>JACDOX010000010.1:926472-1018207 GCA_014549065.1 Cardinalis cardinalis | reverse complement strand
GTGTACTGGGACGAGGAGCCCTCGGAAGTGCGGCGCTGCCTGTGGTTCTACAAGGGAGACAAGGACAGCCGCTTCATCCCTTACACTGAGGACTTCAGTGACAAGTTGGAGGTTAGTAAGTGGCAGAGACCTTGTTAGTTCATTGTGTTAATTACCTTAGAAACCATTCTTTCTGTTTCATGAAGATGATTTTCAGAGTGCGCTTTCTGGARCATAAGCAAATCCTGAAAAGAGGAGTCTCTAGAAGGCCACATTGCTTCTGCATCAGTCCTGCACTGCTGTGATCTAAAATCCGCTTGTGTAGTTCTACATGTGACATTTTTATATAAAGAAAGTTATGTAAATTTTAACTGCAGCATTACATGAGGCCACAAAATACTGCTGACTTTGTGTAACTTGTTTTCTGTTTCAGGCAGAATATAAAAGGGCTGTAACTACAAGTCAATGGCATCGGCGACTTGAATTTCCAAATGGGGAGACAATTGTTATGCATAATCCCAAGGTAAYAGATTTTGGCAATTGTGTCTTGCAGGATTCATTAAGGGGGAGTGAGCAAATGGATGGAAGCATAAATTGAAYGTGCTCTTAATCTTGCATGAAGCGTAGCAGTTGGTTGTTCTAGGTGTGTGTGCATTAAAGATGATCAAGTTTACAGAACACTGAACTTGTGCTTGCTTCAGTGTTCTGTCATGTGGTTAAATGACAGTGCTTTCAGAAACCTGAAGAGAATAAGGATTTGCATAGTAAATATTTTGGCTAAGCATAACTGGCAGCAAATGGTCAGCAATTTGAATTGGTTTAACCTCAGTCTGTACCAAACGAAATTAAAACAAAGAGCTTTCATGTGGAGAAGAGCTAATCTAGCTATAAGGTAAATGGTTTCTTTTTATTTTATTAATCTAGCTATAAGGTAAATGGTTTCTTTAAGGTCTGAGAAGGTTTTTTCTTATTTTCAGGCCATGAGAAATTATAGCAAAACAAGCTTTAAAAGTTATTCTGAATACTCTGCGAACAGTCTCATGTGATTGAAACATGGACTTCAGCCATATTGATCAATACYGTTAACTGTTCACTTATCACAAATGCAGTAATTAATACACAGAACTATCCAAGGGACAGAATCATGGTTGTTCCTACTTGAAGTGTTTAATGATCCTGGTTAGGGAATTCTGTCCAGTAAAAATCTAGAGAAGGAACATTTAAATCACTTGGTGTCATAAATACGAGTTCAGACTGTAAGTCCTATAAACAGCTGTACTACTGAATTACTCACTTTTTAGGGTTTCTGGACTACTTCAGATGCTGTTGTACTTCCCTGAAAAGCACTGCACTTATTTTTTCCCATTTTCTCCTTGTGATAATTATTGTAAATCAGGTAGCATTCAATTTCCTCACATTAGCAGTAATCTGCTAMGGAAGAATGGATACTGGAGACTAGGAAGGAGGAGCTTGAATAATGTACTTGCCTGGGGAGTTAAAAGGGTTCAGAATCACTAAGCAGGCCCAGCTTTTTCACCTAGTGGTTACTTTGAGTCATCAGTTTGCTTTTCACACTAATGAGGATTTTGTGAAAGAAAACATTTGATTTTCAAATGAAAGGTAAAGCAATCAAAGAGTATGTTGAACTATGCAGTGCTTTCAGACTAACAGTATGAATCATGAGGCTTTTCTGTGGTTGGAATTGGACACTGTATTTGTTGCAGGTCATAGTTCAGTTCCAGCCTTCTACCACACCAGATGAATGGGGCACCTCTCAAGATGGGCAGGCAAGGCCAAGGGTAGTGAAACGTGGAATTGATGATGACCATGATGAGATTCCTGATGGTAGGTGGTGACATTCCTGGTGCACTTGGGTCTGCACTGGGAGCAGTTTGGATCTCTACAGAAGCTGGACAATAGTGGGTGGAGTGGCCATGTGCTGATCATGCCTGGAGTCTARAGATTAAATTTATTCCTTCATCTCAGCTGTTTGCTGGGGTTATCTGGTTTTGGGGTGTTTTTATCCTCTGGGCTCTGTTATGTCCTGAACCATGTTATGTAATAGGTTTTATTAAACAAGCRTGTATTATACTTGCTGGACTCTGAACTTCACTCCTGCTGTACATATTGGTACTCTGAATGTTTTATTTTTTTTTTTTTTTTCTACAGGAGAAATGTCCCAAATCGACCATCTGGTATTTATGGTTCATGGCATAGGTCCTGTATGTGACTTGAGGTTTAGAAGCATTGTTGAATGTGGTAAGTTTGGGCTTGTATAATGAGCAGTTGTATTCTTGCTGTTTAAATGTGGCTCTCTCTAGCTCATATTCAGATAGGCACATATTTTTTTTTTTTTAGAGAAAAGTCTCAAATGTTAAGAAATTCAATTTTTTAATTATTMTTTTCCAAAGGCAGAATCTGTGTTCTGTCAAACTTGAAGCTTTAGCTGTTATTACTAGTTCTCAATATCACACTTGCACGATGATTTCAGTTTTGGGATGTGTGGTGAAGGGGGTTTTTGGTTGATTGGTTTTTTTCTTTTTCTTTTTGTGGTGTGAGTGGATGTGTTTACTTTGTGTGGCTTGTGTGCGTGGTGTGGCTTTGTATTGGCTTTTAAATTTTTTTTTAATACTCTGGTACAACTGAGTAAATTAAGAAAGCCCTGTCTGGTTATGGAGTGAGCAGGCAGTCATTGTGAGATAAATAGAAGCTTGCTAAAAAATCCACTCTTAACAAAAATGAGTACTTGCTTTTTGTTAGAATGGTAATACTTGAAAAGCTTTTTCCAGTTTTCAATTTCCATCATTTGAATTCTGACTATCTGTGAAATCAAGGGGAAGGAGGGACTATTTGTGGGTTACTTGAGTTCTGCAGCTATCAGATTTTCATTATTCTTTTTCTTCACAGTTGATGATTTTAGGACTGTTTCTCTGAAGTTGTTGCAGACTCACTTTAAGAAGTATTTGGAGGAAGGCAAAGTGAGCAGGGTGGAATTCCTTCCTGTTCACTGGCACAGTTCTCTGCATGGAGATGCAACAGGCGTAGACAGGTGAGGTGAGGGTGTTGTTTAATGTTGAAAACATCTTAAAAGCTGCTGTTTAATGGGTTATGGAAAGTGGGGAACAAGAGCAGTTCATATGCTCTGCAGGCTACATGAGTAAGTATATGACTGGATCAGAGAACTGCAGACTTTTTTAAATTAACATTTTGAYGAGGAGTATTTGGAAAGCTGGAAGGACATGAGGAATATCTCTCACACAACTTTTCAGTACTGGATTTGCATGAGAGTGCATGATACCTGATGATGAGTGAGTGTGCAGAGATTGTGATCACAAGGATGAGGTGGTGAGCCTGGAGATGTTCTGTCCATAAGATGTGCACAATTTAGAGTAGAGAGTTTTCTATTCTTTACTTTCTTGCAGTCTGRTTGAGTTTCACCCTTTCTGAGGAAGGCATTGAGCCCTCTGTCCAGTCCCAGAGAAGTGCCTGAATTATGATTAGGCACTTGAGCTAAGGGGTTCTATTTTTGAAGCAAAGTATCTATGTTTGGGTAAGAATGTTACAGCATTTAAAAATCTGTTTTAAAATCCCTTCTCTGTGCCTACCCCTTTGCTATGACTTCACATTTCAAGCTGTTTCCCTTGCTCAAACCTGGGGAAGCAAAAATTGTGAGGGTGGCAACCTGTGGCACTTAAAGTGGCGCTGATGTTCTCCAGACTGTTGTAGCTCAGTCAAATCACACTGCTTTCCTCCAGCCTTGCTGTTTTATTTGCATTTGAGCACTGCATGAGGAGGGATCCTTATTCTGTTAATCAAACCAGGCAGTCTCAAGTCTATAGCAATTTCAGTGCAGCTGTCTTGACTCCAGGCGGGCAGATGGTGATGCCAAGCTTCTTCTTCAAAAAGAGAGTATTACCATTCTGTGAGTCTGATTTTATATGCAAGTTCCTTTTTCTTTTCCACATCAATCTGCTCACCAAACTTCCATGGTATTTTATGAGAGCAGTGTTGGAATAGAGGTTATTTCAGGCATACCTTCAGCCTGGAGAGAAAAGCAAATARCTGTATCTTTTTGAAATATTACAATCAGCAGGTAGCATTAATGTGTGAATATGCAACGAGGCCAGAAGGCTGTATGGGTTTTTAAAATCTCTTTAGAGACCCTTTCTGTAGCATTTACATTGCATTAATTTCAAAAGCTAACAAATTTCTCACGAGCATTTCTTAAAAGCCTTTCATGCTTTTAACGATTCTGTRTTACCAGGAACATAAAGAAAATCACTTTGCCGAGCATTGGTCGCCTGAGGCACTTCACCAACGAAACGCTGCTCGACATCCTGTTCTACAACAGCCCCACCTACTGCCAGACSATCGTGGATAAAGTGGGCATGGAAATGAACCGCCTGTACGCGCTCTTCATGAGCCGCAACCCCGACTTCAAAGGGGGAGTCTCTGTGGCTGGGCACAGCTTAGGTGATTGTCTGAGGAATGCTGCTTTTGTCCCAAATCAGTTCCTCTTGAAAGGAAAATGCCCCCTTTGTTATGCATAAAACTCAAATTAGCGGTTAGGGCATGGTTGTGTTTCAGAAAACAGCCAACAAACTCCTCTCAACAGCTGAGTTTATCAGGCTTTGAGAGAAAGTTAGTACTTCTCTTGAAAATTTAGTGTCTAATCTGTGTTTAAAAGATTATCTGGTGACTTGTTAAATGTGTGATGTCTGTATCTCAGAACCCCCACTTAGTAAAAGTACAATCATTTTTTGGAATATAGAATAAGTGTTASAGCAGAATATTAACATACTGGTTTGGACTGGAACTTTTCCTCTAGTTCACCAAGCAGTCTCAGGTGTTTAAGGAAAATTAGTTTAGTCCTGGCAACTACATAAAGCATGAACAGGGAAGAAAAGGGGCTGCTTTTAGCTTTTTATGTTCAAGTTAACATATGAGTATTTTCATTCAGCCATCTCTTGATCAAACTATACCATGACATTACTATTGCATATAAATCTTGCTCAAGATTTAAGGACAGGAAAACCTGATATTTTCCTCAAATCAACTCTAATTCCCGTTTGCAGGTTCCTTAATTCTGTTTGACATATTGTCTAACCAGAAGGACTTGGCTTCATCAGTTAATTCTGGACCATTCTCTGGTGTTAATGGGAATGTGAAGGATGTGGCTGTTCATGATAAACAGGTAATTTGCATGCTGGTCTTTCCAGGCATATAGATCTGATATTTTCAATAATTTTTTTCTTAACTTTTCAGAATTTATTAGCTGAATGAAGTCTGTGGGTTTTGATAGTACATTTAAACATGTTAATGGAAAGATGCTGTTTTGTAAATATTGTAATTTCTCAAATTAATTAGCTCTCTCTTAAGTTTCAAGTAGGCCAATAATGAGATTTGGTGGTGAACATCAGTTTTTACCCTTGTGAACATGTAACTTGGTCTAACAGTAAATGATGGGGCAGATGTATAAAAGGGAGAGAATCTGCGTTTGGACTAGAAATGGTGACCAGTTGTTTGAGGAATAAAAGGAAGCATTTTTGAGTGTTTTGTCTCTCACAGTAATTTTTAAATATTTATTTTGCAGTTCTGTTTTAGTGGAAAATCTGTGTCCCGCTTCACTAAAAATGGATATGTATTTACAGAGCTTGCTTGATAATATTTTTAAGAGARAGTAGTTAAACCTGGTTTTGCTTGCTGCTTACTGGTTTTTCCACTGTTAGAGGGTGTGATTCTGTTTATGTGCTGTTTTGTTGAGATGAATGAAGATACCAGTTCCTTGGGCTCCTCCATTGCCACTTCTGCTGATGACCTTTGTGAGGCTGAAGCAGAGGAAGATGTTCCCACTCTGCAGAAGACTCTGGAGATGCTCAGTTTGTCAGAGTATGTGAGCACCTTCGAAAAGGAGCGGATCGACATGGAGTCTCTGGTACTGAAATCCTCACTGGACTTGTAGGGGCTGCCCAGGGAATGGAGGTTKATGTTTGGGTTTTCTTCTTGTTGTTTTGTTTTTCCTCTCAGTGCCCATGAGAGCAGTTGCAAAGATAAGATAATCAATGAAGACTGAGTGTTCTGCAGCTCTTGTTTTTCCTTGATGTGGTGCATCCACCCAGTTATGTTAGGCACTTTGTGTCATGTCTTTTTGATTTTTTGTATTTTCTGTAGCTTTATAACACAGTCATTGCCAGTATGAAATTATGCATTTTACTAGAAAAGTTAAGTACTTTTTCTACTAGAAAAATAAATATTTATGTGTGTGTTTGGTGTTTGTTTCTTTAGCTCATGTGTACAGTTGATGACCTGAAGGAGATGGGGATACCTCTTGGACCAAGAAAGAAAATAGCTAATTTTGTAAAAGACAGAGCAGCCAAGCAGGTAAATACATATTTCAGGATGAAAATTTAAAGTTGTTAAGCAAATGTAACTGACTTCTTTGCTGTGGACAAGCTTCTATTCTTGAACACTCTTGTTAACATCCTRAATATATTAAAGGAATTTTGACAGCTGTGAAATTACCCTTTTTTCTCCCTAACTTTAAAACTTTTCTCAAAAGGAACAGAAGAAAGCAGTAGCAGAAAAGAAAGCAGTGCTGGCTGCCACACTCCAGACTCAAGAAGACACCCAGAAATCAAAAGAGGCAGTTTCTCCTGTCTCACCTTCAGAGTCTGGGCAGATGCACTCAAAGAGGAAGCTCCCAGTTGGTGCATCCGTGTCTTCTGTGAACATTGACTATGAGTATTTTGAAATTGGAACTGGCCAGGTGAGACTGTGTAGATCTAAATGATTTGAACTGTTTAAAGGACTTGATCAGTCCTCTCTTTTCTCTATWATTTTTTTTAATGTCGATGACCTTTTGCTAGTTCCTTTGAAGCTGACAGTTCTGAGAGATGATGTGTCTGATTTCTGCCTGGTAGGTTTCTGTGGTTTACAGTGCACTGGACTTTGAACCAGATATTTTCTTTGCTCTTGGTTCCCCTATTGGTGTGTTCCTTACTGTGAGGGGTGTGGAGAAGATTGATGAGAACTACAGACTCCCCACCTGCAAGGGGTTCTTCAATATCTATCACCCAGTGAGTAGCACTGCTTTTGACATTTGATTTTAGTTGATGTAGATGACAAAAAAGGCAGAATACTAAGTTTTACTTTCTGAGCATTATAACTCTTGTTCCCCTATGTACATTTCCTAACACACTTCCAGGCATGGGTTGTTTTCATAATATTTGCCTTGTTTCTTGTTTCTTTTCAGAATTAAGGAATTTTTGTTTGGGGGGGGGGTAGTTGTTTAGGTTTTTTCATTAATTTGAGGCCACTCTTGTAGATTTTTATGGAATATTTGTATTTTTGCATGCAGTGTTTGTTCTTCTCTATATAATTTTGTTTAACAGTTTAACGCTGATAGAGAGTGAGTGCAAGGAAATCTTGCTGTTGTGTTTCCTCATGAGAATCTCCTCTGTAGGGAGCACAAGACCAAAGTAGTTMATGAACCTGCTTAATGTCATGAACTGAATTTCTGTAAATTCAAATAGTGCAGAATTGAAAAATGGTTGTCTATAATCCATAAATAGGGATTTTTTTTTTCACTGACATGTGATAATTAGAATAATTTTAAAGATAACTAAATGTCAATGTGTTGTCTCTTAACAGCTTGATCCAGTAGCTTACAGGTTAGAACCAATGATCGTTGAAGACCTGGATTTAAAACCAGTTCTCATTCCACATCATAAAGGCAGAAAAAGACTTCATCTGGGTAAAAAGAAAACTTACTTCATATGGATCCTATTCATTATTTCTCATTTGATGCATCAGAATATTGTAAGATTTTTAAAAGACTGATGAATATCCCTGGATATCTGACTCCATATTTTTCCAAACATCAGAGGTGATTCCTCCCAGCTCCATAAGTTGGGCATTGACAATTCCATTCAAAAGTAATAATCACATTTCCTCCAAATTTAACCTTCTCATTACCAAAGTTCCATTAAAACATTGCTGTACATTGYTTGATCACCTTCATTTCTAAGAAGCTGTGAAACAGAAACTAAATTTCTTGGTGTCCTTAATGACAACCGTGATGTGTTCAACCAGAGTCTGTTCAGTGTTGGGAASCCTGAGGGAAAAGGAGGTTTTGTGGCCATTGGAGGGCTGGGACTGATTTTGTTGCTCCTGGCTGCCCATCAGACCAAGGTGCTCTACTTAAATTTTGCACAACTAATAAGGAAAGTAAGTTTTGCTGTTGTGCAAGTTCACAGAGCCCTCCTGAAAGCCTCTGTTCAGGCACCTGGAGAGTTTCTGTCCTTTGGAATTGACCATTAGAGGGAGTCTGCTTTGCTAGACTACACAAGATACTTATTTCAGGTTACAACTCTCCAAAAGTGTCTATAGTAAAGGAGAAAAATATGGTCTGTTGCTCCTTATTGTTTTGACTTTGATCTAGGTGGATTCATTGACCCATTCAGTAAGAAGTCAATTGTGTATTAATTGCATTTCACCTAATGTTTTCAAATGGAATGGAGAAGCAAGAAACATGCATTAATTTTTATGTGTATTAATTGCATTTCACCTAATCTTTTCAAATGGAATGAAGAAGCAAGAAACATGCATTTATGACATAGCAGGCCTGTTTCTGCTGGTAATTGAGGTGTTTATTGAAAAGAACTTTATCATTCTGCTTTTAGTTGGTAATTTTAAATCCTTCTGAATTAAATTTTTGCTGTGTTTTTTTTTCTTTCTCAGAGCTGAAAGACTCTCTGTCTCGTATGGGATCTGATCTGAAGCAGGGCTTTATCAGCTCTCTGAAGAGTGCATGGCAGACCCTTAATGAGTTTGCACGTGCTCATACATCTTCAACCCAGCTGCAAGCAGAGCTGGAGAAAGTAGCTAACCAAATTAAAGAGGAGGAAGAAAAGCAAGTGGTGGAAGGTATATGGACACATTATTGGTTTTTCTGTAACTTGTCTCAAATCAGTTGACACTTGAGTATCCCAGTGAGTGTTTGCTATTGATTTTCCTGACCCTGTTAAGGAGGGCTCTGCTAAATGCCAGGTTCCCACCAAARCTGCTCTGTCACTCTCCTCCTCAGCTGGGTGTGGGAGAGAAATTACAATGAAAGCTTTGTGGGTTGGAGTGAGTTCAGGGAGAGATCACTCAGCAGTTACTTCTTAAGAAAACTGTTTAAACTGGTAGGAAAGAAATAAACCTATAGTTCAGTAACCTTTCTGAACCATGCTGGGCAGTTCAGGTTATTATTGTCTTATSACAAACACTTGGAAATTACAGCAGAAAAAATGGGTAATATTTCTTAATTATAGTCAAGCAGATTTTGCTTGAAAATAGTTTAAATGTGAAACTCTTTGATTTTAGCTGAGAAGATCACTGAAAGTGCAGACCCTCCAAAAGATGAAGATGTTTCAGTGAAGGTTGGGATGCTGAACGGAGGGCGTCGCATTGATTATGTTCTACAGGAGAAACCAATAGAAAGCTTCAATGAGTACCTGTTTGCTTTGCAGAGTCACCTGTGCTACTGGTAAGAGGAGAGATATCTGTGATTCCAGAAATTCTGCTTAAGGGACAAAGTATATGTGATTGTCCGGGAGTGTCAGGCTCAGGGTGTTGTGCTKGGATGTCACTATTTGATAATCTTATTTCAAAGTAAAATTCTGTGTTAGCACTCAGTGAGCAAATCTGTTTRCAGTAAAGACATTGCACACTCTTCTCTTGACCTTTGACACTCCCAACACACATTTTTAGCTACTGTCATTTTCAAAACAAGGAGAACTCTGGAAGCATTTTCACAACTGTAGCTTTTCAAATAAAACTGTTCATGAAGGATTTTTATTAGACTACAATAAGTGGTAAAACTTTATTGCTTCTTCTGGCAAAGGATACGTGAACTATATTTAACAAAACACCTTGGTATGTAATAGCCAACCTTGGGTGTCAGCTGTGAGCTGTGCAAAGTGATATTGGTGAGGGAGGAGTGACTGGTCTCTCATTTTGAGTTCAGCAGGTGCTGGACGAAGAGTGCTCTATGTTCTTTCTSAAGGTTTTGATTTTCAGTAGGTCATTTTAGCAGCAGGCATTTTTTTCCAGAGGTTAAAMCACAGCTCTGAAGGGTCTCAGTAGAGCCATCATCACTTGGATGCTGAAGCTCAGCACCTGCCAGGGGAGGGGTTCCCGGGCTGTTGTGAGCACTGGGCTCTGGCAGCGTGACCCGGTGGTGGCAGTGCCGTGACCCGGTGGTGGCAGTGCCGTTCCGCAGGCAGGGCTGAAGGGACCGGAATTCCTTCCACAGGGTGGCAGCCGATCACTGCCAGGAGTTTTAAAGCTTGGTACCTGTGCCTGTTTTTGTCATTCGAGTAAGGAAGATAAGCACAGTGATTAATGACCCGAATAGRAGAGCATTTTTTCCTGAGGAATGGTGGGAAAAGCTTTAAATGAAATGCTCTGAGTGTTGGAGAGATTGGAGCTTCTGTGTTGAGCCTTCTGCTTGCTTGTTTGCTGCTCATTTACTGCAGAGACCATCAAGAAATGTCTGTGCTGAATTGTGGAATATACACGTATTCCCTTAGCTTGCCTGTTTAATTCTGTACTGGTGTTCTGCAAATCATGTTCCTCAYGTTTGGAGGATCACAGTTCTGACCATCTAAATCTCCTTCACTGCTCCCTATATGATTTATTTTAAAAAGCACAGGAAGCTGTCCTCATCTAAAAACTCCTGCAGTTTTGGAACTTYGTTAAAATTTGTGTGTTTAACATTGTTATTTTTTATGTCGGTATTGTTTATGTGTGTTTAAATAGCATTTTATAGATAAAGAAGAAAATTAAGTTAACTTTAGATTCAGACAGACTGAAGCTTTGATTTTTGAAAAGATGAGGGAAAACCRCCACTTGGAAACATTGCATTTGAATGATATTAATCTTTAAATTATTTGAGAGCTATCTAACGTTTTAGTGGTAAGCAAGAGAGGAAGACTAGGGGTGTTTAACATGGTCTGTTTAAGTTAAGRGCCTGGCAGTTAGAGAAAAATTAGAATGTTGCTGCTAGAACTGGGCTAATTAATGGAGTGGGACAAAATGAGTAGAATGAAATGTGGAATATATTCAGGAGAAAAARTGAAACATTTGAGGAGATTAAGATGAGGAAGTAACATCAAAGAAGGGGATAGAGGAGGGGATTTGGAGTTGCAGCATTGGAAGTTAGGGAGGACAGGAGAAGGAAATTCACTAGAAAAAATGTAAATGCAAAGGCTAAGGTTGATAGCAGAACTAATTCAAAACTTGTGTAGAATTGTAGCTTGAAGGAAGCTGGTAGAGGTAAGGCCATGTTCTTGAAAAATAAATACTGGGCCAAGAGGTTGTGCAAACTCTTTGGAGAGCTGAAATAGGCTGGAATGTGACTTAGGAGGATTAGAAGATGGACTATACTGAACTAACCTTTCCTCTTTTTTTTTCCTTCCCTTTTTCCCTTTCGTTTTATTTATTTCATTCCTCATAGGGGATCTGAAGACACTGCCTTGCTGTTTCTCAAAGAGATATACAGGACCATGAATATCAATCCTGAGCAGCCACAGCATTGATGTATAAAAACATGAATTTGTAAGTTTGCTCTAATGTAACTTCTGTGCTCATATCAAATTCAGCTACTGCTTAGATGTCTTTACTTTCCCCTTCTCCTCTGAAGTTTAAATTATGAAGCAGACAGCCATTAAATGTCATTTTGATTGCAAAAACAATTTCTRAACTTGAATGCAGAGGAAGTCTTTTTCTTCCTTTCATTTCCAGAAGATATTTGATGTTAGTGCTTTTGGTACTGGATAATAATTGCCACTACAAATACAACCAAAGTATGATCTATTTCTTTTGCTTCTCCCTCGGTTCTTTTGTTCAGTGAATGTTCAAAAATAGGAAAATTTGGTGAAATTGCATATGAYGAAACTTATTTACAGTGCAGTATATTAAAGAACCCCAAAAGTGTTTCACTGGTGAATGTAAATACTGGATTGTTTGACYAGTGGTGCACATTTGTCAGCAAAAAGCTGTTTGTGTCCTAAGAAGGTGTTAAACATGACTATTGATAAATTAATGAGACCCTTATATAGGTCAGTATTTTATTATCTTTGTATAGATTAAGAATTTCAGTAGAACAAGTGAAATGACACAGCATGGAAATTTACTTTGAAAAGAAATTAAATACATGTTAATTTGAGTATCTTAGGTCTGAAATACTCTTGCAGGTATTTTTATTTCARGATGTAGGTTTCCAAACTAAGGATCTGTATTGTACCAGTTTGCATCACTGGTTGTTACAGAAAAGAAAATACTTTCTTTTGAGAGGCAGGGAAGAAATAATATGCACCTTGCCTTTTTGGAATCATACAAGATAGTTTCTGATGTATTTCTCCATTTTCAGAAGAGCTGATAATGTCAAGGTACATAAATACTCAGCATGAAGAGAAATGCTTGACATTTCAGAGGAATATTTTAGGTATCTTTCATTGCTATCATACAGTTTTAGTACTCTTTTGTAACAGAATGCTTCTGATGGTCAGTTGATAGCAGGTTTTTTTTTTAAATAAAATGTCAAGGCTGATCAAATGCATTTCTTTAAAGCATGGAGAGGTAAAAGGAAAAAGGCAGCAGCTGGCTGCACAGCTCTGACAGTGCTGTATCAGTCATCACAATGGCTTGTGCACAGTCTCCAGTCACAGTTGCAGAATTTTTTCTCTGCTATTACTTTATGATGGCTCTAGTTGAAATCATAGGAATCTCATTGCAGAGGGAATGCCTTTCAGCCTCATTGCAAGGGGGAATGGGGTGTGATGATTTATCMGTGCAGAGCTCAGAGGAGTTTGCTGCTCAGCTCCAGCAGACACTGGGATCATTGTGGTTTTTTGAGAACTCCRCTGTTGGGAACAGTTTAGCAGGATGTCACACAGCAAAGCACAGTCAGGGAAGTCTGTAAATCCATCAGGAATTGTTCAGAATGTCCCCGAGCACTGGTTTGATTGGACTCAAACACTGACTGGACAGTGTTTGAGACTGAGATTCAGATACCTTAAATGGGAGGGCAGATTGCAYTGAAGTGGTGTCTTGGGAAGGCTGCACACCACAAGACCAGGAATCTTTTCCACATGACAAGAAGAGTCTTTACATGTGCTGAGTTAAGTATTATCACATCACAAGGAATCTGGAATTACTGAAGTGGAAAATTCTCCCTCGGTGTTAGCAGTCATGTGGGTTTTTCCTCTTTTTTTTCTGTTCTTTTAAGACCTTCAAATGTGAAAGGTGGCAGTGTGAAGGTAATTATTACCAGTGGTGCCTCTGACAGCAACATCCATTTTATTTTGTGTGAGTGGCTTGATTTAGCTCTTCTAGAAGCTGCTCTTTGTGAAACAGTAGTGTAAGGTTTCATRTAAACAATGGAAAGAAGTGCACCAGCAGATTAAAACTTGGACATATAAACTGTCACCATCCTCACTAGGATAATTAATTACCAAAAGCTAAAGAATCTAACAGCTGGTTAAAATGTATAATTAATGACACCCTATTAGCAGTTGTTGTGAACTTTTTCTGTTTGCAGTTGTAATTGCCAATTTGTGTCCATGGAAAGTACATTTCAGAGGCTTACTGTATGAAAAGTTTGATTGGATTTTAGATATGGATATTTTTTTGATATGGATTTTTAGATCTTTTTGARCCCTCTTGAAATTGAATGGTGGCATATTTAATTTGATCAGTACTACTGCAGGAATAGAAAACCTGATGGATTTCCTATTTCCAATATGTCCATGTTCTGTTCTCTCTGCACAGCCATACCCATTGCTCCAGCAGACCTGGTGAAAACCCCTCTGAAGAACATCTGGTATTTTCAGAGTTGCATATGAGAGGATRAACATCAGAGGTTTTTTTCCTGCCRTTCCAGAACTTACTTGGATTATACCTTCTTGTGTCACTTCAAGGAAACTTAAGCTATGATATGATCAGGACTGTCATTCAGRAGATGGATGGAATGACACAGTTTTGATGTTAAATCAGCTCAATTGTACCATTGCCAAATATAAGGTGATTGAAGAAGGTTTTTTTTGGCATACAAATCATACCTTCTCTCCTTCAGCTCTCCTGTCTCAGCTGGCTGCCAGACATGCTTTGCCTACCAAGGCAGCATGTCCTCAGTAAAAAGGACTTGATGAGAAACAGCAATAATCTACTGTTCTTGACACATTTGTTCATGCCCCTTTAAGAAATGAAATGTGAACTGAAGTTATAACCATCTTTAATACAGATTACACAAACCAGTTCATATTTACTAAAAACTAGCAACCAGAATGATTTTCTTACTATTGTAAGTGTGATGGAGATTATTTTATAAAGACCTTTTTAAGCCTCTGTTAAGAGTTTTATTGTGGCTTTTTTTTTAAGTAAAAATGAACTTTTGACTTTGAAAATATTAGAAATTTGTTACAGCTAGTTCAGTGTTCACATATCCTGAAATGAGAAACGATTTAAAATGACATTTTGATCTGGTAATTATAGAATCACAGACTATTCTAMGTTAATTAAGGCAATTTTAGTGAAACTAGGCTGCAGTTATGAGAACTAAAACACTTACCTTGACCTTGCAGTTTAACATCTCGGAACTGTTACTGTAAATAGGAACCTGAAGCTTATGGGTGCTAGATAATAATCTAGATCCAGCCCTGCAATCCAGATTCCATTTTCATGTAATGAGGTTGAGGTGAGTTAGGTATTGTGAAACCCTTGGAATTAATGTCTCTGAGTACTGAGCTTCTGTAGCTTCAATTAACACACACATTGTGGCTTTCCTTAATATTAGTGGCTTAACCTCATTCCTGACTATTTGCCTCTGTTATTGCAGTAAACAAATTTTGAAATGCAGTATGGCTTTTTCCCTTGATATATGTAAAATACACATTATTGTGTATACAAAGTGATGGCTGTAATTAAAATTACCTTACTTCCAGTGGRTCTTTTCAACAAGGTTTTGTATTTAATCACAAGAAATAGCTTGGAGGGTTGCTTAGTCCAACTTCCCTGCTTAG
The DNA here is from genome assembly GCA_014549065.1 of Cardinalis cardinalis. Classification (NCBI taxonomy): domain Eukaryota; kingdom Metazoa; phylum Chordata; class Aves; order Passeriformes; family Cardinalidae; genus Cardinalis; species Cardinalis cardinalis. The sequence continues at coordinate 1,003,163 of JACDOX010000010.1, read as the reverse complement.
GGCCTTGTTCAAGGCTCGAGATCCTTTGCCTGTCTGGCCCTGGTGTAATGTTTGACTGCTAGGATTGCAGGGTTTTTTCTGATACACAGTTGAAATTTTCTGGGTGGCCTTTTGTCCTTTCTGTGCATCTTCAAGAATAACATCTGTCTTCTTTTGTACTCTCACATTTGATAGCTGAGGACAAGAAGGAGATTTTCCTGTTTGGCTTCTCAAAACCCAGCACTTCCCTTGGCGTCTCTTGCCTGCCATGGGCTGTGACCCTGTAGTGAGTCTTGGGCTTTCCAAAATCCTTCTTGCTCTGGGGAGAAAGTTTGCCAAAGGAAACTTTTTATCCAAAACAGACAAATGTCTTTGCATCTTTATAAATTACCCTGTCAGACAGAATTTTTAAAGCTTTACAATGTCCCTTGTTTGTTAGAATACAAATTTTTTATACATATATATATATATATGTATATAACACAAACACCATGACCACTGCCCTCATTTCCATGTTAAATATCAGAGTGGAATGTTATATACATTTATATTTATCAACTCTGTGCCACATGAGCAATCTGATGAATTTGCTTAAATAGCATTTTTAAGCAGGTGCTGGGCTGTGACACATCCCCCTGGGAGGAGACAGCAGTACCAAGGAACAGTCAGATTTTATGGGTATGTGTGAGAGGAATTGCTGCAGGGGTACCCTGGCAGGTGAGGAGCTGCCTTGCAATGGAAGGGGGAACAGGAGGATGCTGCAGGAATGAGGAGCATCTGGAGTGCAGAAATTGGTTGGGGAATATGGCATAAATAGTTCTAGTTATAGAAACAAAAAATGGGCTGCAACTTCAGTAATGAGCCATTCTAACATCTTAAAAGCARATGGAAGTTTGGACATAAAGGAAATGAAAATGAGTGTAAGCTATGGTTATATAAAACAAAGAAAAATAAAATAAATAGAGTTTGTAGTGATTTTAAATCTGCTACAAATGAATGATTTGCTTCCTCAGCAGAAATCCTCCTTGTGTGCTGCAACACACACCATACACAGTACAGCTTCCAGTATATCCAGTAAATTTTGATTTATTTTTGTATGTATTATAATGCATAATTAAACAGGTAAGGCTAATTACACTTTAATTAGTCAATCCACATACAAAAATTTAAATCTTTCCCTGCTGTATTTTTATCTTTGCTGAAGTGATTGTAAGCATTAAAAAAAAAAAAAAAGGATTGTCTGAAAGATTTTTTTTAAAAATCAAAACATCTATGGAACAGGGCAGAGAAAGGAGGTGGAAATTTCTATTAATTAGTTCCAAGCAAAAAAATCAGAGCCTCTGTGAGAAATCCAGTACCTTCCCCAAAAAGTCTCATTTGGACAGGAGTGAAGTTTTTATTGAAAACTTTTTCTTTTGGAAAACTTCTTATCTACTGCTTCCGTCCCGGTGTTCCAGGACTCCCTGCTTGTGCCAGTAGGAATGTTCTGTCCCTTGGGAACACCTCCTCTCACAGCTCTTCATAAAGTAGCACAGTCAAATAATTCCTCCTTGTGCTGGGACGTGCCTTGCATGGCACAGAAAATTTCCTGTAACTGTGCTGGAGTTGTCCTGGTCCTTTGAATGTTAAATTAATATTTATAACTTTGTCTCTGCAATATGAAAAATGTTTTACCAACTCTSTCTAAAATGCTATTTCCATAATAATATTCTCCCTGATTCCTCCCTGCATGTGATTATTATTTTTTTTAAACATATGAATAATAAAATGAAGCATTTCATATTTCCTACAAAATGATCAGTGCCAGGGTGCTGCTGGTGGACACTGGGTGTCCAAATAGGAGCAGAGAGTGGGGCAGAGCTGTATTAATGGATTATTATTTTTAATCATCCCTTTGAATTAGGGTGTGTTCCMCAGAGCTGAAATAAAAAGTCCCATTAATTTCTGTTTAATAATGGGAAATATTATTTCACATGCCTGTTCCTGTTTCAGTGCTCTTGGCAAACCTGTGCTTAATTCAAATGGTGGAATCACTGGCAACTATTGGATTTAATAGGAACAGTCTGGGTTTTTTTCTCACACTCTTCTAACAGCAACTCTTGAACTCTGAGCTTGGCTCTAGACTTGATTTTCAAAWCTGTAAATCAGAATTAACTTCCCAAAGGCTGGTGGTAGCACTCCAGTGTAAATATGACTACAGGCAGCCTGCAGGGCATCTGCACAGGGCCACTGGGGGGGGGTTTCTTTGCCTCAGGTGCAGATTTAGCAGGGATGTGCTCTAAAGAGTCCCCATTTCCCTTGGGAGCAGGAATGGGGTGGAGGGAAGCAGGAGATGGGCTCTGGGTGCCCCACAGCTCCTGGGGCTCTGCCAGGAAGGAGGCTGAGGGGAAAATGGCCATTGCAGCAGTGAGCTGGGACTGCTGCATCCACACAGGGTCCTGGGGGCATCCTTGGGGTGTGACCAGAAAACCTGGCAATATGGGAACCCTGTGTTCCCAAATAAACAGGGCGAAGAAAAGCAGGAATGTAGATGTTAGCCACAGTCACCAGGAGCCAGGGCTGTCCCTGCAGAGCTGCTTTCCTGCTGGACAGCCCCCATTTCTCCAGCCTGCTGAGTTTCACAGACATTTTATGAAAAATCCTTTCCTTAGGATTTTTTCTCCTGAGAAGCTGAGAGGCTTCAGAAAAGAAATGGAAACAATGGTTATCTGCTGCTGTGGAATGCAACAGGTGCATCTGGGATTGGTCTCGTGTGGTTGTTTCTAATTAATGGCCAATCACAGTCCAGCTGGCTTGGACTGCCTGGTCAGTCACAAGATTTTATTATCATTCCTTTCTATTCCTTTCAAGCCTTCTGATGAAATCCTTTCTTCTATTATTTTAGTATAGTTTTAATATAATATATATCATAAAATAATAAATCAGCCTTGTGAAACATGGAGTCAAGATTCTCATCTCTTCCYTTGTCCTGGGACCCCTGTGAACACCACCACAAGCTGAGGTCCCCCTGACCTGTGTGACAGCACAACCATCACCCAGCACTTCCTGTAGGGTTTATTCCTAACTGCAAAGACACCTATGGACAGAAAGCCAGAAACTGCTCTGCCCTCTGCTGCAGATCCCAAAGACCAAAGTATTTGTCTTTTTTCCACAGTGAAAATTTTCAATGAACTGAGCAGAGGTGGCCATGAATATAGGGCTTGCTCCTGGCACTCAGCTGAGCTTGGAGAGCACAGAACCCAACCTAATGCACCCCCTGAAGGTAAAATGCAGTTCCCCAAAGTGCAGGAGGAGTGCTGCTCTCAGCTCGATGGCTCTTAAATGCAGGACTCTTAGGCTTCCTTTACAYATGGAGGCTGTGAAAGAAACATCTTTTGTATGTCTATAAACCAGCTTCAGATCCATATAAATCCAGACAATCAAAAGTGAAGTGTGTATATGTAAGAGATGGTTAGAGCTGAGAGGAGAACAAATGAAGCTGTTGACCTTATAGCTCACTTTCTGCCAAAAAACTGTTTAAATATCTTTTAATGTAATCTTGTTAAAATGGCCTCATTAATACAGCCAAAGCAATGTTTTATGCTTGAGACTGCTGAGTGCATGAGTAGGACAAGGTTTATTCAGAAACCAGGAGCTCACTTGAGTGCAGTGAGAAGCCAAGTTTTCCTAAGCTGGGGTTTGTTATGGATGCTGTGGAACATTTGGTTTTTCATCTGTTGGTAGCTTAGGGGATCCATGGTGTTTTCTGCATTGCAGGATTGTTCTGTCCCCACTTTTCTGTCTGCGCAAAGGACTAAGAAAATACGGCTCTGAATATTTAAATGAACAGCTCTAGCAGCCASCAGGGAGGGTCTAAAGTGGTGTGGAAGGGAGCTGGAGAAGGGATCTGAGGGAGAATCAGTTCCCAGATTTCTGCCCATATAAAGTAGGCAGGAAAAGGGGAGCTCAGCTTTGTCATGGCAAATACTTCCCCAGGCTTTCTCCCTTCACTTCTCAGTGGAAGATCCATGTGGAGAAAATACTGACAGTGAAAACCAGGAGTTGTAGCTGGAGAGCAGAAATAAATCACCTCTGAAAGTCCTTCATGAAGGTGGCAGCATTTCTGCAAAATATCTTGGCTAAATGATTTGTTAAGGGACTGTCCTTTCTCAGAGCTGAGCTCTGTCAATAAACAAGATTAGTTTTGTTTTCAAGCCATCCTTTGTACAAATATATGTGGTTTCAGCCTCTGGAAGCCTCTTTGTTAACAGGGTCATGATACAAKTTTATTGATTGAGATGTGGTGACATCTCATATTGAGTGATTTGTGAAATCCTCTCAGGAGATAACACGTAGAACACAGTGGTGCCTGACAGCAGCATCAAAAGAGCCATTACCAGAAACTACAAACTGAGATAGAAATAACAATTAGGTATAAATGCAAATGTACAAATTGTGGTGGTATTCACAGGGGTCCCAGGACCAGGGAAGKGATGAGAATCTTGACTCCATCTTTCAGAAGGCTGATTTATTATTTTATAATATATATTGTATTAAAAGAAAATGATATACTAAAACTATACTAAAAGAATAGAAGAAAGGATTTCATCAGAATGCTTGAAAGGAATAGAAAGGAATGATAATAAAATCTTGTGACTGACCAGACRTCCGAGCCAGCTGACTGTGATTGGCCATTAATTAGAAACAACCACATGAGACCAATCAAAGATGCACCTGTTGCATTCCACAGCAACAGATAATTATTAGATAATTATTGTTTTTCTTTTCCTCTGAGGCTTCTCAGCTTCTCAGGAGAAAAATCCTGGCAAAGGGATTTTTCAGAAAATATCATGGTGACATACATATTATGTGTTTATGTAATGAGGCACCTGTTTGAAAAGTCCTGAGGACAGCAGAGGGACTTCTCCTGTATCATCAGTGCTTGATTGCAAAGGGGCTGAGAGCCTCTGCCCTGTAACCTGTGAAGCAGGAGCTCACTGCAGCCTCAGGGCTGGGCACAGAGAGCTGCCTGAGCAGGAGCTGCAATAAACTGGGTTTGGCTCCCCAGTCCTCYTGAGCTCAGCCATCTGTGCAAAACTGCTCTGTGCACCCAGATGTTTTATTACTCATAAACTGGAAGAGGAAATAAAGAAGTGCCAAATACATGTGCAGAATACGGGCAGCTTCTTCAGTCTTTTGTCCTTTATTTTGATAATAGATCCCAAGCCTAACCCTTCCTCCAGGAGAAATTTTACAAGTTATAAACCCTCAAAGATGTATTGAACTGAAATACACTTGAGTGATTTTATCATGTCCCCAATTTATTTTTAATATGACCTTGACGTTGGTGCCTTTCTTTTAAATGGCATTAAGTTCAAAATGCCAGCTGCAGCAGACCACTGACACAGCAGATTCAAGGCAGGGGTGGGAATGTATCTGTGCTGTGTTCAAAGGGCTCATGTCAGGCTCCTTTTACTCTAATGTGAACTCAGTAATTAATTCTCCAATCACTCAGGTGGTGTTTTGACATATTTGGAGTAGTAACATCACCCTACAAGGCTCTTTCCCTGTTTTGATCACTCAGCTGCCTGCTTGGACGTGTCTGTGCAGCTGTGAGGCTGCCTGGGGACCTGGACTTGGGTTAAAAGTAGTTCAGAAGGGAAAAAAAGCTTCTTCCTCTGGATCAGCTCCAGGTTCAGGCGAACCRCAGAACTTCTCAGGCACAGCAGAGGCGACAGCTTGGGGCTGTGGAGCAACACTGCTGGAAGAAAATGCTTGTCAAGCTGCTCCTTGGGAGGTTTATGTGGCAACAGTTATTACTTTTTTTAAAAATTATTTGAGGTGAAAACATTGGTGTCTGTGCAGACTGGACTTCTTAACAAATATCTTCTGCATTCCTTAATCTGAGTCACTGTTATAATGTATAAAGGATTTTTGTTCACTAATGTCCATGGGAGGTTTTTAGCCAGGCAGTCTCCTGTTGACTACAAGCAAATATCCTTAGCAAAAAAATCTAATGTACCATTAGCACAGGAGTAAAAACCCTTTGGGCAGTCTGTGTGTGCTGAACTCACAGTGTGCCTAATTTGCTGATAAATGTACCTTGTTAGGTATGATTTTCTCCAGATATGCATTGACCTTTCCTAGGGTTTCAGCAGGAGGTTCATAGTTAAAGTACAAGATAATTAATGGCCTAGCTAATCATATCAGATGTTGTACTGGAAGCACTGAGGGTAAAGCAATTAGGGATTAGTTCAGTAGAAGTTAATATAATCTGTAGGCTAAAAATGTTGTGGGTTTGAGCTTGGCCAGCAGTGAAACTTTGGAAGTCTGTAGGAAAGACAAACTCTTTCAAAACAGGAATAAAAAGTCAATGAGTTTAACACTGGTCCTTTATCAGCCACAGCCCTAAGGAAAGCTTGAGGCATCCTGTGCTTTCACTAGCAGGGGTCAGGATTTTGAAGTTCACCAAATTTATTTAAAATTGAAGCTGGTGGTASGACAGGGAAGGAAAGGGAAAGTTTTTGCAACCTTAATTGCTGGAAATTGTTAAGAGGAACAGAGTGAAGAATGGATTTGGGAGCCAAGTAGAAAAACGTTTTGCAGAGAACTTGTCTGTGCTGGCAGCTGGACCCTCCTGTGGCTGAGCAGCTCCTGGTCTTTACCTGGCACAGTACCTGGGATGCCCCTGCTTGGGATTCTGCTGGGCTTTTTATCCCCTTATCCTGCCCAAGGAAAATGCCTCATTCCAAAACCCCTTCCTTGCCTGGGGCATCGAGTCCAAGCTCATTTCTTCTGGCCACAGAGCCCACAGGAGGGCTCAGCTCTGCCCGCACAATGTATCTGCAGAGAAATKAATTAATATTTTCCTTTTATTGCTCTTCATTCTTGGTGTCCGTGTACGTAACTCTCCAATGTACCCTTGCTAATCAAAGCAATATTCTGCAGCATGGTTTTTGTACACTGCCCACATTCATTATAATAGAATATCCACTGGGAGAGAGCAGCCAGTGCAGCAGAATGGTACCTGTAAATAATCCTGGGTCTGGGTGAAACAAGGAGTCCACAATGTGGTGATATGATAATCACCATATTAAATGCAAACAACAGAGCAGTGATCTGCAAGACGTCAGTGCTAGAAGAAGAAATTCCTACCAGCAAAGGGCAATGCAAAAAATATTCACTGCCTGGCTTAAACTAGATTTGATCRTTACAAACCTACAATTTACAGCCCAAATTAGGCTTTTGAGTTGAAAACATTATTTCTGGCTTAACTTACGGATGTGGAAGCAGAGAAAACACCAGAAGTAGGGACAGATGGCTTGTCATCTTTGTAAGCAGTTCCCTTAGGAATGTACCAACTTTCAAATACAGAGAATACRTGCCACTTGCCAAGGTTTGCTACAGAGCTCCACAATCCCTTGACTCCAGAGCTGCACAGAAAAGGTCTGTGTGAAGAGCACAGCCCTCTGGCTGAATTGTCTTTTTAGGTACCCAAGAGAGTGATCAGAAAATCCCATTGGAATACAGAGGGAAAAGAGTCTGTTCTAGATGCCTGACAAACCACAGGAGTCCTGCACAGCATTTCTGAGGACAAACAAGAGTAGTGCAATTCCTTTTGTGACCCCTGCAGTTTTTTGGTGGTGTGCCTGACCATRTCTGGCACCAAAATACGCTGCCAATATTTTAACAAGGGCTTGCTATGGATAAAAAGTGTTYCTGTCCAACTTAGCCCATTTTCCAGTGGTAAAATTCATGTGCCAGTGGCAACCTGCAACGTAAAGGTGATAAATGGCTCATTTCTTGCTCTCTTGAGGGCACTTTAAAATGACAATGAACTCCACAATCTTTACCTTTCCATGCTGAGTTTCAAGAAAGAATTCCTTCAGGAGGGAAAGGAATTTCTTAAATTCTCTTTAGTAAGGGAATTTCAGCACAGATTGTTCAGGGTTTCACCTTCAGCACAGCGAGTTAAGGTCTTGGGGCTGAGCTTTGTGCTGATGTATTTTGCAGAACTCCAGCTCTAACAAAGGAGCTCCTGCAGTGCCTGCCAGCAATAAAAGCAAACCTTGAGTTTATCTTGGCAACACTCTCACTTGCATTCAGTCCAAAACTATAAAATACTACTATCAGCCCTGAAACCATTGCTTCTGAGCAACGAGCTTCAGGATTCAATTAGTGTATCATTATTAATATACACCAGAGAATGACTCTAAGCACCTTTCTCAGAGATAATGACAATGCCTTTACTCAGGCAGGGATGGTGTCCMTGAGATAACCTGTACTGCAAAGCAGAGACCTTGACACTGTGTGTGCATGGTGTGCTCATGTCCTGCAAAATAGCAGCTGGTTTAAATGTGTATTCTGCTCAAAACCAGACCAGGTTCTGCCCTGCACTGTGGCAGGGAGGCCMTGATATTTCCCTCTGTAGGGGAATTATGGCTTTTAGGAGCTCTGTTAGTATTGACYATTATATATATATATACTCTGCAGAACTTGTTTTAATTTTATCTTTTTGAGGGTGCTTGAGCAGAACCTAACTAGCTATTTTCATGCCCAGTRTGGCATGTGGGAAGTACTATATAAAATGAGGATTAATCTTGTCAGAAATGGAAAGCCAGTTGAAAGAGAATGGGAGGTTGTCAGTGCTTCAGTGGGATTTGGATCTGCCTTGGATGTTTTTGGAGGGCAAGCCCTGCTGAGAACCTCCTGCCMTTCCCTCCATGGCCAGTTCACACCTCTGCAAAGGCAGTTCACAAAAATGTGCAGCAAAACCAAAAATCCTGTTTGAATGTGAAAATACCCATGATGAGTCCTTCCTTTTAAGATCCAAGATATGAAGGAGAATATAAGTGTTTATTTGCATTCAATTGTCAGATACAGGAGTAAAGGAGGTCAAATGAAATGTTAATACTTTCATCTTGCTCTGAGACAATAATTTGGTTTGCAGCATAAATTGATTATGCTTGCACAGACTTTTCCTGTGCATGTTTCAGAGGGGGTCTTCATTCATGTTTTTATTCAGGAACAGGGAAACAAAACCATGGAAATGAATTAAAATTTCTTCTTTGACACGGGAAGGAAAGACCAGTAGCAAGAATTTTTCCAGAGAAAAATGAATAGGTGTGAGAGACTCCTGTTTGTGGCACTCCCCCCCAGCCAGCAGCACCCTCCTGTCCAGAAAGATTCCTTCACAGGGAAATTTCACCTGGCCCAAGCTGGTTTTGGGAAGAAAACCTCCCAATGGATCTATCCTGCTTTTCCTGCACTGGCACCAGATTGTTTTTTTTCCCAAGAAGCAGAGAAATAAGAGAAGCAAAGGCAGGAGCCATGTGGAAATTCAACCCATCCACCCTTCTTGCCATCCCTGTGCAATCAAGCTCTCTCATATTTCTTGAGGAGACCCAAGGGCCATTTAATCTCTTGGAAGGAAGAGTTGATGAGCCAGAAAATGAATGAATTATCAGCAAGTGCAGACAATCCATGGGAGAACAATACATGCAATGTTGACCTTGTGTGAGAGAATTTGTGTGCAAGACATGGAACCAAACACTGMTGATTTTTTTCTCCCTTTCATTTTAACTCTAAGCACTAAGGAAAGAATTACAGGCTGAAATTCTACCAACCTGGATGGCCTGTGTTAATTATTCTGTCATGTAGGTCTTGAAATTCAGAAGTTTTCTCTCTCAGGCACTTCAGCTGTATCTATTATTGTTGTCAGATAACTTATGTTTTGTGAGAAGGCAAAAGTCGTTCTGTAGGATCAAATATTGATTAAATTATTTTCTTGTATTTTCATTTTGTTGAAATGAACAGAATGGCTTTACCTACAAACCTCTCAGAGCATTTTACATGTTACAAACCCCTGTTAAAATGTGACAATCCAGAAAGCAAAATAGTGACAGATGTTTTTATTGCCCAAGACATCTAATGTGTGAGTGGTAAATTACTGAAGAGAAAAATCAGATTTCAAAAGTTCTTTCAGATTTAATAATATGGAATAATATCAGCAGCACAGGTTGGGCTTGGTTTTAATAAGATTTTTCAGCTGTCAATTTAAAAAATCCCCCAAATCAATACTTTATAGGCAGGACAGCTGCCACAAAATATCATGCCAAGAAAAACAAAGCCCTGTTTAACATGAGAATGGTTTTCCATTTTCTTCATTTCTGTGCTTAGCAGCATTTAATTCCTGGAACTATTCTGGTCCTGATTACAATTTACAACTAATCACAAAATCACTCCCTTTGGAAACCMTGTCTTTTGGCATGTTGTGTAACTAACATTATTCATGGGGATCCTAGCTCAGTTATATGCCCATCAATCACAGCTTCGTTTGGAATTTTTTTTGGTGTTTTTTRCCTTCTTTTTTCTCTCGTTTTATTGGTTTCTTGTCAAAAATGGAATATTGCATGACAGTTCCATTTATATCTAATACAGAACATGGAATTATGACATTTCCATTATCTCATAAGAAATAATGGTTACAGTGTGTTCTTGCATAAAGTATAAAACTACAACCAAAACATTTATATAAAATAGATGGAAGTGATCTAATTAACAAAGCAAACTCAACATGCATTAAAATTGAACTTCATTCAAAAAGCCTCATTAAAATATAACAAAATAATTAGAATAAAATCCTTAAACTGTGTAGAAAAAAAAAATTACATTTACAGTGATGAGATAAGTACAGCTTCTATTATTCCCAGTCAGCATAAGATGATGTTTTCTCTCCAGTCCAGCTGAATCACAAAAATATAAACCCATCTATACACGTGTCAGAACTGACAATCTAARCAGTTAAAGGCAGTCTTTGCACATAAGAAAGAATAAGGTTGTTTTACAGCACCTTCAAGATCCTTTATAAACAAAGCCCTGAAAAGAAGTTCAGTCAGAATTTCTCCTTGAGTTTCACTGGTTCTGCAGGAGCAGCAGCTCTGCTTTCCAGCAGCAACGTGGCCCTGGCAGCCGAGGGGGATGAGCCCAGGCACTCCTGGGCACCTGATCTGCTGGGGCAGTTTTCTACACAAGCACCTGTGTCTGTGCAAAAGGGGTGGAATTGTGCCAACAACCACCACCCTCTTTCTCGACATTACTCTGCTAAAATTTGAGCTATTCCMGGGCAGAATAGGATTGATTCTCCTGCAAGCTCAGTAGCCAAAGAAGACAGTAAATAAAATTGCTGTGGGTGGTCTTTGCAAAATCATTAACTATGGCTTTGCTACCAGCAGCCATTGAGTTATTTTATTTTATTTTATTTTATTTCATTTCATTTCCTATTAACACCACAGAAAATTATGCCCAGGAAGTTCCACCTGAAGATGAGGAAGGACTTCCCTGTGCAGTGATTGAGCACTGGAACAGAGACCAGAGGATGTGTGGAGTCTCCCYCCCTGGTGATGTTCCAGAACCCTCTGGGCACAATCCTGTACTGCTGTGAAATTTTTAGAGCTAACAAAGATTTTTTTCTTAACCAATCTTAAGAGGTAAGTCAGGGATTTCCATTTTCCTTTTCCTGGCACTGTTTATGATTATTGTCCCACATCTTACACCATTAGCAAAGCTACCATGGAGCTTCAGGGGGAAGTGCATCTTATCTGGGACCTTTATAAGCTGCAGCTGTGACTCGCTGATGTGAAAGCAGAAAGATCAAAAAATACAACCCAGCTCAGCTTCACTTCTCTCTTTTGATTCCCTTTCCCTTTCTGTAGCATGTGAGGGCATTCCTGATGCTCTCTGACACCTGCAGACACTTTGCTGGGGACATGCAGAGCCTGTCTCAGCCCCTTCTCCCTTCCCTCTGCCTTTCACCTCCTGCAAAGAGCAGACTGAGGCAATGGRGGGGAATTGAAAATGTTGGAGCCTGCATCACTCCTAAACAACGCTGGAGCTGCTTTGCACCACCCAAGGGCCTGGCACAGCTCTGTCACCATTCTGAGGGCACTAAAAAGCCTTAAACAGCCTCACCTGGGACCTCTGCCCCCAGCCCTGGGCTCAGGGATTCTATTTAAGCTCAGCTTAGGTGTAAAGAATGAGATTGCTGTGAATGAAATAGGAGAATTCCTCATCCAGGAACAATTTGGGGCAGCTCTCTYATCCCACTGAGCTGTGATTTTCAGTTAAATTTTAAGTACTAAGAGAACACTGTATTGCCCCAAAACATCAGAAAGTGGGACCCTGCCCCAAAGCCCAGAGAACATCACAGAAACTATTCAAATGCAGCAGTGGCAGCACAGTGTCCTGCATTATTGTGCTGACATACCCCCTTTCTTTAAAGCCTGGGGGGAGGCTTTTAGGGAGCTGATGGATTGCTGCGAGGAATGTTTGTGACAGACAGAGCAACTTGCCCCTTGTGAGAGCTCATTTTAGCTCACTCTCTGAAATCCTCCCTGAACTCATCGCTCACGGCTTGTCCTGCTGCTGCCATCCCCAGCAGAGCAGCCTGGCAGCGAAGGAGAGCTTTGCAGCACTGCATTTGCAGGGGTTTGCAGCTGGGCAGGGGTTTGCAGCACTGCATTTGCAGGGGTTTGCAGCTGGGCAGGGGTTTGCAGCTGGGCAGGGGTTTGCAGCAGTGCATTTGCAGGGGTTTGCAGCTGGGGAGATGTGATGGTGTTCACAGGGGTACAAGGATGAGGGAAGAGAAGAGGATCTGACTCCATGTTTCAGAAGGCTGATTTATTATTTTATGATATATATTACATTAAAACTATACTAAAAGAATAAAGGATTTCATCAGAAGGCTAGCTAAGAATAGAATAGCCAAGAATGATAACAGAGGTTTGTGGCTTGGCTCTCTGTCCGAGCCAGCTGACTGTGATTGGCCATTAATTAGAAACATCCAACATGGGCCAATCCCAGATGCACCTGTTGCATTCCACAGCAGCAGATAACCATTGKTTACATTTTGTTCCTGAGGCCTCTCAGCTTCTCAGGAGGAAAAATCCTGAGGAAAGGATTTTTCATAAAAGATGTCTGCGACAGGGAGAGTTTTGCAGCAGTGTATTCGTAGAGGTTTGCAGCTGGACAGAGGTTTGCAGCGCTGCATTTGCAGATGTTTGCAGCTGGGCAGAGGTTTGCAGTGCTGCATTTGCAGATGTTTGCAGCTGGGCAGAGGTTTGCAGCAGTGCATTTGTAGAGGTTTGCAGCTGGGCAGAGGTTTGCAGTGCTGCATTCACAGCTGCAGTGGGTTTGGGACATGGACTCCATGGCCTGGTGCTTCCCCAGCCTGCACTCACAGGTGGTTTTGGCACTTTGCACAGCAGCAGCCAGGGCTTGGGRGTCAGCTGGAGAATTATGGAGGGGTGGCTCCTTTCCAGATCCATTTTGTGTTGCTGTTTTTCTGCTGCCTGCTTTGCTGCAACTGCAGGGGTTATTACATGAACAGCATTTGATTAAAGCAGCAGGGCCAGTGTCCCACCAGGAACCTGCCTGCAGCTTATCCTGCTGAAGGCACAGCAGCAAAGTGACCACACACCAGCTCCTCTTTCTTAAAAGAAGAAAAATTAACTCAAAAATCTGTCTAATTAGTCTTAGCACGATTCAGATAAAAAGATGTTCTAGATGACTGGTTTAGTATGTTTTTTTTCTTATCCAGGCTCAGCCTGTTGTGAAATATTTCCCAGGTTCAGTGTCTTTTGTTAACAYCAGTAGAACTCCACTGTGCTAAACACTGATGTGTTTGCTGTGTGTCTTTGGTCCCAGTCTGATGTAGCTCAGTGGGAATGATTGCCTTCCTCTTGATGTACTTTGGAATGAAGCAAAAGGACAACTCTCCCCTTTTTTTGCTCTAAATAGAYACCATATCAGTACAATTTTTGCAAATTCTGTCTTCTGAATGTGCACAGAGAAAAAATTCCTCCAGGAAAAGAACTTCACGAATAGTTCCTGTGAGGCTTTGTTRAAATTAAAAATAATGCCAAATACAGGGATTAGAGCCCTGTCACTCACCTTACTTATTTATTTTTAATGTTTTTCTTGAACACTGTTTTCCTTGTACCAGCTAATGATAATAAATGAGCTGCCAGTGGCAATCCCACCACCTGTTGAGTTTCATTTCTCAAACCCTCCCACCAGCAGATCCCCACAGCTCCAGAGGGCAGGAGGAAAGGGAAGCAAGGCTTCTGTGAAACCAGAGCCCAGGAGTGCAGGAGCCCCTCATCTAACCACAGACCCCAACTATGCAGGCAAGAAGTCACCTTGAAATGCAGCTTAGGGGAACATTTCCCAGCAGAGCAGGCACATGGGGCAGCACTCAGCTGTTTGGTGGCAGCTTTTCATTCCAAACATCAGCATTTCCCTGCAGGAAAGCAGAGAATCCACTACACCAAAGCATCAGTGCTCACCAGGCTACTGGAGCTGGCTTTACAGGTTACCCAGGAAAAATGGTCTCTGTTCTCAGAGTGGAAAATGCCCATCTGGAGTATTTAGCTGTTAAAAGGAGGGATTGTTATTACCTGAAGCCAGCTACTAACATTTAGTTTATTTTTAAATGGAAGGTACATTTCGTTCACAGGAATTCCTGCTCATTGCTTTTCTAGAACAGATGATGAAGGACCAAAAAATACAAATATGTATAAAGTCACTTTCTTATATCCCTATATTAAAAATTCAGTCTCTAAGATGGTACAGTATATGTAGCTAATGGAAAAAAGAGACAAAAGTAAGTGGAACAAACTGAAGCATGGATATACATCACTGTGGCATCACTATAGCAAGAAAGGTTAAATGTTCAAGTCCTAAATACTGCCTTTAATGAGTTCACCTTGAAAAATACAGTATTTTCTTTTCTGTTTCCCTCTAAAGGATAAAAAGCCTTATTTTGTACAGTTATATAAATGCATAGTTCCAAAGCTGTACACTTTTATATTTCCAAGCAATCAAGATTTTTTTTTTCTTTTAGGAAAATCAGTCAAAAATCCAATTTCTTTTGTTATTTTCAAATTGCACATGAAGAACTTCAGCTTTATTATTACTGCCTGTCACTGCTATGATTTGAGACTCTTTTAAGGCCAGAGTATGAACATTTTGGAATATGGGAGTTACTGTAGGCATGGGGAGGCTCTACATCATGGTGAGTGTCTGGATCTGATCATAGTGCAATCATCTTTTTGTAAGTCAGTGTTTTCATCCAAAACCTGCTCCCATTTCTCTTTTAAGACAGTGAACCAAAATGAAGAAATAATCTATTTTATAGTAGGTTTAGATGGGATATTGGGAAGGAATTGTTCCCTGTGAGGGGGGCAGGCCCTGGCACAGGGTGCCCAGAGCAGCTGTGGCTGCCCCTGGATCCCTGGAAATGTCCAAGGCCAGGCTGGACAGGGCTGGACAGAGCACCTGGGACAGTGGGAAGCTGTCCCTGCCCATGGCACTGGATGGGATTTAGGGTTCCTTCTTTTTGGTTCTTTGATTTGAACCTTTTCAGTTTCTGGCCACATCCAGAAACTGAAAAGTTGTTTGGTGTCAAGAACTCCATTAAGGTCTACAGGATTTGAAAGGAAAAGGAAAGTTGTTGTTATTATTATGTAGCACTTAATTCACAGCCCAATAGAGAATTCAGGAGTAAAAAAGTTCACCAGAGGGAACACAGTGATTAAACTTAAGCAGAACTTTCCTGCTAAATAATAGATTAATACAGGGATTAAACCCAGAGGATCATTAGTAGAGCTCAGCAATGTAGCTTGTACTTATTAAGGAAAAGCAGAATCGTACTGAAACTCCTTTTTCTGAACCTGGTTGTTTCTTCTGGGATTTCTTCCATCACAAGGATGAGATTCAGAGCCCAATAAAAGCTCCTGGAATTAAGGATTTGTACTTTAGGTAGGTTTGTTTCAAATTCCTCCAGCTGGCACTGACTTTTGAAACAAGAGTGAATTCTGTCCTCATGGATACTGGCCTCTCTAAACGTTTGACCACAGGGATGGGGGGACATGTATGGCCTCTGTATGGAAAAGCTGAAAGCTCCAATTACAGAAAAACACTGGTTTAGCTCTTCTCTTGATGCTTGCCTTTGCCCAGGTTAGAAACAAGGATACAGRCTTGTCCCTTTGGGAAAGATGGTCTGGACTTAAACTGTGTCCTCTTGGGGTTCCTGCTTAGAATTGGATGWCTGATATTGGATGGTTCCAAGCTGCCTATTAACTGTGAAAACCATCTGTTCTTTGATATACTTTAAACAGAGACCTAATTAAAGTTCTTAAGAGACTGATRCTCACAGAGGCTTTGTTTCCTTTAGAAAAGCCTTTTCATAGCCTGGGCTTTTGTAATTCCWGTTTTTTGAACCCTTCTTGTTTGCTTACATCCTTTAAGACACTGATTAAAGTGGCCTGGGAGTTATTTCAAAAACTGTAAGATAATCTTTCATACTTCTGAGTGAAGGAAACTTAGCACTGCTAAATGAGGGGGAGGAAAAGAATCAAGCTCCTTCCAATCTGCACMTTGACTGATTTATGTTGTACCTCTTTGCATTGGCAGCTTGCAATGCAAATACTTTTTAGTGCACTAGCTGGCCAAAAGTTAGAACTAATTTACACCAAATATAGCACTAATCATAGAAACAGTGCAGCCCTGAATAAATAACAAAGAGTAAAATTCCAACAATTCTTTCTGGAATGGAAACCACTCTTTRTTTGTGTGTAACTGTAATTTTAATTGCATTTTTCTATCATGGGTTATACCACTGCCTTCTAACTTYTGCCCTGCTACTGGACTAAGAGGAGCAAGAAAGGAAAAATTCACAGACTGGTAAGAGAAAAATACTTATGAGAAGCCCTGAAGGCTTCTTCTACTGTGGTAGAGCCCAGGGATGGTCAGCTGGAGCAGGAAAGAAGAAAAACTTTTTAAAGAGGAAAAAACTGCTCATTGCAGCCTTCTGCAGCCACTGGCCTTTCATGGTTGAGGATGACCCAGAATTAGGGGCAGCCTCTGTAAAAGTGGTTTGTATTCTGGATTCCAGCTTTTTCTCTTGCCATGGTCATATTTCACTTTTTTCCACCCTTWCTGGGAGGCTGTGAATATTAGTTTAGGATTTTAAGGAGTGATGGTCCCTTCACAGCAGCAGCAGCTCTGAAATACCTGCTTGGGTAAGATAGAGAAATGGGATCATCATTTTTCAGTTTTCTGTGACAGCAATTTCTTTGAAGTCAAACAGCTCCTAAAAGCTGATCTTATCTTTTTGAGCATCCTCAGAGTTTTGGAGGCCACTACTATGATCAAAACATTTTCTTCAACTTGTTTTATCTTCTGCTGAGCTAGTGTTGGTCTTCTCTTTTGGGTTAGAAATCCCAGAGTGAAGTTGCTTGGTATTTATGGCATGGATGAGCTTAAATTATTAAAGCTTATTTCACTATCTAACTCTGAAAAAGCACTTCCATATTCTTGTGCCACTTCTCTTCCAAAATAATCAGAAATGAGTATTTCAAGCTCCACAGAAACCATTTGACACACCCTGTCAAACCCTGCTAGCTCTGTCAGGCTTTTAGAAGCCATCCACTGCTATCACACCAGCTTCAAATTCGCTTTAGTGACCTTCTGCACACTGAAGAAAACCAGAATTTTCATTCAGCTACTCAAGACTTCAAGGTTTTAATTGCTTCTGCAGTACCTGTCACTAAACCCAKCAAGCAGTGCCCCATTAGGATTGTTCTCAAGGCTTTGGGTCTGCAAAAACATGCAAGTAAAAAATCTCTTTGATACTAAAAGAGTTAAAAGTCAAAATGTTTAAAACACAGGATTTCAAGGGATCATTTTTAGCCCATTAAAATGAATGGCAATCCACCCAAAGGGTTTGCTGAACATCAGGACAGGCTGCTGTCCCCCAGGCACTTTCTGACACAGTAAACAAAAACTAATGAGCTGTAATTAAAATCACATTGTTTACTATGGATTMCTTGGCAGAGGTAATTTTTGCTTTCAAGTTAAAGTCTGGTTGTGTTCTGGAAAGTCACTGTGAGAGGGGCAGGGGGAAATGGCACATTTATTTGTCTCTTTAGCCTTCCCAGGTGAGCTTGCTCAGTTCATAACCAAAAAAAGCCATTTCTTCTGCCTTGTTGCTTGCCCTGTAAATGACACTTTGAAAGGGAATTTCAGCCATGTCCTTCACTGCTTATGATTCATCATCACCGAGCATGATAAAGCCCAGAGAGATCAGAGCTGAGATAAAAAATGCAAATGAAAGATACCTSTTGTAACCCTGAATTAAAGGCATATCAGTGATTTGGAACACAGATTTCTACATTGACTCCAATTACTTTTCCATCTGGTGTTTGGAAGCTAATTCTGAAAGTGTTTATACATCTACTTAATCCTGATGCTGAAAAAAAAAAATCAGTGTCAGCAAATGGAAGCCCCATGTTGTCTGATTCTGCCAACTTTTTCATTTTCCACTGGCTGTAAACTTTAGCTGTAGAACTGATGCTGTGGGGGGAAAAATAAGAGAAGAAAAGAGGAGAGGAGAAGAGGAGAAGAGGAGAGGAGGAGAAAAGAGGAGGAGAAAAGATAAGAAAATTAAAATAAAAATGAAAAAATAAGATTAAAGAGAAAAAATAACATTAAAAAAGAAAAAATAAGAAGAAATAAAATAAATTAAAATACTAAAATAAAACAAAATAATATAAATTAGAAAAATAAACCAAAAATACAATAAATATAAAATGAAAATAAAAATAAAATTAAAAATTAAGAAAAATAAAATAAGAAAAAATAAAATAAAAGAAAAATAAAAAAGAAAAATAAAAAAGAAGATAATAAGATAATAAAATAAAAATAACAAAATAAAAAATAAAATAAAATAAAAATTTTAAAATAAACATAAAAAAGAAAAAATAAATAAAAAAATAAAAATTAAAAATAAAATTAAAAATTAAAAATTAAAAAAAACCCAATTCTTTTTATTCTGACATTTTCTGTGTCTCAGGCCCAGGTCCTGAAGCTGCTGTGTGCACAAGCATCYTCACGAACTGTCTGAGCTCCAGCCTCAGAGATTCTGCTAAAATCTGACAAGAAGGTCCCAAAGCATGACCAGGAGCAAGGGCATGGCACCAAAGTGCATTTTCCTTGTGTCCTGCAGGTCTTTAATCAATRGAAATGAAACCAAAGCCAGCAGTGCCCGGCCCAGGGGCTGTGCAGGGCGAGGGGCTCACACAGAGCCTCTGCTGTGGCGTTGGGGCTGGGACAGCGACCAAAGGGGTGGCAGTGGTGGAACTAAAATCATTAAAATGGGAGGCAGAGCCAGGGAGGGGTTGGGTGTTCAGGAGGTGCTGGGAGCCTGGGCTGTGCCAGGCACCGCGGCTGCTCCCCCTGGCTCCTCCATCACTGCTTTTCCTGCGAGCTGCAGATGCAGAGCAAAGCTGGGAGGCACTGAGGAGTGCAAAATGGATTAATTGCTGTGAAATAACTGGTGCCTAAAGCAGATCCATTCCCAGTGTCCTGCCAGGCAAGGGGGGAGAAGGAAGGAGCTGGAAATGAAGAAACCAACGCCTGGTTTGTGAGACATTCCTGAGCTACAACAGCCTGTGTGTGTGTTTGTGAATGATTATGCTGCAGGAAAAGTCTTCCTGTTGGATGTGAACACCTTTTACTGGTGGCTCTGGGGAAAACACCTTTTTTTAGGCATAAATCAGATTTTTCTTCAAGTCCTGCCCCAACCAGATTTGATTTGTGCAGTGAAATGCTGCACTCCCTTTTGCAGGGAGCAGGTGTGCCTCTTTAAAACTTCCATTTTCCTTCTCTGAGATAGGAAAGCAAAGCAACCCCTTGGAATGRCAGCAGAGTGCTTGGGGAAGAGCTGGAGATATCTGTGAGGCATCATCTGTTCTCTGGCAATGGAAATAGGAAAAGTGCAAGAGGAAAAGCAGCTCTTCAGTTGTATTTCCTAATCTGGAGGGACAAGTGGGTGTGGGAAGTAATGACAGCCTGTAATGGCCTTGGCTGGCCATCTGCTAGGGGCTTCATTTGCTCTGTAAAATAGAGTGAATTTAATACTCACTTTAGGAAAAAAAACTGTGCTGTCTGAAAATTCAGTCAGCAAAACAGGAGGAGAGAGAATTTCTCTCATGCCAAAACCACTTGTCAGCGTGGAGGTTCCGTAAATACACATATATATGGATATATAGAATTTTTACATGGACACACAGAGATATCTATGTAAATTCTTCAGAAAATTATCAGAGACCTCTAGAGTATGTTGGGCTCTAGTGAGTTAAAGAACTAGTCACAGAAAAATAGGAAAAGTTTGAATTTCACACGCTGAATAAATTGAAAGACATCGGCAGGAGAGGAGCTTACACACAGTCTTCAGCCAACAGCTTTAGAATAACACTTGAAGAGCTGTGAAATCAAACATCCAAAGTCTCAGAGATGGTGAAGTAACAAAATTGGCATTTCTAACACAGTCCAAGTTGGTTCATCTGCAGCTTTGGATGTGTTTTCTGGGAGGCTGAGCTGCAGGAGGTTCATTCCTTCAGCAACACTTATTGGTTGAGGTCTCCACCAACCTGCAGCTGTGTCCTTGCAGCTCAAAGCTGGAATTAACTTCTTCAGGGAGTCTTCATGGAGCTGCTCTCACTGGGAAGGGGAATTTCCAGCACGTTATGATCCTGTGGTTTGTTGTGCAAAGCAGCAACCCAAGGCCTGCCAGCTCTCTCATCGTATTTCATGATGCAATCTTTGAGCCAGGACTGAAAAAACAGATTCTGGTGTGTCAGAGTGAGGGTAGCTAATTCATAGAGTGAGACATAACTCACAGAGTGAGACAGTAAATTCAGAATTGTAGAATGGTTTGGCTTGGAAAGGACCTTGAAGATCATCTCATTCCAAGCCTCTGCTGGGGACGCTGGTCAGTCTTATCCTCGAAGCTTGAGCAAAACCTCTGGYAGCAGTCACATCTTCAAAGGTGAAACMTAAAATAAATAAATAAATAAACAAACCCCCATCCCAAAGATTAAGGCAGTGCYCAGGTTTCACAGCAATTCAGTATTTACTGTTCTGATTGCAAAGCTAACCTCTGACTCCAGGGAATTTATTATTTGAAAGAAAAAAAATCCTCATGTGAAGAGCAGGCAGCAAAATTTCCACATGCACTGCAAATCATCTTGGCATGGTGAYTGAACTAAAATATTAACTTGAGCTCAATGAGAATCCTGGGTGTTGACTTGACATTAGCTTGGGGTACTGACTGCTTCCAGAAACATGAAATAGTCAAGGACACAGAGACAAGATTCATTTATCCTGCAGGAAACACCCACATTCCTTAATTCAGGATCCTCATATCTCAGTGTAAATATATGCCAAAATATTTTCTCACTGTATTTGAGGTTTTAAACTCATTTTTGTCAGTAATTGCTAAAAACTTAAGCAACTTTTTTTTTGTTATTGCACTGCCTAAACAGCTTTCTTTATCCAGATGGAAGAGGACCATTAAAAACATTTCTGTTTGATCTCCTTTGAATAAAAGCCAGCAAATGACCACTCCAAATGAAGAAAAATTACTTACAAATTTGAAATTTATATCAAAGCAGTTCTCAGTGTGTTCAGACCACAAGGAGCATCCAAGTTGCTTAATAGGAGATACCATTTCCAAGACATTTTTTAATCATTTAAAACATCAATGCTAATGTTAGTCCTTTTTTTTTCTCGGGAACATGGGTATTATACTAGAATCCATCTTTCTGCTCATTAACACTCCAAGAGAGTAAATAAAAACATGCATCAAGCAACAAATGCGCTTTTTAAGTTTTGATGTTTATGGMACAAAACCTCACAAACTCAGCCTTAAAGTGTTTTGTCAGTGTTMGACACTATAAAGATTTGGCTTTTCTACTTTATTTCACAGCCTATCATTTGCCCATTACAGGCTTGTTTTTACTGAATTCCCACTGCATTTCATTTCTTTTTAAAAACATTTGCTTATGTACTCATCTGAAATGTCTTTATGTCTGCATGCTGGGAACATCCCTATCTGAGCTCTCTTTGATGATGTTCTCTCTGTTTAATTCAGCTGCTTTTCATATTTGGTGCACTAATTGGCTCTTCACAGTCTGGCTTTTCAACTCTGCATGGTAGATCTTTGTGCATTAAACCCATTTTTACCTTTGTTTCCTCTCCCATTTTCCAGCTTTCCCCCCCTCCCCTTTTATTAGTTCTGCACTATTGTCTTTCCTGTCAGCAATGTGTAATCACGTAGATCAAAATTGCTTCAAATTAAATTTTGCCCAACTCTTTCCTCACTCTGTGAAAGCTTATTTAAGGCAGACTGACTRAAGCTATGGGACAAAATCTGGAGTCTGGACAGGAGGTGTGGAGTCAAACAATAAATATATTTCTTTTAAAAACTATTTGTACCAAATAAAAACAGCCTTCCTGCGTGATCTTTGCTTGCAAAGGGAGAATTCCCTTGCCSCTGTTTTGCTCTTCCCATCAAATGTGTTACTTGAGATAAAAGCTTTAAAAAAAAACCCCAAAACCACTAAAACACACCCTAAAATGTTCAGTCCCTCACCCAAAAAGGCATAAATTCCCCAAACTAGATCACATTTACATTTACCTTTTCTCATATATAAGTTCAGGGAATTGAAATGGAATGGTGGAAAAGTGAAATCAATCCTTCCAGCCATGCCCAAAGGAGAGTCAGTGGAGTGTCACCCATTCCCTGAGGGGYGTCAAAACCAAACAACTTCAATATTTTTCCTCACTTTTAAATCTTGTTCCAGCTTATGATGGTGGCTGAAAGCAAAGCAGGAACTCATTAGGGATTGTGGATGGGACCAGAAAAAGGAAATCCCCTTGTCCATAGCTTGGGAATTTACTTGTCCCTTACTTGGGAATTTAGATAGTTCTGAGACAATGCAGCAATGAAATCACTTCACTCACATGCCATGGCAAAATTACCTATATGCTCATAAAATGAGACCCTGGTGGAAATGAAAAGTTCAAAATCCTATGGCTGAACAGGAATATATTTAATCTCTCAATATGAATGCTTATTTCTGTCCAGTGCCTTACTCTGTTTTTTTCAGCATGCTAAAATTATTTCCAATACAAGCAGCAGAGCTTGGAATTTACAGGGGAAGAAGACTTGGCAGCCTGTATCTGTTTCCTTATAAAACACTTTGTGAAGTGCATACAGTGAGTTAATTAGGAAATAGAATAGAGAAATACAAAGCTTTGCTCTTTATTAGGCTCACTAGGCAGAGTAATTWATATTGCTAGATACCATAACCAGCTTTGGTGACCAAGTGGCCAATTCCAGCTGGTTGGGGAAAAAAAGCARAGCAACTGAAGCCTAAATCACCCTGATGGGATGAGCCAGCTGCATTGAAATGGAAAAATTGCAGGGTGTTGGGTCATGGCACTGAATTTAGTATGTGAATATCCCCAACACAGCTCTGGAAGGTTCCTCATGCACTGGGCAGAGAAGGAGCCAAACGCAGGCTCTGGACGTGGCACCAGCCCTTCCTCCACACKCATGCTCCTTTTTCAGCACCAGCTTGGAAGCTTCATTTGGAGCTTAGGAGACAAAAATAGGCAACAAAGAGAAAAATCATTTGCAAAGCAGGGAGGATTGGTTTTATACCTCATTGGAAAACCTCGGAMGCCTGTGGAGGAAGAGCAAAGAGCTTAAGGCCAGCTTAACAAWGGCTGGCCTGGGAAATATCTGGGAAAACGATGAGAAATGAAGCTGAGACAGCTGAGGAACCTCTCCTGTGAGMAGAGGCTGGGGTGTCCAGCCTGGAGAAGGCTCCAGGCAGATTTTAGAGACCCTCCCATTGCCTGAAAGGGCTMCRGGAGAGCTGGAGAGGGATCTGGGACAAGGGACGGAGTRATGGGACAAAGGGGGATGAGTTCAAACTGAAGGAGGCAGATTTAGATTGGKTGTTAGGAAGGAATYSTTCCCTGTGAGAGTGGCAGGCCCTGGCTGAGGGTGCCCAGAGCAGCTGKGGCTGCCCCTGCATCCCTGGCAGTGCCCAAGGCCAGGCTGGACAGGGCTTGGAGCAGCCTGGGACAGGGAAGGTGTCCCTGCCATRGCAGGGGTGGAAGGAGATGGCCTTAAGGTCCCTCCCAACCCATGCCATGTCTCCATGATCTTTCTCASGTACCCTCACAGCTTCTCCAAACCAAGCACTGCCCTCAGCTCCCTGCTGGGCCCTCCTGCCCCAAACCTGCATCCTCTTGGTCCCAAATCCTTCCTGACCCCCCCAGGGCACCATCCAGAGCACTCCTGGTGCTTTCAGGTGCTGGTTACCAACATCTCCTGGGAAGAGACTTTTATTTCAGCTGCTGCTCCTGAGAGCAGGGTTTTCAGCTGGGGGAGAGGCCCTGGGGAGCAGTGACAGTGTTTSTGTGTCAGGAATGAAACCCCAGCACATCCCAGGCTGGGTGCCAGCCCAGCTGAGCAGCRCCAGYGGTGTCAGAACCCAGGAAATTCCTCTGACTGCCCTGGAGGRCTCRAGACCCTGGCAAAGGGCTCAGAGACCCTGGCATGGAATCAAAACCACCTGTGCCTTCGATTTTAACCCATGCAAAAAACAATTACCAACTTTACATGAGGATTCACAAGCCACGAGAGTTTAAGCAGAATGACAGTTAGTTTGTTACAAGRTGGAAAAGTAGAATTTTGAGTTTTTAGAATGGGGGTTCAGAAGCCAAGATGGAGGAATCTGGGCGTGCCTTGTCYTTCTTCCTTCTTCTTCTTGGCCTCCATCTTCTGGGGGGTGGTGGCACTTTTGGATTGGTTTAGGGTAGAGACAGCCTGTCTAACATCAAATTACAAGATAATTGACAAAAGTTACAATAATAGACAAAAAGTTAAGATCATAGACAAAAGTTACAAGATAGAAAAGTAGAATTTTGAGTTTCTAGAATGGGGGTTCAGAARCCAAGATGGAGGAATCTGGGYGTGCCTYGTCCTTCTTCCTTCTTCCTCTTAGCCTCCATCTTCAGGGTGATGTTGGCACATTTGGATTGGTTTAGAGTAGAGACAGACTGTCTAACATAGGTGATAGGTATTGGAAAGTTATTGTAAATAAAGTACATGTAGTTTTTAGTATAAAAAGATAACACCACCCCGAGGTGGTCAGTGTGCCTCAACCYGACCTGCTGGACAGATCTCAGTGGGTCAGAGAAAGAATGTATTAGACAAGAGAAAACAAACAACCTTGAGACCAAGAACAAAAGAATTCTGACTCCTYCTTTGRCTGCTGGGCTGGGAAAAGAGWCTCGGGGTCACTCTGACCAGCAGAAATCCCCAGACAGTGGAGCTGCTCCCATGGCCCTGCCTGGCTCCAGGCTGCCCCTTCAGCAGGGCTAATGGGATTAAAGTCAGCTTTCCCCACTGAGGGAAGCAGGAATGACAGCCTCAATAACACATAAAGCTTTTAAAGTCACATAGATGGCTCAGCAGACAGAAGTTTTGCCCTGTTTGTGTCTCAAGTCGGAGTATTTTCCACTTAAATGAAAATAACTGCTGGTTTATGTAATCAAGGCAAAAGTTGGAATAAGCTATGTGGTCTTTTAAGGTAATMATGTAAAAATATCTAACACAAATGGAACTGCGTGCTTGAAATAGACAAAAATATTCAGAAAAATAACTCCTTCAGATATATCCATCAGTATTCAAGTACAAAGCAAGCTGTGCTTTCCATCATCATCCATTTGTTCAAATGCAATATGAGATATGAAACACTTTTAGCAATGTTTTTCCCACAATGTTTATTTGRTTTTCTTTTATTTATTTATGACAGCAGAGGATACAATTGTTGTTGGAGACTCTTGGACACCTTTGCCCCTTGCATTCTTTGATATTTTATTCCAATACTGGAGGCAAAGGGATCYGAATGACAAATATAAGCATTCAAAATGAGTTGGGAAACTTGTCTTTAATACTTAATTGGATTTTGCCAGGCACTGTGCCCAGCCAAGAAAACACTCAACATATCCCTGTCTGAAAGTGTCATAATTTTACACAGGGAAACGTCTGTGTGCCAAATGTATCACCAAATAATTCAAACACAAAACTGCCAGAAGTTTCTTTTCAGTAATGACAAGAAATTAAGTAATTGTTAATAGAAAAAGCCCTCAAGTCCCTTACTCACATCATGTGAATAAGGTCACAGTGTTACAGGGTTACAGTGATGATCTTGTAAGCTTGGATTTCAAACCCAAATAAGTAAAAAAAACCCAAAAACATATAAACTTTCTGGATATCAAGGCTGATGGTTTTGTGGTTTTAATTTTTTTAATGTATGATTCTAATGAATTTTGTACGGCATTAATTTTTTCATATAAAGTAATTTTAATTGTCTTTCTTCTGCTGTTCAACGAAAATGCTAAAAAATATTTCCAAACGGGACAAAAATTATAAAGCTCTTTAGTGCCAAAAAGTTCAGCTCAAAAAGCAATTTTCTGTTCCAAGAAACAGGGTTCACTTTGATTCACTGAATAAAAAGGCAGAGCCTACTGGAAGACTTCAGCTTTTTTATTGTTTTTTCTATTACTGCAGAAGTGCTTCAAAAGCCATAATGAACCTTTTAACTGGGAATAATTCCCCCCCAGCGCTGTTTGCTCCAGGACAGATCTGCCCTCTCCTGCACCTTGGTGAGTGTGCCCTGGGCTTGCACTGAAATTGTTTCCAGTGATTCCAATTCCCACTGATTGGCCCTTGGAAAGGCTCACAGTGTGACAGAAGAAATTGAAACCTAAATACCACTTTTGTTACAGGTTTTGATTCAAGAGAGCACCATCCATTTCATGCCTGCTCCATTTTTTAACAGACTCGTTTGTGGGGTTGTCAAAACCAAATTAAAGGCACAGTGTGTCTGCCSTGCCAAATACAGTAACTCTTTCAAAGCTTGTTTTTCCAGCAATGATGCTATTCTTTYTCTTCTTTTTTTTTCAGGAAATGGCTGTTTTAGAAGGCAATGATGTGTGTTAGCAACAACTCTGTGAATAGTTATTATTTTAAGCAATATTTTCTTATTTATTGGTCAAAATAGAGAAAAACATTAGAATTTCATGAACGGAAAAAGTGATGCTGCTGCCTCAGTGCTGTCACCCTTCAGTTTGTGGCATCAGAGCTGAGGAATTTCATTTCTACTGTAAAGACCAGTGTGTTTCTGAGGGGAAATAGCATGGTAAATRTAATAAACTTGATTTAAACATACAGAACCTGTAATTATAAGGGACAAGGTATCAGACACAAGAAGACCTTCCAACTTCAAAAACAAAAGCCAAATCACACTAACACAGAAAACATGCGAGCTCTGAGACAGACCACGGTCCCCATCCCAGCTGGTGCTGATCTGGTGTGCCTGGTTGGCTGGCCAGGTGAGATTTATTAATCAGTAATTATCCCTGACCCCCAACAGCTGCTATAAAAGTCTTTTAGACAAGCAGGGGGTGGCTGTATGCATGGAAGGAGCAGGAGGGGGYAATGGCTCAGCTCAGGAGAGGTCAGTAGTGATTTTTCTCTGTTAATCTTCTCAATTTTTTGAAGAATTTTTAATTTTGAGGTGGTTTTTAGAAGTCGGTGGGGTGTTTTTGCCTTGTTGGTGTTGTCAGAGCGTTTGTTGGGCTGCTGCTGGCCAGCCCCTGGCACAGGCTGGGTTCCTGCGCTTGGGCTTGCGACTCTGCACAGGAAATCGTGTATGAATACTTCACACTTGAATTTTCTGCTGTCTTAGGAAAGTGGGAATGACTCTGCAGTTACAAACCCTGGGCTCTTTCTTGATGGCAAGGCCAGGCAGGGATGGGTCTGGAGCTGAAGTTCAAGTGTAGTTTAGATCTCCATGGATTTTGCTGTTTCTTTGCTTTTCTCTCACCCTGTGATCTAAGCTGCTYTAGAAAATATGGACTCATGGCTTGCTTGTCTTTGTGAGGGTTCTGAGAAGCAATAAACAAACTGAAAACTGAAGTAAAAAGCTCATTYTTCATTTATGCCAAGGCAATAAACCAGGTGGAGTGGCCAGGTCCCAGGACTGGGATGCCCTGTGTGCCTCAGCTGCCTTTTGTCACAGGTCAGGGACAGGGAGGGAGGGAGCAGCTCTGCAAGAAGAGCCTGTAGGAACCTGTAATCACCTCTGAGCTGCTGCTCTTTGTGCCCTTTGCTCTGTTCTGTGCACTGTGCTGCCCTCCAGGGGTACCTGGCTCCCACAGTGGAAGGTGTTGGTGCAGCAGGGCACAGGGTGGGCTCCTGGATGGGTTCCAGCTGCTCCAGCTTCTGTTCCCAGCTCAGGCATCTCCCAGCCTGCAGCTGCTGAGCCTSTGCCCCTGGGTTACACCCTGGCAGTTAAATGTTGCATGTTTGGCAAGCTGCAGAGTCTATGAGAAATATTACCTGCTTCCCCAGGCTGACAGGGCTTGGAAGGGAACATTTGTCAAAACAATTCCTTKGTTTCTCTATTTTCCTTGGTGTTCCTTATGCATTGTGGTAAGGTGAAAAGCTGGCATGAGATGGGGGGGTGATGAATTTCTTTAATTGTGGGGCTCTGTAGTAACTTCCCTGAGGGGCTGTCACACACCAGGGCTGRGTTTGAGCAGATCTCCCCCAGGGTTCCATCACCAGCCCTTTTCCTGGCAGTGAAACATCTCATCTGAAGCTCTGCTGGTACTTTGCAAATGTCCTGTATGTGTCTCAGTGCTCAAGAGAGCASAGTGATTGTCCTATCTGGTTATAGCTTGTGCAAATGTAAATAGGGCACAGATGTGCAAGGGCRAGGTGCTGCTGTCACAGGTGTGGATGGTGCTGGGGCTCTGCAGCCACTGCTGCCACCAAACCAGCTTAGAAACCATCTCTTCCCTCCCATTGCTGCCCATTCCTCCCCTCTTACAGAATCACAGAATGGTTTGTGTTGCAAGGGACCTTAGAGATCCCATAGTTCTGCCTCAGTGCCAGTGGTTGATAACAAAAATCTCATTCTGGGCCCTTTTTTTGGGTGTAGCAAACGCTGGTCTTTTAATGAGCTGTTCATCCATAGCCTGTACTTTTTAATTTATTGTGCTCATGGTTGGAAGCACATTGCTCATGCCAGKGCAGCTTTCCATAGTGCCCAGCACGCCAAGAGAAAACTCTGATGTTATTTTTCCATTGTGCACAGAAATCAGATAATTGCATAACACCTCAGGGAACTGGGTGAGAAGAGGATCCTAATACACCTGGCTTGCCCTTTTGGTTGAGCTTTTGAGGAGCTGTTTGGTGGTGTTTGCTGTGTTTGTGTGTGGCACAGTGAGAGGGGCTGCTGCAGACCAGGAACCCTGGATCAGGCTCTGCAGCCATGGGTGGTCACAGGGGCTCGTGAGTGCAGCTGGTTCAGCCCTGGTTGGATCAGTCTCAGTGTCTGCAGCCATGGGTGGTCACAGGGGCTCCCCAGGTGCAGCTGGTTCAGCCCTGGTTGGATCAGTCTCAGTCTCTGTAGCCCTGGGTGATCACAGGGGTTCACAAGTGCAGCTGGTTCAGCCCTGGTTGGCTCAGTCTCAGTCTCTGCAGCCCTGGGTGGTCACAGGGGTTCAAGTGCAGCTGGTTCAGCCCTGGTTGGCTCAGTCTGTCTCTGCAGCCATGGGTGGTCACAGGGGTTCACAAGTGCAGCTGGTTCAGCCCTGGCTGTGCCCACAGCACAGATCCAAAGGAGCTGAAGGCTGTTACAGCTCCTGGGTTGCTGTAGAGGGTGGCTGAGACAAGCCTGGCAATGAGTATATGAGGTCTGGCATTTACCACAATGAGTAAATATGATTGAGGATAAAAAAAATGATTGAAGAGAAAAAGGATTGCTGGTGAAATCAGTGTAATAGAATGCACCCAGTATTGTTGGGATGTGCTTTGGCTGTGGCTCAATGTTTTACTCCATGTTTGTGGTGGGAATGGGGTGGCTCAGAGGGCWCTGGGAAGGGTTCTGTGCTCTGCAGTGGCAGCTTTAACACAAACTGGCAGCTCCTCTGCACCATGGAGCACTGCAAGGCAAATCTGCCTGCTCTGGTATGTGATGGTGTTCACAGGGGTCCAAGGATGAGGGAAGAGACGAGGATCTGACTCCATGTTTCAGAAGGCTGATTTATTATTTTATGGTATATATTATATTAAAACTATACTAAAAGGAGAAAGTATTTCATCAGAAGGCTGGCTAAGAAAAGAAGGAATGATAACAAAGGTTTGTGTCTTGGACAGAGAGTCTGAGCCAGCTGACTGTGATTGGCCATTAATTAGAAACAACCACACGAGCCCAATCCCAGATCCACCTGTTGCATTCCACAGCAGCAGATAACCATTGGTTACATTTTGTTCCCGAGGCCTCTCAGCTTCCCAAGAGAGAAAGCCTAAGGAAAGGATTTTTCATAAAAGATGTCTGTGACATAGGTGCACCTGGAACAACTCTTGTAGCGCTTCTGAACGAATATTTTTCTATTTCTGAAGAATTGCTTCCATCCCTGCTTAACTTTCTTTAGTTTTGCCTAAAAAATACCCCAAAACAAAACTACAGCTGTGATTTCTGGAGCCTAAACTAGTTATAAATGGGTGGTGAAGAGTGATTGCTCTGTAATTGCTGTGTTTAAGTGTCTGTGACTATAATGTGTGATTTTATCTGTAGGAAGTAAAAGATAAAAGTAACTTTTATCCACAGGTTTAATCCTGTTCTTCTGGAGTTCTGGAAAATATTGCCCCTGATTTAGTCTTACAAAAGACTGTGGCTTTCAGGGGCATTCTTTAGGCTGTTCTGGTTTTGTACAAGAGTCTGAGTAGTGAGCCCTGTATTTATTCATTTTTCCCAATCACCTGTGTGTATTTAGGCATATTTCATAGTGTTAATTTGAAATAAAACTAGCTTGCTAGTATTTAGTCTCGGTGTATTTCCTCAAAAAGGCCCATAAAAACCCCTGAGTCAGTCCAAACTATAAATTAGATTTTGGGGCTGAAATAAGTTAGATTAGAAGTTTGGGTGGTTTTTTTTTTCAGGCAGCCTCATAAAGGGCTGGGAGAGTTTTCTTCATTTAATTCMATCTGGAAAAACAAACAGTAGCCTGCAAACATCCTTTTTCCTGCCCAAGTGGCTCTTCTGCCTTTGCAAGGTGATGTTCTGGTGGTTTTAGGGGGAATTAAGCCTGGAGTCCTGCTAGGAGAGTATCCAACATTTCACTTGCTCTCTTYTATTGAAAAACAGATCTAATTATTTTTACTTACAGATGTTCTTCCTCCCTATGGGAGGCAGTGCAAGATAAACTGTGCAATTAGTAGATTGTTTTAATTCTCACACCTATCCACTATTAAATGACTTTTTATTAAATCTTTTGAAATCCTTTTAGTAATATTATCTCAATTCCTGTGGCTTACCAGTGGAGAATATGAGGCAATTCCCAATAAAATTGTTTTTTCTCAAGCTGTAGCCATATGAAAATAATTTAATAAGGGATTGGTCTTGGGATGTTTGCTGTAATGAGCAAGTTTAACTTCATTAAGAAGAAATTGAAATTTATGGCAGAATACATGACTTAAATTCTTTAGGGAGTTTGTAGTGATACAATTCTGTGCAGGCAACTTGACTGGGTCTAGTCCTAGGTTTTATGGCARCTTATTGATAATTAATTGTCCATAATTAGTTGAACTTTAGGATTGGATAGCTATTGATAAATAYGTTTCTGGAGGTTTGGAACAGAATTCCTCAGAGGAATATCATCCTCCATGAGAGGAATCCAAGTAAGAAACAAACAGAGCAGTGTGAACACTGGTTCAGACAGGGCTCAGTGGTAGAAGCTGGGCTGCACTTGGATATGATCAAATGTTCCAGGCAGATTCACCAATTCCCTTGCAGAGTCTAATGAATTTGCTGAACTTTTAGTCCCTGGAAAACAGTGATGTGAGGAGCTGCTTATGTAAGTAAGATTAGCATCTGTGCTTACATTAGTTAGAAAAAATTAGGAAGGTTATTAATGCTTCAAATCACTGACTGAAATTAAAAGGGGGAAAAAAAAATAGCCCATAATGGCACATCCATGCTGTGGTGTAATTATGTGCATCACCCTTTCTCTGATTAAATGCAGTTCAAGCTTCTGTTAAAAAGAAATAAAGAAAAAAAATAGACAATACAAACCTCCCTAAACCCCCCACACCTGCTCCTGGTTTATCAACTGCTGCAGCACAGTCCTACAGGCCTTTGGGGCAAAGAGCAGCCCCAAATGTGCAATATCTCCAGGCTTTGCTTGGGGTGCTGGTGACTGCAGCATTAAACCCACGGGTATAAATGGGTCTCAAAGGCAGCTTTGGGGTCTCATTGTGTTTCTGGAAATGGGAGCAGCTGGTTCATGCCCCCACCAGGGTTCTGTATCCTCTGTATCTGCACACCACGTGTGATAAGGGATGTTGGGGTGGCAGTTTTGCTCTTCTCTGGACCTTGTTTTGTGCCCAGCTCTSCATTAGAACTCCTTCCTAATGTGGACAAAACTGGATCCTCTCCTTTCTCCACAGCAAAGCCATGATCAGAAATTGCAGCTCTTGCTCAGTGGCTGGTGTGTGTTTGGTGTTTAAGTTAACAGCCTTGCATTTTTATACCAATATATTTAATATAATWATTATTTTGTCTGTAGTCCTTCAAGTTGCCACTAAATTGAAGGGTGCCAGTTTTCTGAACGTGGGAGAAATCTAATCTATCTCTTAAATKAATTAGCAGGAGACTGCATAAACACTAGAAATAATTTAATAAAGGAGGGACTCCAGATGGCTGAAGGTAGACTCAGGCATTCAGAGCACTCCCCATCCTGATTGCAGTACCATGCACAGCCAGACGTCCTGGTGCTTTGGGGAATTTACAGATGAGCTGCACTGCAATCTGCTGGGAGGCAGAATAGTCCCAGGGCTTCATTGTCACAGAAAAAACATCATGTCTATTGAAGAAAAGTAATTGCTGACAGTTTTTGAGCTGGCGTCGGTGCACGATGCATTTGTTCTGCCCTGTAGATTCTTGTTTCAAAAAATAAAGCACACACATGCAAATAGAAACATATTGCTCCAATCTCCATGGCATTTATGTACAATTTCCCTCCAGTGACTCCAAGCTCCCTTTGTCTGTACAGGTGTTGAGCTGGCAGTGGGGTTTTTCCAAAGGTTCCCTTTCAATGCAGCCCTGCTGAGAGACCCTGCATGGCACAGCTCAGGTCCTGAATAACAATCTCGTGTGAGAGGCTTGAAATGATGTCCTTCAGCACATCCTTCTCTCCTTCCAGGAGGCAGAAAGAGAACACAGTGGTCCAGTTTCTCCTCGGGGGTGCTCTGGGATGCTGCTCTCATCTGAGAGCAGAGAAAGAGCTGTAATTCAGACTGACCCAGAAACACCTGCAGGAGAGAAGGGAATCCCCCAAACATCTGTTTCTGATCTCCAGTGGCCACTGTAGCATTTGTTCAGTATTTTTTTATTTGTTCACATTTTTCTCCTTTTGTCCCTCTCTTGTTGAGGATAATCCAGCAGGCAGTGAGTGTCAATATGACCTTCAGGGCTTCAAACACCCACTGCTAGCTGACTTGAAAATGGGAGTGTGTTGTTGGACTGGCTGCAGAGGGCTCACCTGTATATTTGAAAYGAGGAGTGTGATAATTCACTTCTGGGGAATTTTGGAAGGAATTTTGAATGATTTAGAGATGGGACCTCTGAGTTGTTTTTGATGTGGTTTATTTTCTTCTACATAGACAGGAAGGGTGAGTTTGGCTCACGTCTTTACCACATGGTTCAGAAGGTCACAAGACCCTTAGTTAAAAGACCTTTWAAGGATTTATTGACCACTAAAACACTGCCAACAAGGATATTTATGTTTTTGACCATATCCTTAAATATTTCTTCTTATGGACTCATGCTACAGTGTAAGCTTTTTTTAGTTGATTATGTTATGACACCTAAACCTACAGTACTGCATTCTAATCTCCTTGTTTACCTCTGTAAGTATTTTTCCTATGTCTTAAACTCTAAACCTCTGAACTTTGCTTGGCTTWATGTGTCTCTGCTTTAAGCTACAAATCCACATTCCCACTTTCAGCACCTAAGTTTGGAAGCCTTTTCCAAGGTCTCAGATGAAATCCTGTGTTTAATTCTAAGCTTTGGCTTACAGGCCCAAAGTTCTGAGATTTCTCTGCATTTTGGATTCCAACAAACGAGGGTTTATGTCATAGAATAGTTTCCAGAATTAAGGCACCCATGCAGAGATGTGCTGACTACTTACTCACTGATAACTCAATATTAGCAATGTATTCTTGGTTAGTCAGAGGTGTAGAAAAGTTTGTGCTGCAGTTCAGTGGCTTCTCCAGGAAGCAAGGGGCATCTGTAGCTTCTGTGAGGCCCTTTTGGGGCTGTGCTTTAATTTCTTCCCCTGTGAACCCTCATTATTCATCCCCTGCCCAGTGAAAAGCCATTTATCAGTTTTTCAATGCTGGTCTTGGAGCAGCGGAGAGCTCCTGCTGGAGGAAGGGCACCTCATGTGTCACAGAAACTGGAAGGCCATCAGTCTGGGAAGGGTTGTACGTGGGCATTGAGGTTGTGTGAGAGAGTTCAGCAGCCAGACAAAGAGAAAATGGAGCTTCTAAAGTCACATAGATGGTCACAAAGAGAAAATGTGTTTGCAGTGATTCATTAGCTTTGCCTGCTGCTGGGTTTTGCTGATGAAATGTGCTCCTCTGGTTTGATTGCCTTGGCTTGGGCACGAAAGGAGGTCGTGGTTGACCCCGAGATCCCTTTGTCAGTGTGGAAAAAGACTGAATACACACTTTATGTCTGAAATAGAAGTGGTTGTGCATGGATTGATTGAAATGAAGCCTCCTGGGATCTGCAGCCACTCCTGGGCTCAGAGGTGAGTAAATTTTGGCCCAACTGGGTTGTGAAAGGGTGAGAGTGTTCAAAGCTGGGAGACAACGCCTATGAGATGTCCAGGGCTATCAGAGTCTCCAGCTCAGTGAGTTAGAATCACAAAGTAGTTTGGCTTAAAGGGACCTTTAAAGTCACCTCATCCAACCCCATGCAATGAGCAGGGACATCTTCAACTAGACCAGGACCTCAGGCACTCCCAGGGCATCCACCCCCTCTCTGGGCAACCTGTCATGAGCTAATCCTGACAGAGTCACAGTTTATACCTTCTCCTCTAAGTAAAATAAAGCAAAAATTGCAATAGCAAGAAGTTTAGACTTTGTAGAAATGATTTCTTTGCAATATTAATGTARAGGCTGGATAATGTACCAGGGGAGTGCTGCCAACACAAAATTTGACAAAAGAATGAGTGTGGATTATAGGAATAAAACTATTCAACCTCCTCTTGGCATCTGCTATAATCCACCAGACCTCTGGGAAATTCAAATGTATAAGCAACTCCTGGAACAAAACAATCACTATTGCTTTCCTATTTTAAAATTTCATGTGCCTGGTCATGAGGGGTAAAAAACAAAAGATCTGAAAATGGTTACAGATCTATCTGCTGCCTTATTCAGGCAGCTCACGTCTGAGATGGGAGCATTTTAGTGCTGAAAATTGATTTCTGGACAAAACGGGGATCAAAGAGGTAAAAATTGGAACTCAAACCATGTTTTCATCAGCAGCCAGACTTCAGACAGCTGCATGGAGGGAAGGCTTAGCAGCAGCTGAGCTGTGCCTTGATGATATGATAAACCTGGCTTTGCAGTTGGGGAGGGAGGATCAGAAATGCTGTGCCTGCCTGGCACAAAGCTCAGATCAGAGGGAACTTGCTTGTAGGGTTGAGGTCTTGTTTAAAGGAATGGTTATGGATTAACTTTGGAATGGGAAGGTTTTGTGCCATGCCTGGAGCTTTGTCAGAGGGCATAAATTTGACAGAAAGGAGCATGAAATTCAGGCTGTGCTCTCTGACTAACCAGAAATGTACGCTTGGTGACTCGGTGTTTTAATTTTTTTTTAAATAGAAATATTTGCTATTTTTAAAAAGGAGGCTGCTTATTTTTAGGGAGATGTTTGCTCAAAGACTTTCAAGAAAGCTGGAGCTGTCCAGAGAAGGGTGATGAAGCTGGGGAAGGGTCTAGAAAACACATCTTATGAGGAGCAGCTGAGGGTGTTTAGTCTCTATTAAATGACGCAGGATTTCCAGAGGGATTGCACGTGAGCCTTGTGAAGATTTCACAATTTATTGCGTAGAATCTATGGCACGTGATTGCCAAAGAAGTTAATTTTATAACAGAAATCAGTGCAAGCTATATATATATTTAGGTACATTGTCTGTGCTCCTACATCTACAAGTTTTCAAGAGCTAGGGACATGATCCAGTCATAGGCAGGAAAATTCTTTTACAATGGTAATAATAATCAAAGTTGCCTTCCCAAAGCAACTTTTTTCTGTAGAAAAACATACTGGTTACAGAAGGAAACAAAATGCTGATGGTCTGAAGGTTCCTAATCTCAGTTATTAAATAAATCCCTTAAATAAAGCTGATCAAAACATTTACTGTAAGAATAGTGAGATGTACTTTTTTTAATTTGAGGGTATATAATTATTTTTGAAGTAGGTGAATGAAATCTGTGGGTGGTGAAAAATAACCCCATACAGAAGGACTAGCAGGTGTGATGTTACTACTTTCTCTGTCTCCTGTAAATCAAGGAGTCTATCTCAAATCAATCAGATTCTGGTAAAAGCACTACCAAAATGACAGAACCTTTCCTCTCTAGTTCTTCCAGCTGAGGGAATGTTTCTCCCATCCTCTGTGTGACAAAAGCCTTGGCTTAACATCACAAATTCCTTTGCTTGCTTTTATTTTTTCTGTATCCAGTTCCTGTTTTCTCAAGTAATTGTATTAAAACAAAATGTTAATTGCGTGGAGGCTGACCTCTGATGAGCTTGCATGCCTTTGATTTCCTCTACCCGGTTTATGAGCTCTTCCTTACAAAATGTCTGGAAGAAATAAAAGTTCAGGAGTCCGAGATGGAAGGATCTCAGAGGGGGTGGTGTCACCCAGTGCTCTGCTCTGACTGATGGCACAGCTTGAGGGGCTGCCCCTCTGAGGAGCTGGGGTGAGGAAGAACTTAGAGCTTAGATCAATGCCAGCTGCAGGTTTTGGGAGTTTCCCACAGCCTGAAGTGTCTGAGGATCTGCCTCTTAAGCCAAGCCCTGAAAATCCCTGTCAAATAAACTCAGCAGAGCATCAGGCTGCAGCTGCAGTGCCACCTCCAAGTTATTGTCACAGACATGTTTTCTGAAAAATCCCTTGGCCAAGATTTTTCTCCTGAGAACCCTCAGAGGAAAAGAAAAACAATGGTTATCTGCTGCTGTGGAATGCAACAGGTGCATCTGTGATTGCCCCATGTGAGTTGTTTCTACTTGATGACTAGTCATAGTCCAGCTGTGTTGGGACTCTGGTCAGTCACAAGATTTTATTATCATTCCTTTCCTTTTGAGCCTTCTGATGAAATCCTTTCTTCTGTGTGTTTTTAAGTATAGTTTTAATTTATAATTTTCTTTTAATATAATAGTATCATAAAATAATAAATCAGCCTTCTGAACCATGGAGTCAAGATTCTCATCTCTTCCTTTGTCCTGTGAACACCACCACGGTTATCCTGGTGCCAGCAGAGATTCCTGCTTTTCCTCTTGCCCCTCCTGCTTTTACCCCCCTCAGACCTCACTTCTGCCTCTGGGCTTTGCCCTCCACCCCTGGTGATGGCCTGAGAGGGAAAAGTGACTCCTTGGAGGGACTGAATGAGCAAACACTGAGCAGGACGGAGTTTAATGCTGCTCGGAGGGAGCCCCTGAGGCCACAGAGTGGCCTCTTGCTCAGTGTTCTGGCCTCTACTTTTCAGACACTTTCAAGAATGTCATCATTGGGAAGTGGGGGGAGAAGGTGCTCCTCAGGGTTACTCAGTGAGGCTGTGAAAGAACGAGCACAGCACCAGCAGCCACAGTTGGGCTTGCTGAGCCCTTCTGGTGCTTTTTTGAGCATCTTGTCATTTATTCCTTGCCCTATGACTTTGAAAGTATTTTAACATAATGTGTGTACTAGAATAAACCATGTGAAGCTCCACTTTCTTCATGCAGGAAAAAGCCCATTCTTTATTCACATAACTCATTTTTATACATGTAATTTTTATTCACATAACTAATTTTACAGACCCAGTGCGTGACTCTAACTTGTTAACAGCTTTTTTGCTAATTACTTTATTGGTTAGTAAAATAAATTTTACTTGTCCATCAAATCTCTCTATTCTTAAGTTGTTTACATATTTTCTTCACTGGTTTTATGGGATAGATTTAATGTTTGTGCAGGTGCAAGTTGTTTTTCACCCAGGAATAGATTGCTGTGCTAACAAACTGTTCACACCAGGATTGCTTCCACATGGCAACTTGCAAAGTGCTGGCTTGACAAGGCTAGCACTGATCTCACAGAGCAGGCCTGGTTTTGTGAGGCCTTTCTTTTATGATTTTTCCACCTTACTGCAGTGGGTGTGTGAAATTTATCTGTTGGTGAATTGTCTTGTTCAGGATTGTTGTGTGAAGCACCAATTGGTGTTTGTTGAGGGAAGCTGGCAGGTTATACTGGGTCTGGTTGCAGCTTAAAATATGGGAGCGTGTTGTTAGAAACTAGAGGTAAATGCCACCAGGGTAAAATAGAGAGATATTTCTGCCTTTATGGAGAGGTTAAGTTCCCTGCTATCTCCTTGATTAAATTGGAGGTGGCAGGGATGGGACAAAGCTCCTGGGCGGAGAAAAACAGTTCCTGTAAGAAATACTGTCCATTCTTTTAAAGAGAAGGTATTGAAAGGATTTTGAGCTTTAAAGTAATCTAACTGTGGTAACAGTGGTACAAACTAAAGACTCAGTCTCTGCTGAAACAGCACAAACCACAACTCAGTTTTTGCTGTGGTTTTGTACAAATAGATGTAAATAACCAAATAGCTGTGTGGGAAGCATAATTGCCACACTCTGGAACACGGTGCTGAGTTATCAGGGAGAGATTTCAGCTCCCACTGCTGGGATGAGCAGACTGAGTTAGTTCCATGTTTTATTGGGGAATTTCCAGCAGGACAGTTGGTTACTCTCTCCCTGACTAGTTTATCAGAGTCTTTTCACATTGCTGGTCCAGCCAGATTGTTCCCAGACTCAGCACTTGTCTCTTCTTATGTTCTGCACCTGGCATCTTGTAGAGAAAGAGTAGAAACAGCTTTCTTATCTAGGGAATCCTTATAAACAAAGCAAATTTAGGAAATAATTTGTTCCTTCAAAGAGTCTGCTGTGTTCAACCACGACTYGTGCCTTGTTCTGATAAATGTGATCACTTATCTGCTGTGCCTGCTCTGCTGGGAAGGCACTGCCTTTTACACCCACTGTAGAAAACCTTCATAACCTATAAATATCCCACAAATTCCAGAGGGCTGTAATTTAAATCACGTGAAATTTTACAGTACCACTCTAGGCCAAGAAGGTACAAATGCAATTTAAAAAAATAATTATTTATCATGAAACACTACTTGCAATGCTATTTTTTCATTTGTTAGCCCAGACTTACTGTTGTTCATGGATTGAAGCAATGGTAATTCTGCCCTGTATTTTGATTTGTAAAGGTGAGCAGAGATATTGTTCCTTGCTATTGSAAACTTTATAGCAGAGAAACTAGAGCTAACTCACCTGATTTCACCTAAAGGTATTAAGGGAAAYTGATGTATTTCTGCCAAGCCATTCAGAGAATACTTTGTTAAGAAGTCACTCTTGCCCAAGTCTTGCTTTTATGGAGCAATTATAATTAGTTAGGACTGCCCCAAGTGTCAGCCAGGAGTCAGGGTGCTCCAGGGAAATGAGTCCAACAAGTTTATTGCTTCCCACTTTGGAGTGATGGCCTGCCTCAGCAACCTGCAGCATGCCAAATAGCTTCTGATGGGATGAAAACYCAAATTTTATTACTTCTGAAGGTCACAGCATATTAAATGTATCACAAATAGACATAAACAGCTGTAAAATGCAAATTCACTTCCTCTGTGAAGCAAAATCTCCTGTAATATATTTCTAGTTGGTTTCTTTTACTTGGCTCCTGCTGAAATGAGGTCTGTAAGATTTATTTATGGCGTGGCTGAGTTGGTGTCCATTGCTTTCTTTATTGTTTAATTTTAAAGAGCTCAGTTTACACCACTGAACTTTGCATTCCTATATTTATTTATATCAGGTAAAACATAGTGGGTTTTTCCCTTTAATGAGAAATAGCTTTTTAATACAACCTTTGTCCTTTTTAATTGAAATCTCCTTTGTTATGAGGGGTGGCTAAATATCAAATTGTTGCAGCAGCATGACATGAGGGGCTATTTCCATTGCTAGATTAGAGGTTCAGCTCTGCCTGTGGCAAASAGAAGATGCTCCAATGTGTTGGTGCTGCCCAAAGTGGCAAGTTGTGACTGATGGCCTTTGATGGACTGCAAGGAGCCAGTGCAGGATAACTTTTTTCCACAAAAATATTTTTTTCTTTCACATTTGCTGATTAAAGCTCCAGGAGTGCTCTCCTAGGAGATTACCTATAACCTTAGTTGGTTTTTTTTGCTGAAAATAAAAGCAATTTTTCTCTTCCAAAAACCCAGTGCTTTCCCAGCATATTTTTCTCTCTTTCATTGAAAGCAAGAAGTCTGAAAATAAGAGTTGCAGGGATCCTTGGAGAGAAAAAAAAAAAGTGTAATCAAAACTTATGACTGACTTTTTTTGTCTGAAGATGTGTTATATGTTTTATGAGTATTTTATCTGTCAATAAAAGGATTTTCAGCCACCTGAATTCACAAGAAATGGCAGCAAAATATTTTCTGGTTTGATGCTTAGATTTTTGAATACTCCTGGTTGACAGGTTTATACATGGAGGCTTTTCTGAGGCTGCGTTTTGGTAGGCTTTGCCATTATTCACTAGGGTGAATTAGAATTAAAACCATTAGAGTTTGAGTTTGCCTTAAAATTTGCTAAATTTTTAAAATTTTTAAACTTTTTTAAAAATATTTTTTATTTTAATTTTTAAATTTTAAAATTTATTTAATTTTTAGATTTTTTAAGATTTTAAAAATTTTTTGTATTTTATACTAGTGTTTTCTTTGGCTTGTTATAAAAATATAAATTAGTCTTTATCCTTTGTTTTTGAAAGAACCCCCCCAACCTGCAAACAGAACTGGAAACTCCAACAAGAATCTCGTCTGTCTAAACCATGGTTTTTGATTGTTTCTTTGTTTGTTGTAAGTCCCAAACTTGGGGCTGAAATTAGTAATCTTTAGTTTCTCCTCCATTAATGAGAGAAGGCTCTGAAGCTTTCAGGCAGGTTTTGATTTTGGGTTTGAAGCCAGCTAGAGAAATTTGGGCATTTAGAGCAATTTGCTGCATTGCACATCTCCCTCTCTCTAAGAAAAAAATGTGCAGGCAGTCTTATGCAAGAGTTCATGAATGTAAATTTATACAAGCCAGGGTTTCTGTTCTGACCCAAGACTTCTGCTGGAGCAAGGGCTGCTTCAGATGCTCCTTGTGKAACAGGGGAGAGGAGGGCACCTCAACTCTCCTGCTCCATAAATGCTGAGGAGGTGAATGCTGGTGTTTATTTCAGTTTATTTAGTGTGAATTCCATCAGTTTTATCCATTTCAGGCTTCAATGATGTTAATGTTTGGAGGAAGCGTCTCTGCCTGGAACACCAATGCTAAAATCTGGTTTCTAATGAGAGGGATCTCCGTGGTCAGGGGAGCAAACCTGGCCCTGGAGAGGTCGGCTCATCAGGAATGAGGTGGAGGAAGCTTCACCTGGCTGTGCCTCTCCCCCTGGATGGTTTCTGGGGGCTGTGGGAGGAAGGGGGTGGCAGGAAAGCCCTGGGTCACTGTCTGCAGGCAGTGGGACTAAGAACGAGACCAGTTCAGCCCTAAATAAGCAGCTGCAGCTTGACTTCAGTGCAACTTCTGCTCCACCATCACTCAGGAGCCTGATGTGCAGGGCAGAKCTGATGCTCAATATGCAGTTACTGGCATCATAATGTTTTTCCTGGTTTTCTACTGCAGCTTTTATCAAATTACTGAATTTTCTACCTCTGTCTGACTGCTGTCAGGGGGAACAGTCTGCCTGCAGTGATTGATGGCAGCTTTTCCCATCACTGCTGCCTTCTGATTTCATTTTCCAGGCATATCTACATCAAATTTTATTATGAAAGATTCCTGCTTTGTAATTTCATTATACAGAGAGAAAGAAGAATTAAAAA
The DNA here is from genome assembly GCA_014549065.1 of Cardinalis cardinalis. Classification (NCBI taxonomy): domain Eukaryota; kingdom Metazoa; phylum Chordata; class Aves; order Passeriformes; family Cardinalidae; genus Cardinalis; species Cardinalis cardinalis. The sequence continues at coordinate 961,039 of JACDOX010000010.1, read as the reverse complement.
CATAAACACTTTTGTAATAAAGCAACATGTAGATTTCCAGATTCATGTTCTAAAATGCTCACTGACTTAAAAGAGAAACACAGTGCTTGAGGCAGAAAAAGGCAGCCCTGGAATATTATGATTTTAGGCTCTGGAGAATCCAGCTGAGGCCTCTGCCAGTACAAACAGGCAATTAGAAAAATATCTGCCCCAAAGGGCTTCAGATTTATAGACAACCCAGGCAAGCTGTGCACTAGGAAAAAGTCTGAGGGGATATGACAGGGAAAATGGTGGCACTTGAATCTTCATGTGACTTGTGGTGGCCCCAGGTCCAGGCAGGCAGCACATGGGGGGTCCCAAAGCCTCTGCCTCTCCCAGCTCAGGAGCTTTTGTTGTGGGAAATGCAGAGCCTGGGGCAGCAGGAGGGCTCTGGGACATCCCTGTGTGCAGAGAATTCACCCAGCTGAGCTCACAGGGAGCTGAGGAGCTGAGCTGTCATCAGACACGACCAATGTGGGAAATGGTCATGTAGAAAGTTCTCATCTGTATGCAAACCCTGAGACAAGAAATGCTGGCTTAGAAATGCCATGGAATAGGACAGACACGGCTGAGAGAGAAACTGAGCTACAAACAAATTCAAAGGATGCCCTTGCAAATARGGCTAAATACTTTGGAGAAATAGAATTTTGAAAGACACATTGTAGTAGGACCTGTGAGGGATAATTTTAGGTGATTGGCTTTAAGGCATTTACAGCATGGTGTGGCAAAAGCTGATAGGCCAAGAAACACTTATCATGTATTGTAATTAAGAAACAATTAGCTTCTGATTGTGATGGCATGAATTATAACATCTGYGTTGTCTCACCCTTCTCATGAGACTGAAAATGGAATAGAAGCTTTTCAAACACCTCTSTGGGTCAGGAAAGGGCTCAGTCTGACAGACCATGGTCACATATTTGGTTCTCCAACCTGCCCCCCTTGGTGCAGGAGCCCCCAGAGCCTGCCCAGCTCCTGGGGCTCAGCAGCTTTGCCCACTCACCCTCCAGAGCTCCACTYGCTCCTTGGAGCTTCTCCTTAAGTTCCCTGCATCAAATTCCAGGAAAGGATGGACCCAAGCAACAGAAAATAGAGCAGAGTTCTGGAAATAAATAACACATAGCCTAGGATTTCTAAGGAGACTTAAAGTATAAACTTGGCCAGCTTTCCATGAAATGTGAGATTTAGAGCTTCAGCTCCTTGAAGCTGTTTTTGTTTTGTTTTTTTTTTTGAAAGTTGTAAGTGAAGACAAAAGAACAAAAAAACTTTAGAAACCAAGTGATAGGAGTTGTGTGGGCCAATGCAGAATGGGAAAATCTGACCCTGTTGAGGATCTCTGGCCTCTTCTGGGGGGTGTGGGAGGCCTGGGGCTCATTAAATGCACACTGGTCTGTGATAAGCAGTGAGCCCAAGGCAGAGCCAGGAGTGCTCTCAGAGCCAGGCTGTGCCCAACACTTTGGATTCTGACTTCTCTCATGTACCCACTTCTGAACTGAAAATTATAGCAGCCCAATAACTAATTTCTGGTGTTGTTGTCATTTTTTTGGTTTTGGGCTGGTGGGTTTTTTTTGGCTTTGTTTTGTTTTTTGCACATTGTTTTGGTTTTTTTGTGTTGGTTTTTTTATTTATTTATTTTGTTTTATTTTTGGGTTTTTTGTTTTGGGGTTTTTTTTTGGTTGGCTTTTTTTGCGTTTTTTTCTTTTTTGGTTTTTGCTTGCTAAACCATAGGAAACAGTATTGATGACTTGGAAATATGCACTACAAACATGTTAGTCCCAGCTCATTTGCTGTCAGCAAATTGCCTCCTTGTTGAAGAAGAATGATGAGGACTCAAATTATAGTTGATGTTGCATAGCAAATAACAAATAAATATCATAGAGGAGCTTTGGCTATGATGTTGAGTGTTCTTTCTCTGATGTTTTAAGTGTAATCACTTAATGATGGTGATATGTGAATAAGTCAAGGGGAAATTTTATAATGTTTTATAATGGTACAAAGAAATAAGCTACAAGCACAGATCAGTTTTAATACTGGAGGAATGAGTTATTTTACCTCTGAAACTGCCTCAGACCTGCCAAGTACCTCAGCTAAGCTGCCTTTTGCATGGTGTGTGATGAAAATTTTGCTAACCTGAGCCAAACTACTTATTTATGCTATTCAGTAGATATCTCTTGTATTTGTTTATAATTTTTTGGTTTTTTGTTCTGTTAAAAAACCCCAATTTTTTCCTCCGTAATGAAATCTTCTACTTTAATTCCTCTTTAMACTTTTATGAGCATAACAACTTGACTTTATTCAGTTCTTTACGATGGTTGATGATCAGGAGCAGCTGGGATAGGATTACTGCACTTATGTTTTAAAAATCATCTTGTACAAAACTGCATGGACCAGTTTCATGCCAATAGAGTAAAAAAAATCCCAAACTTCAAGGCCAAATAAGTGAATATTATGTCTGTAAATCCCATGCCTCTGGGTGATGCTGAGAGGTGCCAGAGCACTCACAGGAGGGRTAGTGGAGTGTTAATTTGTGATCCTGGAAGATGATTTAAGCTTGTAAAGGAGCACAACCTCTCAAMCAAGCTGTTCTTGAGAGTCCCAAGACTGACACTTTAATTCCTTAAAAGAGTCTTACAGAGCAATCTGGTTTGAGCAGCTGAGGATTTTAATAAATAAAACTTGCTCCTTAGTTTTGTGTTGCAGCTATCATGGCATTTAGAAATGGGCCTTTAATGACACAATGTGTCTCAACACTGCTAAATATTGAGTGAGGAGGGCATCAATGCACTGATCTGACTGTCAGACACCTCTGAGCAAATGCATCCTCAAATTAGGTGACCTCTTACATTRGCAAGGTTTATTTCTGCAGCTGAATTTGCAGCTCATTTGTTTACCACTCAGAGAAAAGGGAAGAAAAAAAATGAAATCTAGTTGTTTTTTTTCTTTTAAAAGAATCCTGGCTTGTTGGCCAAGTTGTGTGTATATTTCTTCCCAAATAACAGTGTTTAGTCACTGAGGTGGGACTGACAGAATAATAGTATTCATCTGAATAAACCACTGGAATTTATTCTATTTTATGGTGATAAAATACCCATATTCATTTGCTTGTTTTCAATTTCTATGAGATAATGTCTCTCTTCCAATGCCAATCAGCAAAGCATGCAAATAATATCAGTGCATGGAGTTAGCCCTGACCAAGAGGAAACAGTGTGTAGTCTGTTGTACAAATAGTCAGACTGATTCCTTCCTTCCTATTTTTTTCCCCAGCTCCCTTTAAGATGAAATTCTGTGGAGTATTAAACACACAGGGCTTATTCACTTGTTTGTGTTGGGTGAGTGAATCCGGGGCTTGTGGGAGATGCCAGATGGGCTCTGGGAGAGACAGAAGGTCTCTGTGTCYCCACCAAGCAGCAGCAGAGTGTGTTTCCCAAATTGTGCTGCCCAGTGCCTCAAACCTGACCCACAGGTAAGAGGCTGATTTTGATACCCCTTCCATCCATATTTAATGGGTGAATATTCATGTCCTGAATGCTCCATTTCTTCCTGGTGTGCTGCTGCTCAGCATGGAGGTTTAGATGCTGCTCATCTTCAGCCAKCCTTTGAGACAAACATCCAGAAAAGACACAGCAATGATTACACTGCTAAAAAAAAGGAAAAAAAATCCCCAAACAAAAACATATCCAGAAGGAAAAAGCCCCATAATTAATTTCCCTTTCAATCCTGAGTGGTTGAAAACAACATGCATAGAACTTGGAGTTGCTGATAGCTTTTCCTGTTTCATATTGCTGTTTATAAATAAAGAGATTCATTTCATAAATTTATTCTGTTGTAGCCTGGTGCAGTGGGAAAACAAAAGTCTGTATCAATTTAAGAGTGAAACTTCTTCTTGGGTTATAAAAACTTTCCAAATCACAATATTCTTAACTAGAGAGTTCTTTGTGGACTATAAAGGGTCAGGGTCCTGGCTTCAGTTTAAGCCATAGTTTAGTTTAATTTGTTCTCCAGTTGTCATCAGTTGAAAAAGYTTAATGAATGTGGGTGAAGTTGAGAGCTACACTGCATTTTCCTGAAGGATACATATAGAAATATTTGCAGTGATTCTGGTTTGTTGCTGCCTATTTTGTGCAGCCCATTTCACAAAGCTTAGCAGAGTAGATTTGGTTTTCACTTTGTGACTTGCTAAATTTATCTTGAGAATGAAATGCCAGCAGGAAAATTTCTCAGGTTCTTCTTTTTGGTGATTTTCATGATGTTTTTTTAAGTTTGAAGGAAGATGATTAATTTGGATATTTGGGCAGAAAACAAAAGCTGCAAGGGAAACAAATTGGATTACATGAGAGGGATTGGAGGGGAGCTTTGTTTCAGACAGAACAGGAATTGTAATTATGCATTGTTTTATCTATTTCATGGCAGAGGACTTTCTGAATAATCACAGCAGGACATCAATCATGGCAGGTATTACAACTCAAACCAGACTCTAGCAGTTTTCTTTCTGGAATGTAACTTCTTAGTYAGATAATCCTTATAAAAAACAGCTATAGAATGCCTACTAGAATTCCAAATATTGAGAGGTGTGTGTAGGAAGTCAGCTGAGTTTGCAGCTAATTAATACATAGATATTTTTTTACTATAGTTAGAAAATGTCAGTGTTCTCCATGGGAACACCTGAGATCAATCATAGAGCCAGAGAATGGTTTGAGTTTGAAGGAACCTTAAAAATCCTTAAAGTTTTAACCCTCCTGCCTTGAATTTGGAAGGGGTTAATCCTTTGCAGCCCACTGTGACTATTTTAGGCTTACTTTTTTTTCCCCCCTGTCTTCAGTGCACAAGCTCATATGAAATTATAGAAGCAAAGCAATATATTGACTTTCCTCTGAGTGCAGAGCTTTGAAATWAGCTTTTGCACCCAGGTGGCTCAGCCAGCAGAACTCAAACAATAGAGATATCTTGGGCTGCTGGATCAATGTCTCATACTAATGAAGCTTCTGTTTGAAATACTATGAGGATGAATCCTACAAATCAATCTGTTTGTCTTTGGGCTAGAAAAAAGGTAGTGTTAAACATTCATCCTTCCTGCCTCTTACTTTGGTGTTTAGTTCTTTCTGTTAATTATGGTTTCAGTCTTGTTAATTATTATTTCAGTCTTACAAAGTCCTGAAGCTTCTTTTACACTGTGCAACCAAACCAACAGCGGGGAGGGGAAGAATCAGCCCTGAGATGCTCTTTCCCTGTTGTCCCCAGAGTAGAAAAAAATGAATTAAAGGGCATGGAGGAATGAAAGTAAATCAGGAGGAAAGGAAAAATGAGGGAGCACTGACTGTGTCCTGTGGGAACCTGCTCAGAATTCTTCTAACAAAGCCAAATTTCAGCCCCAAATGCCTATTTGAATTTGAAATGTGTTTTTGAGGCACTGTGATCTCAAATAAAGCTTCAAATCCAGGGCAGGACTYTGCTTCCCAGACAGAAGTCTTGACAAACTTTGGGAGAGGCTTGGTGCTTATCTCACTATCTCATCCAGGGGATCTGGATGGGGTTTTGGCTGAACAGAACCCATTGGTTCTGCCTGAGAGGAGTTAGTTTTCCCCTCTGCAGCCCTCAGAGTGYTGTGCTGGGAGCTGGGGAGGCGCTGAGACCACGCCAGTGTTTGGGAGCGCAGAGTCAGCATCTCTCACTTGGGGATGGACAAAACCCTGGGAGGGGACACAGGCAGSMCAGCTGACCCAAAGTGACCAAAGGATCTGCCTTCTCCTGGGATATCTGCTCAGCAACGGCAGCTGGGAGAAGGGGAGAGTGTGTGTGTTCATTATTRCAACATTTGTCTTCTGGAGTGATTGCTCCGRGTACTGCAGCCCTCCTTCCTGGGAATTGGCTAGACATGGCCTGCTGCTGGGGAGTGGAGAATAAATCTTTTGTTTTCCTTTGCTCCTCTGCACTGGTTTTGCTTTATTAAGCTGCCTTTGTCTTGACTCATGAGGGTTTTATCTTTTTTTTCATTTTATTTTCTCTGTCTTGCTGAGGAGGGAAGTGATAGAGCAGCTTGATGGGCACCAGCAGCCAGGCAGGGTCAACCCACCACACAGAAAGCTGAAAAGGGGGGGAAAATAACCATTTTAACTTGTTGTAATGAGACTTTAACCCCCTTGAAACCTCAAATTAGAGGCAAGCCTGCYCCTCCTGCCTGACCTTGCCACCTTAAAGCCTACATCATCATGTTCTCCAAGTACCAATGCCATGTCCTGGAAAGGCAGGTTCAGGGAATGTGCTTCTGATACAGAAGCTGCTGTGGCCTGTTGTGCTTTCAGGGCTGTTTGTGCATGTGCACTCAGCTCTGGAGCCACAATTGAACTGAGCAAATGCCAAACCTTTGGCTCACAGCTTGCCCAAGGGCACACACAAATGATCCTGCTACAAACAGGAGCCGGGATCAAGGATGTGTGTCRCAGACATCTTTTATGAAAAATCCTTTCCTTAGGATTTTTCTCCTGGGAAGCTGAGAGGCCTCAGGAACAAAATGTAACCRATGGTTATCTGCTGCTGTGGGATGCAACAGGTGCATCTGGGATTGGGCTCATGTGGTTGTTTCTAATTAATGGCCAATCACWGTCAGCTGGTTTGGACTYTGTGTCKGAGCCACAAACCTTTGTTATCATTCTTTCTTTTTCCATTCTTAGCCAGCCTTCKGATGAGATCCTTTCTTCTATTCTTTAAGTATAGTTTTAATATATTATATGTCATAAAATAATAAATCAGCCTTCTGAAACATGGAGTCAGATCATCACCTCGTCCCTCATCCTTGGACCCCYGTGAACACTGTCACAGATGTGCTGCTTTAAAAGGAGCAGAGGCAGGACCCTACAGCCTGCCATGGGTGTGGAGGTTGATGTGGTATGAACTCTGATCCCAAACAAGACTGTTTCTGCTGGCACTGAAAAAAAAGCCATAAAAAAACCCCCAGACCCACTTTCTTATGTTTTCCATGTGCATGCAGAGCATGTGTAATGCACCTGCAGGGCAATGCCCAYGGATTCTGGTGGTCCTGGTGGCAATCTGCACCTCAGGGCAGGCTCTGTGTGCCTGTGGCTTACAGCTCTGCTCGGTGCACTTGGTTCAGAGACAAATATTCCATCTCCTCCCTCACTGCCAGCCTGAGCCAGGAGCAGTGACAATAAAACACTGCCTCGGGGGCTCTCTCAGAAAGGGAGATGTAACTCTGCCCTTGTGTTGCTTACACAGCATGGTTGTTCCTGTTGGTGCAGATTTATGGGATGTGTCAGGCATTTCTCCTGGCAATAGTACACAAGAACCTGTAGAATAACCTGAGGAGGGAATCTTTCCTCTGGKGCAGCCTGTGGTGTGTGCTGGGGGCTGGGAAGGGGCTGTGCCATGAAGAAGAGGGTTATGGCTGTGGGATGACAGTGTAGTCAGACCAGTGTAGTGACACCATTTACTCTGGTGTAACTAGACCCAGAATCGGGTCAGCCAGCAGGTTGAGCCTGTGGAAAAAAATACCTTTATTTCTTTAGAATTGAGTGCTGGCCATAATGAAGTTTGCTCACAGGAGCTCTGCAAGCATTGACTGCTTTAATGCGCATCAGGGGCTCTGGAGATGGAAATGTCTGCATAAATCCYGAGGTTGATGATGGTGACAATGCTGGTTTAGAATCTGGGTGGAATTAGGGAGTTTTTTCTTGGGATAATGGACTCATTTCGCTTTATTGCTCTGTCAGGCTTTACCCTTTGGTGTTGCTGTGCTGTAGCTCATAACTGGAATTACAACACCCACAGCAGTAACTATTATTTCCTCAGCTCCCACTGGAYAAAGCCTGTGTAATGGCCTCTGTGGATAATGTTTCTCCCAAAACCTGTGTGTTACCAGTTTACAGAAAATTGGGTCTAAACACTGTGGTTTTTTTTCAGATTGTTGAAACACAAATCCTTTTGAAAGCAATGAGATGGGAATTTATTGGCAGAAAACTTCAACTTTTCACCTTTTTATACAGTATTACTTGTCTTAGCTGGGGCAATGCCAAATCTACCTATAGGTATTTAAAATAGCCTATTACCATTTAATTGCTTTTGCTGGACCTTAGACACATCCTAGTTTGAAATCCTGCAATCTCTCCAAAATCTGTAAATCAAGAAAGATAAAGCAGGATGCTAAAAATCCCTCTCCAATGCAAAAAATAATTGAAAGGAAAGGAGCAGGGTGAGAAGAAAATGTTGAATGTTGTTATTTAGAGATGACAAGGCAGTTCCATGAGCTGGGTGTGTTGGTGTCCCTGGGAGGGAGCAGAGCTTGAGGGCAGCACGTGGAGCACACAAATGTGTGAGCAAGTTGTGCATCCCTGGCTGCCTTCCTGGGGGGGAAGAGGATGGGGTTACCACAAAAGGCACTTTCCTTCATTTTAGAGTTCACTTTCCCTCAAAGGCAACAGAGTTTGGAACTGTTCTTTTGGATAAGCTGTCAAACCCCACAGGGGCCCTTTTGACTTCCACAAATGCTGTGGACAGCATGAACCCAGCTGTTACTTGGGGTTTGTTTTTGCCATGTTGGTGTTTGTTTGTTTAACACCTCTGTGACTTTAGACAATATACTTCATCTGCCTGCATCTCCCCTCTTTCATCTACCTTATCAGGACACAAACTTTAGTGAGTAGTTGAGGCTGTGCTAATGAAATCATAACAGTATTTCCTCATGTTCATTTAACTGGACTCATKTTTTGCTCCAAACTTGATGCAAAACCAATTAAAGAATGTTATTGCTGTTTAGCAATCCCATTAAGTATCCCATCATTGTGTAAAGGAGATAAAAAAATTCCTTTCTACTCCACCAGAATTCCTTGTGATTTAATTTACTGGAACCTTACAGCAAATATAGTAGTTTTTAGATTCTGAGGAATCAGAGAAATTCTCAGACCTCCMCACTTCAGCACACATCACTCAATTCAAGTTACAGTGACAGCTGTGCATTTCTGTATTGGGAAATATACTTTAAGCATTTGGGGAATAGCTTATGGAGTTTTGTAAAGCCATGCTTGTTATTTATTTATTTCTGGTCTCAACAAAATTCTAGGCTTTCTAGCAGGGCATGTTGGTTTGACAGTGACTAACAGTGTGCCTAAATTTCTGTTTCCCACAGAAATACTTTATTTCCCAGGGTTATCTGTCACCTGCCTTCTTTCTGTTCCCAGGATTCAGTCTTGCCTTCTCTTTTCCCTCTCTGGGGTCTCCAGTTGTCCCTGCTGATCCCAGAGGGGTCGTGCCTGGGTCTGAGCACTCTGCAGGCTTGGGGAGWTGGGAAATCTGTCCTTGGTGTTTCACAGACCCTGGTGAGAGCCCAACTCTTTCCAGAGCCAGTGTTCTGATGGAAGCTCAACAATAATGTTGGTTCTGAGGCCATGGGCAGGAGCTGCTTTGCTCTGTTTGCTCTCCTTTTGACTTTGATGTGCTCACACAGAGCATCCCTGACCCACTGCTATTAACAGATTTCCCTTTTTTTTTGTGCCTCTTGTGGGCTTTTCACTTGACATTCTCAAACCACGCAGCAGAGAAGAAGGTGAGAGTTGCAGCACTCAGGGTCCTTATTCCAGAAAATTGCCATGCAAGAGTGTTTATGGAGCTTGAATGTCAAGCATTTCAATAATCTCATCTTGGCTGACCAAGATTTAATTATTAATAAGAACAATGTTCCACAGCTGTAAGCCCACCATGTGAATGGAAAAATATTGCTGTTTTTATTTGCTATCAGTTCTGCTTAGTATTCCAGGGTTTAAAGGCCAGTGAAGAGTCTGATCCCATTAGATATATAATACCATTTTAAGGAAATAAGTATTCCCTGTCATGTAGCCTAAGGGAAAGTTCCTTGTGCCACATTATTAYACATAACCAAAATATTGATGTCTGTTATTGCAATGCCAGACTTGCATTTGTTACTATCTCAGATATGTCTGGTTTATAAGCATGTTAATCTGGTTGGATGAGGTTTTTTCCAGCTCTGGGGTTGTTCATGTAAACCAACAGAGCACCTGGAGGGGGGCACCTCTGCCCAGGACATGCAGAGATGGGGATCAGGATCCACCATCCAGCCTAAATGGATTTATTTATGTCTTCTCTTGTAGCTGKGGCAGGGCCATGCTAGAAAAGCAAAATTCAGCAAAGCAAGGACATCCTCCAAGGGGAGCTTTGTTGAGATCAGTGGCAGGAAAAGTATTCCATGGATTAAGCAGCAACAATTGCCACAAGGCTTGCCATGGGTTGTGCAGAAGTTCCTCAGTTGTTCCCAGCCCRGCTCCATGTGAACAGTTTTCACACAAGACCAGGCTAGTGCAGCTCCTAGGAAGAAACCTCTTCCAACTTCTTTTTGCGCTTCATAAATGTGGAAATGCAAGGACAAGATGGTTGATGCAGGAGGAACAGAGTGTGCCACAATATTATAAATAGTCATTKCTACAGGGTACTTCATTGTGACACATTTATTGGTGTTGTTTTCCAGAGGCTGCCCATAGTTAAAATCATGTATCTTGGGGAAAGAGCGTTGCACATTGCCAGCCACATGTGGCTCATTCTGGAAACAAAAGCAATTGAGTTAAAGGCTTTTTTTCTTGCAGCCACTGATGCCTCAAACCATGGAAATATTAATATATTTTTCAGCAATTACTCTGCATATGTTGGGTTATTATGAACTGSACAGAGTGGTGGGAGTTTCTTTGCTGAGCACTGGAGAGTTTCCAGCAGAAGCAACTCAACTATTAAGCACCAACAGGAGAGATGAAAACCAGACATTACCCCTTCTTTTGGTATTGGCCTGCTCTGTGCTGGAYTCTCACTTGAACCCAAAATTTTGGGACTCTAGGAATTATATATCCACAGGGACCACATAACACATCTAAGGGAAAATAAGTTTTAAAGTGGTTATCACTCTGGAACAGAGAATACAACTTTCAAATTATTTTGTAAAATAAAACACAGAGTACCTCTTCAAGAGCCATTGATCATCTCAGCTGCTCATCTCCTGCTGCCCTTGGGCTTAAAAGACACTTTTTTTTTCCCTCCCCTGGTTTATGACACAGATTTTTACCAAATCTCCAATGCTCTAATGAAACAAAACCCAGTATTTGAGTAGAGAGGGAGGAGTGGAAGAGGGATGACCCTGCTTAAAACTACCTTAACACATTTGCTGCTTCTGTGCTCTTCAGCCACCTTGAGATATTTGCATCTGCCTCTTCACCTATATCTTACTTGAGTATCCAAATACTTTGTATAAAAAATTGAAGTGAAATATGATTTTGCTAAATCAGAGGAAGATTATTGCCCCTGGTGGCATTCTCAGCACATGCTCGGAGCTGGGTACCWCCAGTGAGCCTCTTGCTCTGCCTGAAGGAATTTCTCCCTTCTCTGCTCCCCCTCCACAAGAWGTGGTTCCTGTTTGCTCCATTTTCACCTCCTGGCAAGCGCAGCACCCCTGGCTTGGCTCTTCCACAATGTCATGGAATCAGGGACTCGTTTAGTTTGGAAAAGCCTTGCAGGATGTGTCTCCTCCTCCTGCTAACATTGTTTTTCCACAGGGACAATGCTGGTGTGAGAAGTCCCCTATCTTAGGGACAGCCCAAAAAACAGGAGGTGGAGTTCTGTGCTATGATATTGATCAATTTTTTGGAGTCACTGCAGAAAATCCAGGTAATCCCTAAAGAGATGGGTGATGAGACAACAAAATAAATTTTCATTAYATTACTACACCCAAGGTAGTACTAAACAGGCTGGGAATTCCCCTATGGAAAGAGGAGTAGGAAATATAGCAAAATCACTTTTTAAACCAGTTCAAGTGGCTAAAGACAGCCACTAGCTTGTACCATGCATGTCTGGGTAAAACCTTTTTAAACTGTTTTTCCTTCAGTTTGACATTAGGTTCTCTGCCCTGGCTGTAGTTTCAGTCTCGATCTGCATTTTACAAGCTCAGACAAATATCTTTATGCATTTTCCCCATGGTTTCATAATTTTTCAGTGACCTTGTAAATGTCTTCACTTTATTGTGCTTTTTAAAACCTCTCTCTAAATCTCTTCTTTGTTGTATTGTCTCATTTTTTTTTTGATAAACTCATAGAATTTAGCTTTGAGGCTGATAGGCAGTGAAATAGGAATGGGACCAAATGACACAGCTGTTGACTGCTTTCCTAGGACTTGCCCTACTTTTGCTTGTAAAAATTCTAAAGTTTGTCTCCCAGTCACAACTTTGATTAGAGATGTGACTAGATTCAGAATGTTTCTGTTAAAAACATGATGGTAATTGATTTTTAATGTTAAAAACATAAACCAATTGATTTTGTTTTTATTTTCACATCTCTTTAGATTTTTTYCTTCTCAAATTGATCTTCATGTTAACTATTTTATTTTAATCTAAATAGTCTAAATGTGGATGGTTCTTAGTGGAGCTACTTTTTCAGTGAGGCAGGTCCTCAAATGCTGTAATCCAGAGTAGATGTGATAGTGAGGAGCTTAAATGTGAGATGTCATTCACTTTACCTGTAAAGACAGAAGTTAAACAACAAATATAACCCAGAATTATTTCTGTTGAGGGTTTAGTGTACTTATTTTTCTGTTTACATGAAGAGTTTTTCAATGCAGTCATTAATTTTGTCATTGTGGAACAGGGTGTACAGCACACACAATAAWTCCCATGCAGCGGGTGGGGAGATCAATGAATAAACAAAAGAACAAAATCACCCTGTAGAAAGACATAAAATCTCCCAAATATTATTTTTTCTTTATTTTTTATCTAATAATTTGTTAGCTGCAAAAGAAGTTTAGGCTTGACTACACCAAATTGCCTTTTTAGTCAATCCTTTAAAGATTCTGTAGAATCATTGTATAGATGTTAGTATTGAATATTTTTAGCTTGATGTATTAATTAGCACCAAGCATTTTCAGGGATCTCTAGGAGAAGAATRTTTTCTGGCTAAGTTGGGGAAAGAGCTCAGAGATCCTGTGCTCCTGCAGCAGGGAAGGAGATGACAGCACAGGTGGCTGTATATTATTTTGTTGCTTTAAACTTGGGATTATTTTTTTTTTTTTGTTGGAGCTGTGGCTCTTTGCATCACTTTTCATGGCTGTGCAGATCTAGCCTGCCTTAGGGCAGCGATTTTTCTGGGCCTCAGAGAACTCTTGTGTAAGTGGAAAAAGAGGATAAATAAACACACTGGTTAGCCAGCCAGGATAAATTATAGGTCTGCTCTTGCATAACATCTTGTTCTCTGTATTTATAAACATGAAGAACCATCTCAAGTTGCTTTAGGTTCCCCAGAGGAAGAAGAGAATAATTTCTTTGGGGAGAGGTAAGCACTTCAAGAGAAAAATATCCTTTTCTTACCATTATCTAGATCATAGTTTCCAGTGGGARCGCTAAGTAAAAAATTGCAGGTGTTTATACTCTGAGTTCTGTACATCAGCTGCTGTGATAAAGACATGACAACAGTCATTGGGATTGTTGTTCCTGTCAGAACTTGGGATGAAGTTTTCAAATGTAGTCAGCCTCCTTGTTCTGCTCTATTTCAGTGCAAATTAGGATAAAAGCTGAATATCCAGRTATATCTGAATGCTTAAAAGAGAGTTGGCAGCCCTCAAGCCCTTCCAGCAGATATTTGGTGTTTAGCAGCCCTCAGCTGGTTCTGTCCCTCTATTTTTTGATGTGCAATTTTTAATATGAAAAAAGGGTTTAATGAAAAACTGCCTCTTGTTGTGAACCTTAATTTGATATCCCCAGTTCTCATCCTGAAGAGACTGAGCCCAAGCAGCCCCATTCTCTTTGGAATTCTGGCTTTTGCCTCCTTTTCTTGCATCCTTTTGCTATTTCTGCCCTGAGCATCTCTGCCCCAGGGTGACAATTTTAAGCCATTCTATACCTCAGCTGATCTTTCTTTTTCTCTCCTGTTTGACCTTTTACATTTCTCTTATTAATAATAGGGAGGTGCAGAAAGATGCAGAATTTTCTCTGAGATGAACAAATAGGCACCTTTTTCTTGAGGATCTTTATCCTTCTGCTCATTCTCAGAGGCTCCTGCTATATTTTATGCTGTCAGATACTTGTCAAGCTTATGTTTGCACCTCCCTGCTAATTACTGAATAATAATTTATCTACATATTAATTACAACAGTCTTCTTGTCTGATTTCAATGGTTTTATTGCCACTTCTGTTTTATGGATGACTCTTCATTAGGATCTGGATAGAGATATCACTGTAGGGCACTTTGTAGTGCTTTATTGCCAAAAATAAAACTGARCCATTTCAAATGGTGTTGGGACTTGAGGGTGTGTGTGAAAATCTATGGAAAAGCAGAATGCCATTTTAAAAATGCAAAGTGTTTTTAGTACTTTAGCAAAGTATTTATCACATTTTAGGTGTGGGTAGGAGGTGCATGTATAGGGTGTAGTCTTCTCAGCTCCTGAAAACTACTGATTATACATCAATGTCACACTTTAAATTGTAGTTTCATTAACAAAAGAGAAAAATTGAAAGCATTTTTCATAGAATTTATGAATAAGGTGTTTACTTGTAAATTTCTGGCACTGATATGATGATTTTGCTTGAAGTGTATTTTTTTCTTGGTCACATTCTTCCCTTTTCAGTTTTGCTGCTGGGGGAAAAAGCCTCCCTGAAATGAGAAGGGAGCAGGGGAAATTTGATATCCTATAATTTTTTTAAACCTCTTTTTTTAAAATGAAGAATTTATTGTGATTTTGTTAAAAGCAGCCTGCTTTTCAGTGAGGYGTTCCAATGAGCTTTTGTTTGCCTTTAATACAGAACTTAAAATTATTGCAATCAGCCTTTGAATGTCCAGGCTGACCAGGCACTGTGATTTTGGGAAGCTCAGGGGGGCTGAAGGATGTGCCTGAGAGGGAACACTGGGGCTGTGTCTCATTCCAGCCCTCCAAGGAGCTGCAGTGTGATTTCTGGCTCTCTTTTCATGTGGCTCTCAGCAATTGTTCCTGCTTTTTTCCTGATGATGCTCACAGGGAGCCCAGGGAATGCTGGAGCAGTGGGGTGTCCTGGGGACCTGCTGGGGGGCAGATTCTGGATTTTAGCCACTGGCTCTGCCAACAATCAGCCCCTTTCACTGTCCCTGACTTTGAAATGCCAGGCAGGGCACTGCAGGTTGAATTGTACAATTTGTGCTTCTGAAATGCATAAAAAGCTTCTTTGTCTCCTTTTCATCTTCATGTCCTTYAGGACTTGCTTGTAAAAGAGTGAGGCAAGATTCTGGCACTGAAACCACACCTTTTGAGGTGCTCAGTTCAAATTTAACTAATTATGACCACTGATTCTTCACTGTGAAAGTTTTTATGGAAATAATGTTACTTTTGGCTAAACTTTGGATAAAGGTATCCCTGGTCTAGAATGGCCAGATTTTGGGTATGTCCACAGCAATAAATGTGTTTTCATTTACCAGAAAAGCAAAGAGAAGGTCTCCTGAGTTTCTTGTATCTTCTGCTGAACTTGAATAGGTGAATTGTGAAGGGAATTGGAGCTATGAGAAGCAGAAATTTGATAATATCATAGAACCATGGGATGGTTTGGGTTGGATCATCTCCTTCCAACCCCCTGCCATGGGCAGGGACACTTTCCACTATCTCAGGTTCCTCCAAGGCCTGTCCAGCCTGGCCTTGAATGCTTATTTTAAATGTATTTCCATAAAATATTTCATCAGAAATTAGAGGAAGAAATAGAATTTCATGGAGCAGKCTTGCTGCCAGGCTGTTTCCAGCACAGGATGCGTTTAACCCCTTTTTTGCTGAACAATTTAGTGGATTGTGCAGTGAGCAGGCAGGTGCTGGGCTTTTGGAGCACTTCTTTGACACAAAACTCTCCTTTTTCTGTTGGGATCTGGGTAAGAGCCCAGGTCCCCCATTTAATAAATGAGTGACCAGGTACCAGGCACAGGAAAAGGGCTGATCCCCCTTTCTTGAGACACGCTGCCCAATGTTCTGTGGGTTGACTGCTGCTCACACTCCCTGTCCTGGAAGATTTAAACTCTGTTTGCAGGGCTGTAAACCCCAGCAGAAAGCAAACGTGAGGGATGAAGAGAGAGAGCTGAAATCACCTTGAATAGTGGTGCTCCACTGCAATCACAGCTGGCTTTGCTCTTAGGGTAATGGAGCTGCTTGCAGGGGTTGGGCTGTAATCAAGTTTTGTGCTGTAGACAAGGGAATGTGATGTAATCAGGTTGATGGAACAAAATCAGATATTCAAGGGAGAGGCAATTAATCCTTCGTTTAAAGACATTCAGATCAGCAAGACTYCTCCTGTTGAGGACATAAATAAGTCTTTAATGTGGACTTCATGATAGGTAACTCCTGTGGAGTTACCTATCATCTCTCAACTGTGTATAATGGTAATTTGCAGCTCCCTGAGGAGTTTGAGACAACAGCTGACAATTTCTCCAGTTTTTTTTTCTGCTACTAACATTCACAGCAGGGTTAGCCTCTTGCTCAAGAAGTGGGCCTGGCCCTTTAGAATATTGGGATCACTCTAATTTTCTRCTGTTCTGAAGAAGATAAAAAGTTGGCTCTAAGAAATGATACACTGGAAAACACCAAGCTTACGAAAAATTCTACATCAAACTTGTGGTCCAACTGTGCAAATAAAAAAAGGCTGGACTGTCATTARAGTTGCTTAATCAGAGTAACAATGCTGCTCATTAGGATCTAATTCAGAATACTCATGCTCTGAGACTGACCTTAAAAAATAATTGCTTGACAAACACAGTTTCTTGTAATATGTTTCCCTATTGAAAGCCGTCTGAGAAGYTTTATTCTTTTGTGGAAGTTCTCTACTACTTTTTCTTAGTTTCACTGAGCTTGGAATTACCAATTTAACCAATCATTATMAAGCTTTTGTGGCTAAAGAAGTAAAAATCAGAATTTTGAAGACCAAACTGCCACCCGTTGGCTCAGTCTGGTGGGTGCTCAGCCCATCTTGGTACCTCCAAGGCTCTCTGTGTCCAGGGAAAAGTGAGTTTGGCACAGTCCACCCAATCACACAGCTCTCATTGTCTCTTAGGCAGTGTGTGTAAATTAAAGATTTCCTAATTTACTTTTTCTTAAGATTTCTTCATTTTCCTCCTTGCCCTTTCTGTGCCAGCACCATGGATGGGTTGGTTATTAGTCAAGAAGTAGTAGATTCCCATGTAAGCAGCCTCAATAGTAAAATACAAAAAGAAAAAAGGCAAAATGACATTTCCTTTTATTTTTAATTTTTTGTGACATTTTCATTGGACACATCAGAGAAAGCAGCAGACAGRCTGTTTTGGCTTTAAATTTTGGAAACAGAAGTAGTCGATAGTTCAGATTCAAACAGATGTAGATCAGCATAAAAGATGCTGTTTTGGGAAAGCCAGTGTCATTAGCTAATCAAGAAACCTCACATTTCTGTCTAACTGCTTTTTTTAGTTAGATCTCTTGAGGCTGCCAGCAGCAATCACTTTGTTAACCAGAAAACAAAATGGTAATTGAGAATTCACTTAAAAATGCAACTTTCTGAATAAATCCAGGTCCAGAACAAAAAATTATGCAAGCCTAATGGATTATGTTAAAAAGGGAGACCTAGAGGGTGAGATTAATCACAGTGAAAAGTGCTGAAGGAGTTTCATTGAATGTTTGAGGAGTGAAAAATGTGAATTATTAGCAAAAAACCCCACAAACTAAAACCAGAATAAACCTAAAACTGGAGCAGAAAYCTGAAAGCTTTAAAATGGTAAGAAATTGAGCAAAGTCCTATCTTGGGGCTGATGCAGAGACCCATAAATCTGGAATTGCTCGTGTGTGATGCTGAGAAGAGGCAAAGAGGGAAACCTAAACCCACAGCAGCCTCTGCTGTGTTTGTGCCCTTCAGAAATCAGTGTAAATGATTAAGCATACAGATATTTAACCCAGAGCAAAATCAAAACATGAACTTCCTGCAGCCCCTCTGCCCTCAGGAGTGCTTCCACCAAGGTTTCCTTTGCTTGGAGTTGTCTTTGAAGCTGAATCTTCTCATGTGAAGTCTTTCAGCYTTGTTTTGTCTCGTGTTTACCTTTTGGGAAAGAGAAGTCACATCTGCTGTGGGGGGAAGCCAGGCTTTGCAGCCTTCCCCAGCAGCTGAGGGGGACACTGTGGGGACACTGCCCGTGCACTCCTGTGTATGGACATGGCAGCCAGGCTGAGCTTCTGAAAGAAAAAAATTGTATTTCCAGTTTTCTAARGAGGAAAGAGAAGCTTACAAATATAATCAGGTGTAGGGACAGGTCTGCTGACTTTGTGCTGTCCTAAAGCAGGTTAGTGTTTTGTATTGTAATGAAGGTGGGAAAATTCTCCTAATCTTTACTTATCTAATTTTTTGTTTATTTTTAACAGTTCTATTTAACTTCCCAGTTTAGTTTTCTAGGACATGCACAAGACTTCCTATATCTGTTGTGTTAAAGGAGATGAAAACCTCTTGCTTTCCACACTGTATTAGAGCAGGATTGTGTGGATGAGCTCCCCAACATTCAGTCCTAGGGTGGCATTTRGCTCCATTTTCCACCTGAAATTTTAATGGGATACTCTAAATTGATTCTCCTTCTCCTTTGGGCTCATCTGTGTGCTGGCTTGAGGGGCAAAGGGCTGGGAGGGTCAATATGGCAGGGCTGGATCAGTKGATTCCAAAGTTCAGCCACACTGCAGGATCGTTTTGCTTCCCTTCCTTCAGGTGTCTGGTTTGAGCCACACATTCTGCCCCAGAGAGCCCCTGGTTCCTGAGAACCTCTCCTAAAGTTTCACATTCCAAAAGAGGAAAGGATAGCCATTCCAAAATAGGAAAGGATAATCCATCCATTTATAGCTGTGCTGTTGGCAGAGTCCCCGAGAAGTAAATTCCCCATACACASTCTCAAAGTCTGAATGCTGAGTAACTCATCCCATTTTCAGAGTRGATTTTAATTCTGTTCATTAATTTGTAAAGCAATTACATACTCATGTAAAGTCRGCATGCTTCAAAGACACAACTGAGAAACCAAAAGGATTGAAAAATAGCTACAAGGCACGAGTATGTTCAATTTCCAGTTTTTAAAACTAACCTTACAAATGCATAAATGTTCTGTTAAATCATACAAATCATAAAAGAAAATACATATGTTAAACCCACCATCCTTGTTTCTTTGCAGAGTTTACATAAAGTAAATTAAATTACTATTTCCACAAAATGAAAGTGGCTTTTTTATATAGATTAGTGGACTCAATTCTCTGTTCATGCTGCATTTGCTGTTCTCAATCTGTCAATGGCAGCCTTATTACAGCTGATTTATCTGTGACATTGCTCTCTGCTGTGCAGGAGCTGAGCTGTGTGTTGAATGGGTCAATAGTGAATCGATCCTGATTAACTCTGAACATTTCTTTCATGGATCTGCTGCTGCTCGAGGTGTCCTCAGGACAGGGTGGTGACACTGGCAGATAATCAGCCTCTTCACTTCCCTCTCTCAGTCCAGTATGGGATCAGAATATATGGAACATTTGCAGCAAATGGGAGACATTTTAGTCCCATTAAGCATTTTTTATTTTCTTTAAGCATGAACTGCTTTTGCTGCTTGTAATCAGGATACAGCTTCCATTTAATTGTGATATTTATATATCTTTATATGTTGTTAATGAGTAAAAATCAYAGAGTTATTTAGGTTGCAAAAGACCTCTAAGAACACAGAGTCCAACCTTTAACTGATCCCCACCTTGTCAACTCAGATTAGGWTTTGATCTGTGGTGTGTTCATGGGAGCACTTTCGTGGCCTTTGATAGAATTATCCATAAGAATAAAAAACCAGAATATAACATSTGTGGAATTGAGGTCTGCCCTGCACATTCTCAAGGGGAATTCTTGTTTGTTTAAATTCTGGCTTTGCTGGAATTGAAAACGRAGAAAATAAGTTCCACAAACATTATGAAGCCATTTCTTCAGTCTTACCAGTATAAAAGCTTATTTCTGAAATTGTATCATCTACTTTAGGCATAACTAGAATAAAGCACTGCTGTTTTCTAGATGTGGCAGGCTTGGCCTTTGCAAGCTGGTGTGCAGAAGGCATTTTGTGCTTCAGTAATTTAAATTCATTTTTTCATTTAGGAAAATTACCGGATAATTATGTTTAGTGCATTGCAGATGTATAAAATCTGCTTGTTGCAGGGGCGACCAGGTTGTGTTGCAGGCAGCTCYGGCTGCTGGAGCTTTGCAATTTGCAGTTATTGCTGCACTGGGGYGTGGGGGAGCAGCTCTGATGGCACCCTTAAATTCAGTGTATGGGTGGGATGTTAATGGGCCTGAAGCAGGTTTTCCTGCTCTGGTTTTGCCTTTGCAGCTTGGGAAGAATATCTGGCTCTGGTCTGGAAACCTCATGGCACCAAAGATGCACTTGTTTACTTATAGCCATGTAGATTTAACCTCAGTTTCCCCCCACCCCTCTCCCAGTGTTTGGTTTCCTGCAGGTGAATTGTTGGCAGATGTTATGAATTTTCCTTTCCTTTGGGAGCCTGCATGGTGGGGATGTGAAGGTTCAACTTGCAGCTCAATTTTTAGGCACTGGAGACCTGGGAGAAGCCTTTGGCTCTGCCCCTGAGCCAAGCTGCTCTCCTCTCTCAGGAAGGTCAAAATGGAATTCTGGAACARGAGACATTTTCTGTCTTTTTCTACAAACCTCGTGGCAGATGTTAAAGGCACTGCTCTAGGAGGTGAACACCCTTAGGAATTCAAACTGAAGCTTTTCTCCTGACTCCTCCTGAAGGCTCAGAGAAATACTTGCCTCAATTCCTTGCCAATAATCCTGGTTCTGGCTCCAAAGGTGATGTAGAAATCACAGCAGCTTTGTCTGTTACCTTAAGAGAAATAGAAATAAGTCAACAAAATACATAGTTGTAGATGCAAGTGAGTGATTTGTGATGATTTTTAGGTGATTCAGAGCCCTTTCCACATTTACTTTCTAATCAAGTAGGAGATGCAAGTGAACCAAGCACAGTTCAGCTCAAGCTCTTCCAGTACTCAGGTCATGGACTTCTCACTTTCTCATCCAAGCTGACCTCATGGACAAAGCTCTTTTGCCCCAGGATATCTCATTTTGGTGTATTATTTATCCTAATAATTTCCGTTACCAAAATGTTGRGGGAAATACAGTTTTAAACCCCACTAGAGAGTGGGGATTAGTCGTTTTTCCATTTCCACCACCTCTTTTACTATAATTGCCATCATTTAAAAAAAGTTAATAATTTWAAAATTTGACATTGGGGATTGCTGTTGCTATTAAGGACTGTTTCAAAGTAGAAAGTAGCAGTATTGATCCTCACAGATGACAGGAAAACACCATAAAAAGCTGCACTCCTGATATGTGGATATGAAGATTGGTACAATACTTCCCTAATGCCAAATSAGTGCAAAGATTTGAAAGCATTGGAATTTTAATTATTGATGGAAAATGACTTAACATGCCATTGATTCAAATTCCTTTGCTGGTTATGGCACTGAYATGGTATTTTAAATTTTATAGCATTCAAAGCATGTATTTTTGTGTTGGATATTTCTTGAAAGGTAATTTTCACCCAAATTGCTTTTTATAGGAAAAGGATATTTTAAAATATAACCATTGATAAATGGGTCTGACAACACAACATACTGCCCTATTTTTTTCTCCTGAAATTCCAGTTTCAATAGGTTTAGGATTTATGTGTTCTCAAGGAACATCTTTGATTAAATAAAATTAAATGCTTGACTTCTTAAAGGTCAACAGGTAAGATTGTAAAAATATTTGGAATGCTAAAGAATTGGACTAAGAAACAGTTTCACCTTATTGATGCAAAAAGTGTAGTCATGGGGACTGAATCTGTAAATGAGAAAAATACTCACATGAATCAAGTTGAGAATGTGAACTTAAACACAAATTAATTTGTATCTGTTTCATGCAGCACCTTTAGAACTCTTTCCACAAAAAAAAGTGAGTGAGGCTTGAATCCACTTCAAGTATAATGTTAGACCTATGTAAATAGCTTAAATTTGAGAAATCTCTCCTATWCAAAAGTGYTACATTTGGTGTATAAGGCTGTACATAGAAGGATGTGAATAGGCTATTATAATCTGAGAAACAGTGTTTAATAGATTACAACTAGATTTTCAAGGAGACAATTGAAATGTGGCAGATTCCATGCTTACAATTAATCTGTATTTCTTTGTTAGAAAAAGAACAAGGAGGAGGAGTGCTCAAGTTGCCCTCAATTTGTTCTCTAATTTAGGCTGCAACTTTTCTTTGCAGATATATCTGGAGCATGGTGAAATATGGTTCCAGTGTGTGTGCATGTACAAGTTTTTTTATACAGAAAATAGAATTAGACTATCACTTGTCAAGAGGAACATCAGGTGCCATACAGGTAGTAGGTGAAATCTTACATTCATCTGTAAATTAATTTGGTACATGCAGAGCAACCGAATCTGAAAATACAATATACAGAAAATATGACTCTGATRTCAGTGCAGGCAACACCAAGTTAGTCATTAATAATGAATTTTTTCATCAGCATTGGCATTTTTTGCATAGGAAAACTTGCATTCTTGTTTGGTGTTTGTTGATGTTATTCCATGTTCTTCTGTGACTGGTTGGCATAATCTGAATTTTTGGCCAGTTTGTGCAGACTTAGCCTTTGGGGTACGGATTTGCTCATCAGATTGTTTTCCTGAAGGACTTTCTGTGATAGTTTTTCAAATTTAGATTTTGAAGTATGTCATAGATTCATTCATTCACTTGATGCCATGGTTTGGGATGGGCTCCTTCTCCTGGTCCTCACCTGGGAGGATCCTGTGATGTGCAGAGCTGATTTTTRGCTTTTGCCAAATGTTATCTGCTGATGTGCAGCTGTGGTGGCTTCCAAAAAAACAACCCCAGCTCTTGTGAGAGATTTCTATCACCTGAAACCAGCAGGATCGTCAAACCCTTGGCACAAACCATGACATTTTAAATATTGGGACTCGAGGTTTTCCCTCTCTGAGTGCACTGGCCTGGTCAGGGTGGGTGTGGAGTGAAGGAGGTTGGGCTGTGTCCTTCAAAACTCTGGGAAAACTTGACAGATTTCAATTTTCCTGCTTTCAAAAGTAAAAGCTTTAGAGCCCAGTGCAACATTGCACRTGGATGATTTTATGTTCAGCATTATGGGGCTGCAAGCCACAGCAATGTGGAATGCTGCAATAGACAGATGTAGATGATTATTTAAAATGTTTTTGTAATTAAGTTGCCCAATTCCATTAGCTTATAAGTGTCTACTACTCAGCATAACTAATAGGAATTTTATGGGGAATCAATTAGGGTGAGAAAGCAGATTCTCTGGCTCTTATGATCTGGAAAGATAAGAATTCAGGGATAGAAATAAAGTTTCTCATTTCTCTCAAAATTCAAACAAATTATACATCTGGCTCAGGGAGCAGTTAGGAATTGTGGCTTTTATAGAAAAGCTGTTTGGAAAAAAACCTCATACTAAACTCAAAAACCYAAATCAATGAAAGTACCTATTAAATAGCACAGAACAGCTTGGGTAACATGACCAAAAGAAATGAAATTCATAATTAGAGTATTGGCAGGCTTGTAATAAYGGCTGGGAACAAGCAAATTGTTCGTGGAAATCTTCTTAGAGCTGGGATTAGAGTAATGGAGGCCTTGAATTAGACTGATTGGGTACTTAGGGTAGAGAGGCAAGCTCCTAAATACACTCAGAAGAACAGGGTGTAGTTATGTGGAATTACATAATTGCACTTTCATTGCTAAGCTGGTTTTTTGAAGCGCAGGAGAGAAATGTAAGAGGATTTATTGCTGTGAATGAGGAAGTGGGATCCTGTCAGAGCCAAGGCTTTGTATGGAAATTGGGAAGAGCTGCCCATCCAAAGCCAGCAGGAAAATCATTGTGTGTGAAATGGGTCATTCCTTTGTCAGCCCAAGTGAGTTCTGTGGAAGGTCACCAAGGCAGAGAATTCAAGCACAGACKGTCAGATTAATGATTTCTGTGGATCTGAGCAGCCTGTTTGAGCTCAGACTCTAGACCAAAGAGATCATTTTGAMATTCATTAATTTTACTTCCCCTGGGACTGACTTTTCTCAGCATCAGTGAATATTGTACAGACAGGATCTCCATATCACAACTTTTCCTGTTTTATTTGTTGTAGTGGTTGTTTCCTTTCATCTGAGATGTGCTGTGCAAGAGGTTTTTTTTCTTTCTTTGATTTTGCACTGTAAATACYCATAATGTTGATTTGCCAAGTTCTGACTTGCTGCTGTGATGCAGAATGAACAAAMAATAGAAGGTGCCACAAGTTAAACTTTAATGATCTGACATTGAATATGGCTGGTGGTATTGCCTGATGGGTCAGTATTGCTAAATGCTGCTTCTGCTACAAAAAGCCATGTGAAAAAAATTGTGTTTTGTTGTAACTATGGTTGAGTTTTGTAATGGTAGCAATAAGAACAACACTAATAACAGCAATAATAAAGCAAGCCCAAATATTTCTTGCTGAATGTCTTATTTTCTGCAGCAGCTTTAGTTTCCTCATAGTCCAGAAACTTTTGCCTACTTCCTTATATATTATTATCTCAAAAATTCTGAAAAGAAGTAAAGTAACAATAAAGCAAAAATGAGCTTTTAATACCTTATAATTGAGTAACTAGAAATAAACGAACACTTATCCTGCCTGTTCGTCATACACAATATATATATGTAGTGCTGAAGGAAAAAACCATTACTGTTGCTGTTAAGGCCAGCAAGAAATATCATAAAAAATTTGGAATTTTTCTCAAGATTCTTCAGAATGCCACAAGCAGCAACCCAGGGAAAAGAGGGTGTATAGCTTAAGTTTTGTGTTTGCTTTTAATTCCTGGAGGACTTCAAGAGAAAAGAAGACAATTCCTTCTAAAAAAAAAACCAAAAAAACAAAAAACCAAATTGAGTGAGTGAAGAAGTTTAGAAACAATTTTTTTTTTTCTGAAGTTGGTTATGGGGAGAAATAAAGTGCTTTTCCTTTATATGCAGACCACCAAACTTACAATCTTGGAAGACATGAATGTGTCTGTAGCTGCTATGGTGCAGTTTGTGATGATGTTCATTATCACTCTGCCATTCTCTTAAATCCCTTGAGACTTTCTTCTAGACATTTTAAGGCTTTCTTAATTATGATTAAGGAGTTATTGAGCCATTTATCTTCAGGGCTTTGTTTGATGAGCTCTAATTTGATGACATGTTGGGAAGAAATGAGGGTGCTCATTGATAGTGACAGGCATCAAGTTTAACATGCAAGGTGTGCACAGGCTCATTGCTCAGGCAGAGTTATTCAGTGTTTATTCCTTACAAAACCAAAAGAAATAATTCAGTTTTCTAGGCTTGGTTTTAGGCTCCTAGAGCATCAGGTGCTGAATGAACTACTTTTTATTATTATTACATGTTTGATCAATAGGTTTTTTAAGTGGTGCCTCYATCAGGGCTGCCCAGGCCCTTCCCTGCAGAGCCATTTCCAGCCAGAGTGTCCCAGCCTGGGCTGTGATTCTGATCCCTCAGGTTTCAGCTTTTCTATGTTTCACATTCTGAGCTGCTTTAGTGTGTGGGGCTGGGCTTTATATGAGGGGATGGTGAGCTCTGTGCACAGAGCAGGGAGACAAAACAATTCCTGCTCCAGCTGGGCACCAAGGACAAATGATCCAAATCTCAGCCCAGGAGCACAAACAGCGTGGGCTGGAGAGAGAAAAACAAGCAGGGTGGGACTGCAGGGGCTAAAGCTGGRATGGGACAATGAACTGCAAGGTGCAAATGGAGCAGAACTGATCCCAGGGACAGACCTTGTAACCAGTTGTCCATTTTGGGGCCATTTTGGTTCCTCTTGGGTGCAGCCCTGGCTGGGCTCTTGTGCTGCCCAAGGTGGATCCATTAAAGCTTTCTGAGAAATCCCTGCTTTATTCTTCAACTCTGTCCAGCCTCTGTTCTGGGTCAGCCTTCACARGGCATCAATTCTTTCCCAGCTGCAATGGGGACAGTGGGCACAACAAACAAACACAGACCCCAGTGTGAAATACATTTTATCCASAAAAAGCTCTGTTTCAGCTCTTCTGTTCAATTCCATGGCAATGCTTAGCCCAARCATGTCTGAGTTTTCACATTTTCCCCAGCAAAAGCCATTTTTTGTGTGCTTTTCTCCATCCTCTGTTTTCCATTTCACCCAGGAGCACCTGGCACTGTCAGCTCCCCAGAATCCCCAGTATGAATTGTGATTGCTTGTTGCTTTCTCCCAGGCAAACTATCAAAAATATTATTGCTTTTTTTCCCTTTACTCCTCTGCCCTTTAAAGTTTCCAGGTTGCTATCAATTTCTGTATTCCCTGTTCCATGTTTTCTGGCAACTCCTCCAATTAATTTAGTGTTTGTGCTAAGGAGGACCCCAAACATCCCCTTTTCCAAAAGACTTAGTTGTCTACTTTGCCTGAATTATTTTGTGATGTAGCACATAAGAATTTTGTTTTGAAGCTGGAAGGAAAGCTGAGGTGGTTTCAATGCAGCATGGAGGAGCCAAAAATTGGGTGGGATTTTATTTGAGAAAGCAGACTACTGATGGGAAGGTTGATAGCATTTATATTCCATTAAATTCACATTGAATTTCTGCACTTAGCATCAGACATAAAAAATATTGAGCTGTCCAGCAGCAGATTTTCAGAGGTGTCTCTTTCCAAGCCTTAGAGAGGAACAGCTGTGACCTAAAGGCTGTGGGACTGTGTAAGGCCAGCAGGGCAGCTGGTCTGGGACAGAAGCACTTCCCCAGTCTCTGAATCTTTTGACCTCCCTTAAGCAGAGAAATGCAAGTCAGCAGCTTGAGATGAAAATTTTAATTAATTACTGCAAGGTAATTAATAAGCAAAGATTTCTACCTGTGCCATATGTCTGCTTTGTGCMCCTGCAGAGCGTGGGCAGGGCACAAGCTGAAGTCAGCAGGACACTTTCAGTGCAGTTATTTTTGTTTATGGATTAATGTTTTTGCTTTTGTATTTTTAATTTTCTTTGTTTGGTAGCTTGTAGCTTTGTTTTTTTTTGGTCTTTCCYGTTTTGGAATAAAGAGATAGAAGGGATTTTCAAAACACATGAAGCATTTAGTGGGAACTCACAAGCTAATTCTTTTCTATTTCCRTTTTCTTGGGAGCAGTATAGGGCCAGTACAGCAGACCTGGCTGTGTAGGGAAAACCCTAAAAATGCAGGAAATAACCTACCTTTTGAGATTCCTGGGAGTGTCCAAGGTTGGGTAAGGCTTGGAGCAACATGGTCTGGTTGAAGGTGTCCCTGCCCACATCGGGGCTGGACCAGAAGACTTTAAAGGTCTCTTCAAACCCAAAATAGTCTATGGGCAGCTAATSACTCATTTCCCTAAGTGTTGTTAAAATTGAGTGAAAAAACATCCAAATATTGAAAAATTAGAGCAGATCCCTTTTCCCTGAATGCTTTATGTGGGAATGAACATAGCCCAGCAAGAGGAGGGTTGAAGGAGGAGGTGCAGGATGGGCTGAGGATGGAGAGGAGGAATTGTCCTGGCAGAGCTGTCAACAGGATAATCATTACTGCTCCTCCAGCTCAGTGTTCTGGAGCTGTGTTTGATGCATGTTTACAAGGCAGTGTGGAGGTGAAAGCTCTTCTGGAGGTGATGAGTTTTGTGATTAATTGCTGTGATTAATTGCAGAGTTCGTTGTGCTCCGGTTTCCCTTTAGGAGCGCAGGGTGGCTGCTGCTGTAACAATGAGGGTGATGAACCACGTCAGAGCCAATTACTGCCTGAGAAGAGCTGGGAAAAGGCGAGTGGGAATTGCTAATCCATCACAGGATTGCTATTGGTTTAGTTTATTTATCAAGCAGGAGTTTGTAGAATTCATGAAGCAGATCATTCAGTCTTCTAACAGGTTTAATTACCATGATGTTACTTGTGTTAGGCTGAGTTACAACAACTGACCTCCACGTGTTGTTACTGTTTGGAGAAAATTGCTGCCTGGCCCTCTATTTGGCAGAAAAAAAAGAAGAATTTARTAATTTTTTTTCTCATCTCACTTATCTATTTAATTGGAGGGAGTGTTCAGGATAAAAGTTGCAGGTTTGGTATGGCAAGAGCCTCAGAGCAGTTGCACTAGTGAGGTTAATGCACACTATTTGGTGCTCCAAATACTGYTTTTTGTTTCCAAACACGTGCCCAGCACCCACAGATGAATCAACTCATTTTTGCAAAGTGAGACTCTARAAGGGCAGATATGGAAAGTACTTCATGCAATTAATTGTGAGATGAATTAATGAATGGCACGATTGAGTGCTGTTTGAGCTGCAGGGTACTCATTAGCATAAAGGCAGGCTGAGTTAATTAGAGTTCATTTTAAATGTTAAAACTGTGTTTTTCTTTTCCTCTTGAACAACAAAAAGTGTCCCATTCAGTAGGTGAAGGAAGGTGATCCTCAGCTGGGCGTGTAGAAAGGACAAGTCAGGCTACACCATGAAAGGCACTGGTTCCACCTTGGTTTTGATGAGGTTGGCACTGAACCAGTGTGTGCTTACCTGAGAGAAGCTCTGCACCAATGACATTGCTCTTTATTTTCCCTGCAAAATCAGCATTCAGTTTACTACAGTCAGATAAAAAGTGAAAAGATGCCACTTTGCRACTTAAAAAATTCAAAATCATTTAAGAGCTACCTTTGACTTAAAAGCTTATTTAAAAAATGTATTCTTCGTTAAAAAATGTAATTTCTTTAAAAAATGTAATTAGACTGAGTTCCATCTTGAATGTGGGAGAAGATGAGGCAAAGAAGATTTGACTTTCTGATTGTTTAATATTCTACAAGTAGTGCATCCAGAAACAAAAAAATACAAAAAGTGTGGCACTGAACTTCACTCCATGAGTGAATTTCACAGTGTAACTTCAAATAGSAAGTTACTGAAATTTAATTCAATAAAGCCTCCATTTAAGCATGTCAAAAAATAATATTTAGAAGAGTTTTGCTGAAGTTGTGCCCATTCCTGAATTAAGTCCCTTGTCAGTGAAATATTGCTGAGAACATAAATATGTTTCTGGCATATTTTAATCAGTTATTTCAAAATTAATGATTGTTGCTACCACAGATTTCATGATTTGTTTGGGTTTTTGTAGTAATCATCTCCCTCTCCATTGGGCAGAAGCAATTTATTCAASTGAGCAATCCATGGGAGTGACACCAATAAATTGTCCTGTAGAAAAAAGGTGGCTATATTTCATTTTCCCTTTTTTGCTCTCAGTGTTTCTTTTGGTTTTGACATTTATTTTGTTTGAGATGTTGAGTGAGCTCAGTGCTAAACCAGAGCAGAGACTGAGGGAGGTGGGACCTGGATACAGAGAAAAAGGRTGGATAGGACATGGCTACAGGGAAATAGGGAGGCTGGACCAAAACCTTGCAGGACAGCATGGAAAAAGGAGTGAAAGAGGTTTTATAACATTGTGAAATTACTGATATCTGGCAGTTTAAAACAGAAGGGTGCTGCTTTTTTTTAACTTGGGCTTGACTCAACCTGGTTTTGGCGCTGGAACATTTGAGTATTAGGATTTGTCAAAATCTGTTAATTGTAATAAATACAAGTGCAATTTCCTTAAATAATTTTAGAAACAGATTGTAGTTTTTTCTTCAGCTAACAGTATTGACATGACTCTCAGTATTTTTGCTTGTTTCCTAATTCCTCGTACCACCTTTCTAATTCTTGAACTTCCTACTATTTTGTTGTGTTTAGTGCACATTATTTATTTTTAGCAGTGGTTTGAAGCTGCTTGTAGGGTTGGTTGTGATGTTATCTGTATTTTCTGGGTGAGCTCATGATTTCTCCTGTGCTGAAAGGTACAGGWAGGCTTCCTTCAAGATTTGAAAGAAACCTTGTCAGCTGGTCCTTATCAGCAGCTTCTTGCTGTCCCTGCAGTGCTGCCCTTGGCATGCTGGAGKGAGACAGAAAAATCCCTTTTCTTGCTGTTCTATTGTAATATAATTGTGTATTTTGTAAAGGCRCCTCCTAACCTGAAGATTTTGACATTCATTTAAGTCTTCCTTCTCTCACTTCAAACATGCACTCTTCAGGAGAAGTCAAAATGCCCCCAGAGATTAATAGCACATTATTCAGTTAAGGGAATGTGATCAATAGGGACACAGGAAGGCACAGTGTGAATATGTGGGTGAAAAAACACTTTATTGATCTCAAATAATGAGATTTGGGGACCTTTAGTGCTTGAGTCGTGCCACTYGTTTTCAGCAGAGAATGCAGTCCTTGCCAGGACCAGTAAATTTAAACCTGGTTTAAAAKTGAGTAGGTTTTGTTGCACTTTGGGCCCTGTGGGAAATGGCAGAATGAGTCTCAGCAGAAATCTGCAGTCTGGAGGAGCAGCACTGCTACAAATAGATCAATTTCCTTGCTTTTCTTTAGGTTCCATGGCATTATTTTCTGACTTGATGGTTCATATTTTGTTATCCACCTGCATGTGATAAATGTGCTTAATCTCTTTTGAATTCCTACATTAAACCTTACTGGCTTTATCACTTAAATTCATATTTGTTTTCTATGGCAAGAGAATTGGTATTAACTATATAAATTAGTTTCTGGATTAGTGTTTTTGTTCTTTCCTCATAAAAAGTGTGAAATGGTATTTTTAGAGATCATTTGGCCTTCAGGGTTTTCTTTTCCTTCTTAGTGATCTTTATTACTTCAGCAGAACAGCTGCAGAGCCTCAATTTTGTTTTTAGTACCATAGTCCTACTCACTGAACTCCTATTTTGGACAAAATTGCATTAGCATTATTTCTTTGAGAGCTAGAAAACTAATAATTGCCTTTTAAGTTTTAATCAGGCTTCTCAATATTATTTGGCACAAATTGCCAAATAATTTGACTTTTATTTTTTAAGATGCTGGACAAATCAATGAAGGTGACAATTGCCGAGTGAGTTTGTTTTACAAAGAGCTACAACTAACTTTCTATGATGGAATTTTTATTTTTTTACGAGGTGTTGCATTTTCTTTGTGTTCTCTTGCAGTCCTCATGGAGCAAAAAGCCAGTTTTGAGTCATGGCAGTTGTGTGGGGATGGAGATCCTTTCTGGGGTAGCACAGAGCAGGAGGGATGAAGATGWAGGAGCAATTAACAGATCTTTTACCCTGGCAGAGTGTTGGACAACCAGGGAAGCCTCTCTGAYTTCGTGCAGTTAAAACAGGGATAAAAAGCTCAGATAAAGAAGGATGAAGCACAGCTGGGTTGGGRATGAGCTGGGTCCTCTTTTCCATTTAATCCCTTTTTCCAAGTTACCTCATTTWAATTTGCAGTGCTGCAGGTGTTTTCTGCAAGTCTAGATCTTGACAGCAGAAAAGGCAGAGTGGAAAATTTATAATATATATACACTGAAATGCTTTAAAATTAATTAATGTAAGCTTTCTTAAATGTCTKTCTTTCTTAAAATTCTATCTTTTCTATGTATCTTCTACAGCATGCGTAGTTGATTAAGAAAAATCAATGTTGTCTTATGCTGTGCCTTTAGAAGGAGGAAGTTGTCCAGGGAGTTTTCCTTGTGTCTGTGAGTCAGGGAAATTTGATCTTCTAAGATGATCAAGGAAAATACTGTTGTAACACAGAACTGGGCTCATTTCCTAWGTAAAAAGCACTGGCAAGTTATTTTTTATTCGGGAAGGAGGCAGTGATTTCAGTTCACCCTCCCTACTACTCCTTATTAATCAGCTGCATGTCAAAGGATAATAATTAAGGGAACATATAGAGAATATTGATAGCTGTCAGGTTGTTGTAAGTTGCATAAAAATGGGAGATTTGACAGATGTTAAATACTGTGTGATTTTTTTTTGAGAAATCACTCTGGCCACATTTGGAAATTCCACTGCTTCTCATTACTGCAGGAAGGCCAAGAGGTAATTATCCAGTCCATTAGAAAATACTACAATTCTTCCATAAAAGCATCACCAAAAGAAAYGAAAATGCACATAATAATTTTATTTCAGTAAGTGGCCACCTGCACATCTGACAAGAAAGGGCCACATTTGCAGAGAGGCATTGCAGACCTGTGAAAGCTCTCMTGACACCCATCAGAAAAGAAAGAGATGCTGAAAACCAGAGATTTAGGAAGGACTAGAGGTCTGTAAAAAGAGAGCAATTATTGATAGTGGTCTACCACAGACAAATAAAAGCTGATGTTTGCAGTCATGCTTGAATAAAACCCGCTTTATAGAATTGTTTTGTTCCTTAAAGATGTGCTGTACATACAGTGGGGTTCTTATTGGGATTGTGATTGAACTGCAGATTGCAGTTCCTATATTTTCACTTGTATGGTGATTTTAGGATATTGCAGTACCACTCTGCCAAATAAGAAATCCCATGGACCACAAAATATAACCGAATAAATATATTTTATATTACACATCCCACCCTGCACTTGTAGAATATCTAGAAGAATCTGRTCAGAAAGTTTTGAATTCTGGCAGCTTGGAAAAACTACAGCTCCAATCTTAATAGCTCATATTTAAAGTCTTGGACTCTAATCTTAAGGGTATTTTCCAACCAAAATGATTCTATGAGTTCAATGTTACCTGTAAAAATGAASATGTTTTTCAATGCTCTGTTCCTAAATTAAATTTATTTCTTGCTGCATTAACAGTTAATAAATCCCTGCCAAAAAMCCACATGCTTCAGTAAAGTTATGTTGTGCATTTCAATTCAATAAAGACTGGTATAGTTTTAAATATATAGGCATGTATAGAAATATGTTTTATGGACATATATATAAAATTGATGTGCTGCATATCTGAAAATATATCTATTAACAGTGCACTGATGATAAATTATTGGCTAATGCCTTATTTGGGCCCCAGTACAAAATCCAAGGGAATGAAAAKCTTTTGTAAAATGTTACCCACCTAGAGAGACCTTTTCATAGAACCTGATCCAGTGTCCACTGTATTGTGGAAAAACATCACCTCACTTTACATGAGGTCTGGATAAATGMAATTCATCAGAAACAAACTGCCTGGATTTGTTCTTGCCTGGAGGACAAGTTAATGGGATTGGGAGAACAGGGAGTGCCTACAGCCCTTTCCCCGTGTGTCTGTGGATGTGACAAAATGTCGAGTGCTCGTAGCTTTGCATTAGGAGCGCTTTGTTGGAAGATCTTTTGTGCAGAGATATAAAATGAGACCTGAAGGGAGCAGGTATTTTGCTTCCAAGCCTCTGATCCCAGTGATGTTCCATGCCTGCAGATCTGGGAGTTGGTCAAGCCCTGATAATTTGTAAAATAGCATTGTAAAATCCTGCTCAGCCTGTGGAGCTGGAGCTGGCACGGGGAGCTGACTCCTCCGTGGGGCTTGGAGGAGCTGCTGATAAACAAAGAGGCTGATTTAAACTGCTTTGGCATTTTAAAACATCCCTGTTAAATCCTCCCAGATCTGCATGCTTGTGGTTTTTATTGAGAGACAAGAACAGAATAAGCTCTCTGATATTAACAGTGTTCCTAGGTCATCCCTAGAAATTCTGAWCTGTGATTTTGCTGTTGTACTGATTTTCATTGTCACGACTGTGTTGTTAACCACAGCACAGTACAGGGAATCTGAATAAGGTGATAATTTTTCCTTAAAATTCAGTGATATAGCGTAAAAGATGAAAAAACCATTTCAAACCATATTTTTCAGGAAAGAAAGTTGGAACAAGCTAGTTGATTCTCCCCATAAAGAAGGAGCAATATAACAATATACTGATTGTGCATTGTGGCTGGCAAATTTGGCAACAAAATGTGGTGGTGCTGTTTTGGCTAGACCAGGGGGATCTGTGAAAGCAGAAAAGCCATATGGACCTAACAGGAGAGTTCAGAAAGGTCCCTGTGTCATATTTTCTGGTCGTTTGTTAGAATAGTTAATGAATGCCATTATTAAAAGAAGCTACAGTATAAATTCCAYGTGCCTCCCAGCCATCAGGTCCTGCTTTGGATTTGTTTTCTACTCGCAGAAATTGCCAGCTGAGATTTCAATGTGAAGGTACTTAGGCACAATGGYAAAATTATTCTTGATTTCTGCTGGTGAAAGTGACCCAAATGTTCCACCCTGCAGTACAGTCATTAGTTTTTATAGCTGTCAGTACAGAACACAACCAGGAATTGAGYTTTGAACATATTTGATGGAATCACACATGCTAAAAAGAGAAATGTGTGGGCTCAGCTCAGTTATGTTCCAAAACATAACCATGTGTTGCAGCTCCTGACTAACTCGAGGGCACAATATTGTTTATACATTGGATTTGGCATTTTTACACTTTCACCATATCAGACTGAATTGGTTATATAAGAATCATAAAAAGAAATTCCATATACTTTGAGGGCAATCATATTAATAGCAAATATTTACTTAATCCCATTTGATTTTGGAATTGYAATTCTGCTGTGTGCATGGTGTTGACATGAAAATAAATAGGGTAATATAGAGAATTGTGTATTTGCTGCCATATATCCCAAATCATYRGGAATATTTGACTTKTATWYA
>JACDOX010000010.1:903801-926461 GCA_014549065.1 Cardinalis cardinalis | reverse complement strand
TRWATAMAAGTATCCATAAAAAAAAATTTGGTTACTAGAATTCTGTAATATTTTWAATGTGCTACAACTTTTGTTGCATAATAAAGATGATTGAATTAGAGCATTTGTTTTATTTTGGTGGAAAAGCCAGAAAGGCTGTTGGAAATAGAGTCAATCATGCAGGCTATTGCTCATTCCCTTGTGATTTTTTACAAAAAATGTATTCAACAGTTGGTGTACCTGTTTTGTCTTTTCTCTGTCATTGGAGGCCAATATAAACCCCTGGCTTGTGACTTTTTTTTTCTGGAATGTAACTGGATTTCAGCTTATTAGCTATTGCATTCAGACTGTCAGGTGCTGCAGTCAGCCTGATGACTGAAGCTGAATGCAGATAAACAGATTGTGAATTTTGACCATACACAGCCTGTTTAATTTTCATAAATGTGAATTTTTGGCATGAATACTTTTGTGATAGTGCATTCTGTGATACCTAGAGTGGACAAACCCAAAATTCTGGATTAAGCCTCAGTAGTTATCTCAAAACTCATCCCTTTTAAAGCCAGAACTCCTGACCTTGGAGCTGCCTGGGATCTGCCAGGTTTGTTTGGAATGCCAGAGCAGCCCAGCACGCAGACACGACTCAATCCCAGCTCTTGGCCAGTCTCTCACGAGTCTGGGCAGGCAGCAAGGAACAGAAATCCTCAGCTGCCAAGGGCTGCAGRAGAGGAGCTGCTGTGCCCTGCCTGCACACAAYGCTCAGCTGTCCCCACTGATCACAAGGTTGCCTCCAAAGTGGGAATTTATTTGGAAGAAGGGTGACCTCAGCCTCCTTGGGCAGATGAAAGCAAGCAGAATGAGGGCTCTCAGCTGGCTTCCCTGTGAAAAACATTTGTACAAGGGCAAGGGTGAGATGCAGGCAGGGAGGCCTTGACCTTCTGGGGCTGACACTGAGGCTTTGCAGCTCTTTTATTTTGTACAAYATCAATTTCCAAGTGCTTGGAACGTCTGCGTGAGAGTTGTGGTGAAGTGATCTTGTTCTGAGGAGCAAAAGCTCATCTTGGCTCAAGGAGGAGATCACAGGGAGATGGAGTTTCCCTGTCACCCATGAGCAGGGCTGATCTAGGTAGGGGTGTATTACTAATGTGCAAATGTTGCCAAAAATGAAGATTTGTGGTGTTTTTCTGTGGCTGCTTCAGTAACAGGACATTTCTGCTCTTCTTTCCTTGCYTTTTTTTTCCCCTGCTATTTTTCTGATAAATGTGCAAGCCTGTGATTGCATGCTGCCCATACAAACAATTCCATATTTCACAAAACCCACTTTCCTGGGCCATCCCMATGGTGATGAACACGTTATGGACCATGGACAACCTCAGCAGCTGCAGTTTCCAGTTCCCTTTGCATCCCTGCAGTCTTAGCAAAAAATTCAGCCTCAGTTGATCTTCACAACTCTATAAGCAATTAACTGGTCTTTAAAATCCCTTTTCAGCCTCTTTTAARTCTCTGTAAAGCTCTTTCTCCACAACACACTCCTTACCAGCACCTAAGGGTTTTCAATGGTTGGAATAAAGGAACCACAATAATTATCTGTTCTTTTCCATGCTACTTCCATGAGTGGGACAAAAAGGGAAGGTTTTACATGCCTGAGTCTGTGACAAAATTATAAGGCTCTAAAAATAAATATATAAAAAATAAAAAAAAATTAAAAAATAAAAATACATCTCTTTTCTATATATACATATACATAAATATATGTAGACACACACATATATATATTGTGTGTCTATATATGTAT
Source organism: Cardinalis cardinalis (assembly GCA_014549065.1). Classification (NCBI taxonomy): domain Eukaryota; kingdom Metazoa; phylum Chordata; class Aves; order Passeriformes; family Cardinalidae; genus Cardinalis; species Cardinalis cardinalis. The sequence continues at coordinate 924,690 of JACDOX010000010.1, read as the reverse complement.
GTATATATAAGAGAGATATATTTTATATATCACTTTTATATAAATAGATTTGTTTTGCTACAAATAAACAAAAGACTGATTTTGTCACTAAAACCCCTTTGTGGAAGAGGTGCCTGGAGAGGTAACCTGGAGGAAATTCTCTGTATAAGGCCAGACTGCTCACTCCACTTCTCCCAGCAATTAGTCAGTTTAGAAGCTCCTCATTTTTGACCATATGGCACAGAAAACAATTTGAATGATGAAAAACCTGGGGCCAGCCTCATTCCACCAGGAGGTTGTGTTGCTTTGTGATGACTTTGGCTTTTTGTGCAAAATTCCCCTCAGTGACTAATGAGGTTCTTGCTGCTTCTGGTGTCACTGCTCTTTTTGTGGGTGTCAAAGCACCTCCTGCAAATGAAATGCTTTTCTAATCATCCTTGCCATGTTATTTCTGTCTTCTCTGTTTTTTTTCTTAATTTTTAGGACTTGGCATTAAGATAATTGGACTGTTGATAAGTGTCTGCTATTAAAAAAAAGGGACTAAAAKGAATCCTGTCAGATACCTGCATAAAGTAGACAAAGAGCTTCTGCATTTATCACCAACCTGGGCCTCCCTTTATTAGTTGGAGACTTGAGTCAGCAGAGGTGGCAGGAGCCACTTTATTTTTCTTTAATTTTCTTTAATCCTGGAGGTTTTTGCCTGGGATCTGCTTTAGCTGAACTTTTTAAATCCATCCTTCCTTCAGCTGTGTGTGAGGCTCTAACACACATCATGCTCAAAATTCTGAAAATCCCTGTTGGTCAGAAGAAGCCTTGCAGAAACTGTTAATTTTGGGGATMTCCATGGATTATGATTTAAATTTATGTCCTAGGACTCTAGGGTTTATTGCCTCATCCTTCGAAGCTGGGGCAGAGCTCACAATTCATTGCTTTGCCTTTTAATTGTGATTTTAAATGTTTTTACACCTCCTGAATGCTTTGGGGATTCCCAAACTGGGAAAAGCTCTCAGTTAGTAGAAAATTTGACTTTAATGCAGTGAGCAGCAAGTCATTAGAAGCTGAAAGACCAGGCAGGAGGAGATCAGGTGCTGATTCTTTGTGACTGAAGGGAGCCTGGGGGAACTGGGATGGTTTCAAAGTGGGAGTGGAGAGGATCTGGTGCTGGCAGCAGAGCTGAGACATCTGAAAGGTTCAGTCATGTAGCACACTGTGGGTGTAGGAGCAGGTTGTTTCAACCAAAGGAGAGCTTKACTTGTCATCACAACCTGGGGCAGTGATCACACACCTTCAAATGTGATCATTTTTGTGAGATCTAGAGTGCTAAAATATTTTTTAATTAAAAAAAAAATACACAAAATACAATATTTCTTGTATTGAAAATATTCAAAATAAATAAGCCATAAATACAAAATCCATAGAAGCAATAAAAAAATTAAATCAGTTTATTTYAATACAAAAGCCATTATAGAAGCCRTTGAAGAATGAAATCCTCTAGAAGTGAGGGAAAAGAAGGCTAAATCAGAGGCAAATAAAATTCCTCTCTAAACCAAAGAGTCTTTCAGAAAAATCTAAACCATTTCAATTAGTGGACTAAGAGAAATGCACCAGCTGTATAGAAAAAATATATTGAAATATAGCTTAACCTTTATTTTGTCAGGTAGATTGGATGGGTTGATTGATACATGAGTATTTTATGAGTTTGCAGATATATCAGATAAAATATCAGCTMATTTGATTTAAACTGAGAAGAAAGYGGACGCTGAGGAGTTTTATGATTATGAGTGTACATTTAACAGAATGTGAATGCTTCAGAAAAACTGAAAAGACTTTTTTTTCTAATAAATGGAAAGCTTTTCCACAGAATTTGCCACAAACTGACACTGCTCTTTTCACAGTGTGATTTTTGTAATTATCTCTGTGCAGAATAATCATCAGTTGCTCAAGGAAAGAACATCCAAAAGAATTAAGCCTGCAGAAATCTTTTCAAAATGACTTTGTTTCACCATACTTGAGATTTCCTTGATGTGCTGTGCTGAGCTTTTATTGCAATATGGGTAATTACTGTCATTCTGCCCAGAGATGTTGCTCTTATACATCACTTCAGTGGCTAAATTAACAAGTAGTGTTGCAATTGACATTTCTTTTTGAAAAATAATTAGAACTCAGCCCAAGACTTAATGAGCCATGTGCTGGAACTGCCCATTATTTGTTTTCCCATTCTGCACATGCTAAGGAAATTGTATTAAAAAAAAAATAAATTAGGTAATTGTGTAATATTTACCATTGTTTAGTGTTGTGAAATAGTCTTGTAATCCTCTGTGATTCTTRGACCCTAATTAGTATCTTTCAAACCAGGTTATTAAAATACCTGTAAAATACTKGCATCTTCATCTGTTTCTACTCTTTGCTGTTTATTGGGGGGACATGTGCTGCTCCAGTCCTGGAGCTCCTGCACAGAAAAGGGAGCTGAGCTGGGGCCCAGGGGCACGAAGGTGTCAGAGCTCAGAGATCTGTGTGGTACCAGGCTCTGAACTCCCAGTGCCTCAATTCTGCACCATTGAAGTGAAAACATTTCCCCTCATTTTCTCCTTTCCGCTCTCTCTACACCTGATTTCAAGCCCTTGGAGCAAAGGCACACTGTGTTTGGTAGAAAAGCTAAAAATACTGGCTATGATCTTCTGGGCACTTTGCAGGTTTTACCATCATTCGAATATTATTAGATTATTATTAGAATGATGACTATAATGTTATTAAATCACCGAGTTAAATATGCTGAGTTATTTTTTCCCAAGCATTGCCTTGAAGTGTGGCTTTTCAGGATGGCTGATGCCTCCTGTTTTCATGGGTTTTGAGGATATCAAAGTCATTATCCTGGAGTTACTGCTTATGGATAGAGCCTGCAGTGCACCCACCACCTCAGAAAGAATTTGGAGTCAGCTCTCAAAAGGGGATTTTTTGGGTTTTGTTSTTTAGTATATATTTTTATTATTAKTATWTTTGATGAAATATTTTAGCAGTTCCCTGCTAAAAGATACTAACACAAAGTGCAGCAACAGCATAAAATCCCACAGGGTTCTGTAAAGACCTCTCCCAAATGCAGGTTTTTATCGCTTTTATAGAGAACAAACCCATACCCTCAAACCATGCCAAAGCCTTCAGATGTCCTGCTGAGATACCTTAACTGTACTACATCTGACTAGTCTATCAGAATAGMCTATATGGAATATATATAGAATATAAATATATTATATATAAATATATAGAAGAATATTTTATATAAAAATAATTTTTTATCTATATCTTGACATTTATAATCAGGAGATATCGTATTTAATGATGTATATGCAGTGCTTATTTAAGCTGCTTTGGATTCTGAGGTGCAATTACGACCTCAACCTCAAAAAATGGCTCATAACAATTTTAAATTTAAAAGTGGTTAATTGTACTCTATGGGCATTCTAATCAAGGTGTTAATGAAAGAGTGTTTTTCATGTACACCTTTTTCCTGAAATCATGCTGCTCTCACTTCAGTGAGAAAATAAAACTCTTTGGAAAATACCCAAATTCTTGGGGGAAAAAACCCAAACAAACCCAAACTGACCCCAAATCTCTTCTGCTCAATAATTGCTGAARTCAAATTTATCCCAAGCAGTTTGAGAGCTGGGGAGGGGCACTTTGGCTTCAGAGCTTTTGTGTTGATGCTCAGAATGTTGATTATATTCTAAACCTCCCYTGTGCATCAGAAGCTTTGATATCTCGAGCTCCTTTGATCTCCAGAAAGCTTCTAACTTGAGGATAACTCCTGCAGTTGTTTACAAATGTTACAAGATAGATTCTCATGTTCTATTATCTTTTTAATGAGCACAACCTCCTTCCCCAGGCAGGGATCAGGACTGGGATGTGCTTGGTGCTGCAGAGTGCATCTTAAAGCTTCTGCTATGATATTTTAGCTTCATAAGTTGCTGAAACCTACTGAGAGGAATATTGTAGTTGTGATGTATGGTTTGCAGTGGCTCACAAAGTTGKAAGTCTATTCAGTTTCATCAGGTACAAGCATGTGTTTCCCTGAAGAAGTTGCTCACAGCGCTAATATTACTGCTCTAGTCTTAGGCTGGCCTGGGCCTATTAAACTGAGTTAATGAAAAGGTGAATTTTTTACTTTGTCTTCAGGTTGTAAAGCAATTCTTCCTGTAATTTAGTACTGCTAAGTGATACAGATCTCTTTGTGAGACACATATCTCTCACGRATTTTCAAGGATATGTTCAGCAAGAGTCTGTATTTTGACAATTTATTTGGCCTAACCCCCTAATCTAACCCAGCAGGAGCACGTTGTTATTCAGCCTATGGAGAGCACAAGCACAAGAGAAATAACCAATGTTCTGCATAAATCTGAATKATCCACATTTCCCATGTAGAATCCACCCAGCTGGCACAGGCTGCCATCAGATTCCAMAAGCTGGGAGCTGCTCTGCTTCCAAGTCAAACTTAGAGTAAATAAATTAAAATCTTTGCGCTGTGCTCTCCTGGTTTTATGGATTTTGTGGTGGATTTTATACTTTGGACCTTCTCAAGCAGCCAGAGTGTCAAAGCACTGAGAAATGCAGAGCTTCAGGGGAGGCTGAGGTGCAGCTTTCAGCTGCTGTGAGAGTCAGCCTTCTAAATGTGGAGGGTGATTTGGTGGCCCCGAAGCACAACACCTCTCAAAATGGAGTTAAATTTAAATGTGCTCAGGAGTGACTCCTGCTATGTGCTTCTCAGCCCCCTCCTCTCCATCTGTAGCTGGTGGGAGTTGAGCTTACTCAGAAACTTGCTGAGGGTGCTCAGCACCTTGCAGATGTTTAAATTCGAATGCCATTTGTAATGGGGTATAAATAAAGTAATACTGGCTGCCTGTAAAATGAAATATCTTGGAAAGCAAGCCTGGGGATTTTTTAAAAATTTCAGCTTCTTTTGACYTTCTTCTTTAGATGGGATTTCAATATCTGCACAGTTTCCTATGTAAAAAATGGACTGGGTGCAAAGTAACCCTTGGTTTTTAACAGAGTAAAGAATTGTGAATTGTTTTAGAGACCAAATGAGCAGATCCTGAAGCAGGACAAGGTTGGATGGAGCTGCCCAGATGTGGATGTGTCTGCACATATGTGAATCTGTAGTATCCTTCTCTATATCCTTACCCAAATAATAGAGAATTTCCAGACTCACCATCTTTGTAGCCCACCACTGGACCCACTCCAGGAGAGAGATCCCAGGAGAATCCTTTTATTTTGTTATTTTCACAGTGACAGCAGCAACAGCTTGAGAGATGCTGAATACAAACACTTGATTTGCAAGGGAAGGTTTATATAAATGATGAYTTGATTGCATGTGGTGGCAACAGTAAATACATCACTAATGGGAATGAATCCTCTTAGGAAAATAATTTTACAGCTCTGCTCCACAGTGCAACCAAAATGTTGTAAAGCCTTGCCCTAGGTTAATAATTGGGAATATTGCTGAAGAATAGTGAGAGCATTTTTAAGGAAGATGGATGTTTGCTGTAAACCTGACATCATTTTAAACCTTGCAGACATGGGTAGTCCCTGAGGTATCTGCCTTGCAAATATGAACATGGGTCAAGAGGAGAGAAATGAGAGAGACAACAGCAAGTGCTGTGTAAGACTATTGCCCCTGGCATGAAATATTTATTGTTGTTACGAGCTATATTCAAACCAAATGAGAATACAAGACCTTTTACTTGTCTGAAGTAGGGAATAAATTTGTTTTGGGGGGTTTTTTCTCTTTTCTTCTTTTATTTTGCCTGCTGGTGTAGGTTTGTAAATGCTTTGATGCATGCACTGCGCTAAGATTCTAAGTTTGTGATGTGGTAAGGTTGTGTCAAATCTCCCAAGATYAACCAGTGATTAATGTTCCCCACCYATAATCTATAAAARTGAATGAAAGTGATACTGTAGACTTCACTGGGCCCTGTTTATTTGAGCATGCTCTAAAGGGGAGAATGGATACCCAGCTTCTGTGCKTTATTTCTAAAGTTTTAAACAAATCTCCTTCTAATATCCCTAAAAGTCACCTTGTTCCATTAAGGAGGGTGAGTTACTGGCAAATAGAACCATGTCCAAGAMAAAAAGAGGATTTGCAAGATGGGCTTGAGGGGAATGATGAAAGCTGATGCTCAGAGATCACTCCCAGGGCCAGCTCATTATGGGATGGAACTGGAAATGCCCCTAACAGTGCTTGCAGCCTTGGGCTGAAACCTGATCGAACCTATTTCCACACCTTCAGTTTGCTAAACAGACCTGGAAACAACTGCATTAGAGCAAAAATTAATTGCAACTGGGAGAATTATGTGAATATCACATAATTCCCTGGAAATCCCAGCTCTGTCCAAGCTCCAGGGACCTGGATCTGCTGCATCCAAACAAACCCTGGTGAGGAGATAAGGAACAGAGCAGCAAAGGTGCTGCAGCACTGATTAAAACCAAGCAGTTAATGAGCTCTTGTTCCAGAGAAAGGARAGGGCAAGAGCCCTGCTGGACCCCCAGAGGGGTTGTTTGCAACTTGCCTTTTCCCAAGTCAGTGTAATTCCCTGGGCTCTTCCCAGCACTTTGACCAAAAAASCCACATTTGTTTTATGATAACTCCCTTTTTTCTTATTTTGAGGAAAAGATGTAAAGCACTGCAGAAACAGAAGCTATAGTAAAGCATAATAAGGTCTCATGAAAAGTGTGTTGAAAAATTATTTTATTTGACCCAGGGTCTTAAATTATTAGAAGTGGTGAAAAGCAATTTCCACTGTAGTGCTTTTAATTTGATTTACAAAATGTGGAGGCATGGTTTCATGGTAATAAAGAAATCAATGTATAGTTGCTGCAAACCATGACATTTTCAAAAGTAATTCTATTTTCTCAAAGTGAGATGATATTATTTCATTCTCTTCTCTTCAAATCATCGCCCAGCACTGTGTCAGGTATGTGGGAGTCAAGATCACTGTTCTCTATTGAGTGTGAGAGATGAAAATGCATCTTAGAAATCTTTTCCCACTGTCATTTCTGAGAGTGGCAGTGCCCAGTGTCTGTGGGCTGTGTCTCATCATGCTGCCTAATTCAATGTCATGCTATTGAATGTCACAATGTCACAGTGTTCTTCTCCTTAACACCTACCCCTGTTTCAGGACTATATTTAATAGAGAGAAGCTATTCTTCTCTTTATTCAAAGGGATTTGAGTCTCTTTTCTCTGCTGAGAGGCACCAGCTGGAGAGGCCCTTTTGTTAATCATGAAGGACATTGAAGGAAAGGTTGTGCAAAAAACAGAATAGCTTTCAGTCCCATGTGGGCTGAAACTGGGACCCTGCAACATCTCAAATTTCCACCATTTCCATTGTTTCCTTGTAGTTTTCACCCATATCACTGCAGTATTTCCTTTTCYGAGTGCTATTTGATTAGACCATGGAAACTCTCAATTTTATGGCCCAGCATGGTAGCCCAAATTACAATTAACTATCAAAGGTCTGTTTAATAAAAACAATATTAGGTTTTGMTGTTATTATAATAACAACAATTAAAAATTTGAACATTTCTATGCCTAAAGGTATAGAAATAAAAGCTAAAAGGAAAGATTTCTGCCCACCTTCCTGTTTGTATTGCCTGTAGTGGGACTAGCAGTGCTTTCATTTCCCTTCAGAGGTGACTGCATTTCAACATTTRCTCTTTATTATTCACCTTTACCATCATCCTTCTGTTCCTAGGTAGCAATTTCACTGACAGGGCTGCCAAAATATTCCACACGTTTGTGGAATCATTTTGTCTGAACACAGCTGAGATCTCTGAAATTAAAATGATGGTTTGTGACACTGAATATGAGACTAAAATGCAAGACAGAGAACAGAGTGATGTTTAACTACTGCTGCAGGAGGAAACTTCCATGGGGCCAGACATGCTTGGTCTTGATTTGATGGTCAAAATGGTCTTGATTTCCTTGTACAAAACTATTTTTAATGAACACAATGAAAAATATTTTAGAAGATCCAATGCTTGATGTCTCAATAAATTTTTCACCTAACCACCATAAAAGTATAATTTCAAATACCACTCAAAGTTCTTATTCTGACTTTTTGCCATTCTAATGGAATTTTTCCCAACAATCTAAAGGTTAAAGCTCTTATTAAAACTGAATTCTGCAACAGGTCTTTAATCATAGKGCTGCTACTTTGATGCTGCAATATAAATAATCACCACTGTGACAAATATCACATTGCTGCTCAGTGAATGTTGMAGTTACTTATTCCTGCTAACTTGTTCTTGTTACATCCTGCTGGCTTTTTAGTGTCATAATCTGGTGTTRTCTAGGCAAAGTCCCATCACTCTTACTGTATTTCACAGGGTCATCCTAAATGCCATATAAATCTGGTTTTTATAATATATTAACCCAGAGTTAGGTGGCCTCCMGCACGTATATTTTTTGATCTATTGGCAACCACAAATCTCCTTAAAGCTGATGCACATACTGGGGATCTGTCACCTGTTTGAAAGTAATGAACAATTAAATGGGTCTTAGATGAAAAAGGCCAAGGGATTGTCATCATGTAAAGGCTGGGATTGGAATTTAATAGTTTTGCAATCTCCTCTTCCCTTCTCACCCCTCAATTCCATCACCATGGAAGGGGTGTCAGTGGTTAGAGGAGAAAAACCAGGGAAGCAAAAATAAAAGTGGAGAGCAACCAGAGGAATAAAAAAGAAACTCAATTTTTGTGTTGTGACCTTGAGAGAAAATCTATACATGGAATTTATTTTTTAGGGAAATTTTTGACAAAAAACGTGGTTGGAACCGTAAACAAGAAAACCCTYATGTTTCCTAAACCTCCTGTATTCAGCAAAAGAAATGGTTTTATTCATAGGTTTTCAGTCAACTGAGAGGGATCAGATAAATGTAATTTGCTTTAAAAACATGTTTTCCAAAAAAAAACTAACTCACACATTCTCTATGACTAAGCTAAGCCCTTGACATGAGATGTGATCTTTCAGTGTCAAATTCCAAGTTCACTGAAACAAACTCATCTTTATCAACTCTTTTAAATCTTGGTTTATTTTTTAGTTGAACTGTTATCTATCAGTGGACGGGCCTTTCTGGGATTATTGTGTAAAATACAAATTTAAAGTTTTAATGATGTTAAAAATGAAAAGAGAATGTTATTGCTTTGTACTTGCATTCCATAAATGGTTTATTTTGGGTTGGGAACCTTATTCCTATGACCATTATATGACTCTGTGATCTTTTTAATTTCTTAAAACAGGAGAAAATAGTTCCTAAAATTTCTGTTTGTAAGAATTCTGCTCATTGCTTTGGGCTAGTTTATCTCTAGTTCATTTATTATGATTGTCTCCAACCAGAATTTTCACAGGAAAAGCAGAGTAAAATCTGATGCTCACAGAGTTTTACTTCTTTAGTCTGTCTTTGTATGTTTATATGGACAACCTAAGAGCCAAAGAAACTCTTTTTTGTCTCTGCCCTCATTTCCAAGTGCTTAAATTAGTGATACTATGGGTTATTTTATTTCTTAGAAACTGTAGCTGTGTAATTTTGATAGAAAGACTCTCAGTTTTCAGAAAACTGATTGATGGGTACTAAATTCTACTTGGTTCTGTGAACAGCAAGCTGTCATGTTTGCCCTAAAGGGGACATAATYTTTGCTTTAGATTTACTACACTATCAAAAAAAGATATGACTTTCAATATTAGGAAGAGAAATGGGAAAAAAMTGCACTTAATATTTCCAGGTTTTGAAGGAAAAGGATAGCAGAAATAATGAGGAAWTTATAGCAAGTAATAGAGTAATAATAATAGAGACTTTGGGGGGGAGCAGATTTATGTGTTTGAAGTTGTGTTTCCTTCATTGTTTCCTTGCATTGACCCCAGCTGGRGTCAGGTTTATATGCAGAGAGTATTGATCTAAAGATTATTCCTGTTAACAGGATTCAAATACAAAAAAGGAGAAGACAACAGGCACATTGAGGTCAACAGGTCAAAAGGGGATTTTCTGAATTAAAAATGATTGACAAGGGCTAAGCAACACCTACTAAACCAAGTGCAGGGCAACGTTACTGAGTTTTTGGGGTTTTTTTGACCCTGATTCTTTAACTTAAATTGGAATTATTGGTTTCAGCCAAATTCAGTTATGCCATGTTACCTTTCCAAATACAGAAAAGGATGAGTCTTTGTGTTCCATCCCATCTGCCAGTGCTGATTGTGGCTAATTGATCACTTGAGTTTGATTGGCTTCCTCAGGAAAAGGGATTTCACTTTTTTAGTGTCTTTTTAACCAGCTAACAAGAGAGSACCAGGTCAGGCACACTGAAATAATGGAGCAGTTAGAATGTGTGAATTATGGAGCCTTCCTTTCCCTGAATGATCAGCTATCTTGGCATTACACAGAATTCATCTTTCTGGCTGTTATTTCAGTTATTTTTACAATGCAGTCCAGTGGTGCTCACTCTTTGTTATGATGAACAGATCAAAACAAGAACAAGACTGGGCTTGTATTGGAGAAGAAAATAGACAAAAACTGGTCTCTTTTAAAGCAGTTTTGCCTTTCTTTCTGTTGGAAAATAGAAATTTGAGGCTTTTGTGCCTCAGAACCTTTTTTCAGTTTGTTCCTAAAAGCATGACTTTGGCTTTGTTCATGCTGCTCAGCACAGATCTGTGGTACTCTGACAATGATTTAATGAATTTATGTTGTTGTTTTCATATCTTGCCTCCATTTCTCTTTCAGTGATGGTTTTGGGTGCCAGAAAATGGACATTTGATTCCTGAGTCACCTCAGTAGGAATGTGTCTGATAATTTGTATTACAGTGGTTTGCTGAGACATTGTGGAGATTTGGAAAAAAAATAAAAAATACTGCCAGATATCTGGGATATCTGGAGGGAGAAAGTAATTCTGMTTATGTTTTGCCATGGTTTCTCCATTGTTTCTTCCTTTTAAAGTGTAGAAATGAATTAATTGATTTAAACCCTTTGTCTCCTGGGCCTGGAGTTTGAAGCACCCAGGTGCAGGAGGGGCCTCCCATCAGCTGGGGCTGCCTGGAAAATAATTCTGGTATGAGGGGGAGTTCAAAAGCTCCTTTTGAAGGATATTTTCCCATGGAGGTTCTTTGAAATTCTGAGGAATTAAAGTGATGAAAGGTGGCTCTAGTCTGTGAGAGGAGGCAGATGATTGCTTCAAGTGTGCTTATCTTTGTCATCTGTGGATCTTTCAGTGGGTGCATTGACTAAGCATTGCCATAAAATGTATTTATTAAAAATGCAATACAGAGAAAATCAGTCCTTTTAAGTTATAAAATGCTGATAAAACCTATTAAAGATCAGAAGAATAACAACTTTCTGATCTAAGTGTATCTTGTGGGTGCTGGGCTCATGTTCTAGTCAGTACTTTGTTATTGGAATGGAGTTGTTTCCTGCAGGAAGAAAAGTCTGAAGCAACAGATTTGCTAAACAGCCTTTTGAGTTCCAGTGAAAGCTTGTTCCAGACTATTCCTTAGGAGTAGATAATGAGGGAGAGTAGGACTTTTCTTATTCACTGGTAATTACAATCAATATCCCCCATTTTTCATTTGAAGTGCTGTTTATCCAAAACACTCAGCAAGGTGTTTATTTTCTAAAATCTGCTATRGAACTATTCTGTCTGGTAAGAAATTCTATCTTGGATCAGAAAAATCCTCCTGAGCAAAAAAACCTGTGGTGGCTCCAGTGTATGTATAACACTCGTGCTGCATTAGAAGAAAAGATGTTTTGGTGAGAAAATCACCAAATGGTTTGGAAATGTTTCTGTCAGCTCTAGGAGAAAGTAGGATCTAAACAGTTTTTGAGATGAATGATGGCTGATCTGTACAAAGTTCARAGCTGAACACCTGGAAAAAAAAATCCATCTTTCCTCTTTGGCATGTGTCAAACCCAACATGTGTCCCTATCCCTGTTGAACACTGTTCTTATGACCCCTTCAAAATAATTTCAAATTTATTTCACTGTTTCTTTTGAAAATTCTGGTGAAATTTTCTCCTYGGAGCTTTATTCCAATTTCTGTTTGGTTTTGATCAGCTCAAGTCCACGAATGTGACTTCAAATTTTCTCAAGTTTCAGAGCAAGTTGTTTGTAAAAWTTCCTGTTGGATTTTTTGTCCAGCACTGCCTGTACTGATGTATTGCAGATATTTATAAAAATCAGAAARCCATCATATTTCATCTTCACTTGCTTGTTTTTTGACTCCTCACGCCTCTTCAGTGTTTTCCTTGGAGCTGTACCTCCTGTAAACACATAAGTGTATGTGCTCTGTATTTTAAAATCTTGGGCTGTTTATTTGATTTTATGGATGTTTTTGTAGTGTCTATTTTTTCTCCATTGAAAATCTGTTGCTAATCTCCCATTTTTCTCAAAGATCCTTCACAGTGTTGTGCTGCATCCAATACACAATATAAAATGTAACTGGTGTCTTGCAAATCCATCTGAATTTAGGAAACCAAGCTGTGCTTAAATGAACAAACACTTCTAGGTGGTTTAAAATAACTTTTAACATCCTTTGAAGCAGCCATGAGGGTTTAAYCACCGAAAATTCCTTCCCTGTATGATGCAGCTGCTCTATACAAAGCATCTTACAGTGTGGCCAGTTCCATCCTRTGAATTTTCATAACTCTTTAGCTCTGGGCTACCGTGAGTRTTGTTTTTTTTTTAAATCTCAAGCCATTCACTTATTTCTCAATATTTTATCCCAGCTGGCCTCTGATATTGCCAGTGTTCTGAAGGCTTCTGTCCTTAGCTCTTAGTTATATTCTGTCTCAGTGCTTCCAGTCTCATTGTTAGTCTCATCTTGCTTTCTGTAGGTGGCAGCAAGTATATTGTTCTGCTGATGCTCTTTCATCTCTCCAAGCGTTTGCTCCAGACCTAACCCAAGGAATGTGCAAATAAGTGTTTTACTGCAGAGGAAACACTCAGCAAACACGCTGAGGTCTGGCTGTGACAGGAACATGGGATTTTTCTGAAATATTCAGAGAGCAGAACTGCAGTACTGAGAGGAATCACTGCGTTAGTTGAGTGGTTAGGATGAGAGAGAGCTCTTTGTGGCCRGGGAGCTGCATCTATTCCAGAATCCTAATCTGAAACTCCCAGCACATCAGGGCCCTGGGGCATCCTTTGCCTCTGTCCTGGCTCCTGCCAGATCCCTGCACAATCTCCAGGACAGCCAAGAGAGGAGGGGGAATGGAAAGGGAGGAATGAAGTGCAGAACAGGTGCATAGAGAAGGAATAGCAGGCACTTGGGATTCTCTGCTGATCAAATGGCTCTGCAGCAGCTGCTGTAACTCAGCACACTCCAGAGCAGCCCTAAAGCACCTCTGAATTTCAAGTGACCTAAGTTGTTCCCTAGGTCCAGCAACGTCCTGTATGTCCTGTTGTGTAAGTGTTGCTCAGGGAATTTAAGAAGAAAGRCATTCTGGCTGCTCTCTGAAGGTACAAAGCTGTCTCTTGGGTCAGGTGCTGAGGGATCTGTGTGCTGAGCAGCTGTACCCATTCCCCTCCCCTCCCAGCCAGACAGGCCCTGGTGGTTTTCACAACATATTTATCCTCAAATGCCCTCCACTGGAAATTCTGTCCTACTCAGAGCATCTTCTTATTCCATCACATTCCTTGGTGAAAAGTATCAGGCTGGTCAYCTTGCCTGAACCAATGCCCACCTGTTGTTCCCTGATTTTGCACTCAGGGTTGGGATGCTCACAGACAACACCAAGGTGGGTGGGAGTGTGGATCTGCTGGAGGGCAGGAAGGCTCTGCAGAGGGATCTGGACAGGGTTGATGGGTTGAGGCCAACTTAGTGTCAAGGATTAAATGAAGAACTGGATAGTGAAGTGTCTGCAAACTGGTAACATCACTTTGGGAACACTGTTCATGTAGACTCACAAAAAGTCACCCAGGCATCAGTTGAAACAGGAATTATAATRGGTATTCACATAGAAAGCAGGATTTCAGTTTCAGAAGTCATCAAACCTGAAATGTTTCAACTCTGACCTAAAACAACCCCAGAGTGAGGAGATGGTCCTGCTGAGTCCTGGTAACACYTCACAGCAAGCATGGATGTGACTCTGCTGCTCAGGAGGGGCTGGGTCTGTGCCCTGCAGGGCTCAGSGTCCCTCCAGGCTCTGCCTCAGGCACTACAGAACAGCTCCAGTGCTGCTGACTGAGCAGGGAGGTTTTCTCACCTCTGCTCCTTCTCTSCCCTCCTTGCCTGCTCAGCAGCAGCTCCCTGGGGTGCTGGGCAGGGGGCTGAGGCTGTTGGAGATGTGTTTAATGTCCAAGGCAGGAAGGTCCACTCTGGGGGAAAGTGGAGCAAAATAAGATCTCTTTTTCTTTTCAATAAAATGTTCTCATGCCAAGAAAGATGAGRTTTTCTTTTGTTCTCAGCTGCAGGGAATGCCTTGGGGAAGCAGAGGACTCAAGCTTTTAATTTGCTTTCCTCTTGGCTCATCTTTGCAGTGGGGGCAGCACAGAGCCCCACTGCTGCTCTCTCCTAGAATTGTGTGTGTCTGAAGGAATGAAGCTCTCCTGCTAACTGCAATATGCTGCACTTTGCTGCCTGTTATCCTCATGAATAAATGAGCAGGAGCAAGTTGAAGATCACCCTCATTTTCATCATGTGTGAAATCCACCTGCACCTTCAGGCATTGATTAGCTGAGCCCTTACCTCGCCACCCCTGAGTAAGCAATTCCCTTGTTTATTTGGCAGTGGAAGGAAAGGAAATGCAGCAATAGAGGACTAACAGTGTTGTGAAAAGTGGCAGAAAATGGCCAGCTTCTACCCACTGAAAAGACAAATGCTTCTCTCTGTCCCCAGTGCCAAATCCTCATCCCAGAGCACACTTGCAGTGGAGTGTGCCAACAGGAGCAGCTGTTTCTTCTGTCTACCATTGCTTTACTATCATAATAATTTAAACATTTCCTGTCACTGAAAGAGATACTGCAAGAGTGAATTGGTGCAGAATTRCTCTCCCAGAGACTTTAATCCTAGTTTGCTCCATAATATCTAGACCCCTATCTACAGATTTWTTTTTTTTTTCAGAGGGAAAAACTCAAGAGCTTCTTTTCTTTCAGAGAACAGAGGGTTTATGGGGGAGGGAATAAAGCTGCCTCTGTCACACACCAGTTTGAACCCACACTGGCCTGTTGCATATTCTGGTGGTGCACATATCTGAGTTTCCACTCTGGATTTTGCARCTTTTGGTTTCCAAATTTAGGTTTRCACATTTTTTTTTCTTTCTGATATACTTTTGCTTCTTTACTTCTACACACTGTTATATAGGTATATGCATATCTAAACTGTTCTGGACTGATGGATAAGGGCTAGTCCAATTCCATGTGCTTCCTTTACTTCTTCAAGCTGGTGCTGGCACTTGGAWGCAGAATTCCAAGAGATTTTTGTGAAAGGCTGCACCTTCCCTGAGCAGGAAAGGCAGCTGACAGTGAAATAMATCCTAAATAGCAGTGGAATTCTTTATTTATACTGGGAGTGCAGGCAGGTTTCAAAGAAGAGCAAATGGGCCTGAGGATAATTCATATGGCAAAAAAAGAGTATGATGAAAACTTCCCTCCTTAAGGCACAATTTTAGCAAAGCTTATTGAAAAGTCCAAAAACATATTGGTAGGACTTGCTATAGAAATCCTGAGCAGCAACATGCACATTTTAGTGCTGAAATTTGGTCCTGTCAGGTTTATGTACCTCTGCATTCTCCTATTATATAATATGCTATGTAATATTCACACATCTATCAGGGAATATTCTGGAATACATGGAATTCTAATTCTGGAATATTACATGGAATATCATGTAATATTCACATCTACCATGGAATTACTGTGTGATTTGGGTTGGAATGGACCTTAAATTCCTCCAGTTCCAACCCTTCTGCCATGGCCAAGGAACCTTCTCCTAGGCCAGGCTGCTCAAAGCCCGCTCATATAGAAGCCTTACACAACAAAATACACACACTTGCATGYATAAAATTGTTTTTGAGCAGTTTAGAGGGAGAGATGAGAACTGAAGCAAATGGAACACAGAACAACTGTATATTGAAAGAGGAATCCCTGAAAATAAACAGGAGGCTGGGAGGCAGCCCCGAGCATCCTGGCAAGTGCTGTGGCTCTGCCAGCCAGAAAATCTTGAGGGGACCTCTCCAGCTTTGCCTGTGAGAAGATTTGTGTTGCAATGAACCTTGGAGTTTTTGGAGCCAGGAAGATGAAACAAAAGCTGTGCTGGCAGAGCAGAAAACAGTGTTTCAATAGCAGATCAGATTTGAATCTTTGGAGTCTGAGGAAAACAGTCATTAACAAAGATGATCATTGTATTTATTCTGTTAAAATAATATTTGTTGGAGTCTCTGAGAATATTTTGTATTCGAGCCACTGCCAGTAATGTTAAGCCAGAAAATGAAAGAAAACCAGTTTTATGATGAAATATAGAATTATGTGCTGAATGTGATGCAGGGCTCTGCTGATAGCACCTCCTGCTCACTGCTGGGCCTGGAGCATTTGTCACACCCAACAGCAGGAAAATAGACCTGGAGAGCCTCTTATCTGTGAGCCTGTGTGCAGCACTCCTCCTGACTCTGCCTGCAGCATGCAGGGATAGCAATCACACAGTCCATCATATTTATGGGGCATCTCTGGCACTGAACTCTCCCTGTCAGCTCTGCAATCAGGGAAAAGCACAGTGAGCAGGAGCTGAACAGCAAAGAAAGCACAACGTGCTGAGATCTTCTAGGGACAGACTCCTGCAGGGCAGGCATGTAAACTACCTGGGAAACAACAAGGACCTGGAGCTGGGTGATGGACATGGAGGGTTGGATGGGATACTGGGAAGGAATTGTTCCCCTGAGGCTGCCCCTGGATCCCTGCAGTGCCCAAGGCCAGGCTGGACAGGGCTGGGAGCACCTGGGACAGTGGAAGGTGTCCCTGCCATGGCATGGGACTGGATGGGATTTMAGTTTCCTTACAACCCAAACCATTCAGTGATGATTCTGTTATTTATTGCTGCAAAGCAATGATGAATTTGTACATTTAGTGGGTAGCTACAATAGAGATGGTAACAAAGATCCAGAGGAGATTGGGCAGTGAGCCTTTTCAGTGTTCATTTTAATGAGACAAGGATAAAGCAGAAATGGAATCATTACAACCCTTCCTGACAGCAGAAAGCCAGTGAACCTGTGGCAGTACAATCCAAATAATGCTCCTGCAGTTTGTGGGTTTGTTACWCTCCTGTAGTGCCAGCGTGCTCTTTATCATCTCTTCTCAGCTCTGCCTTGAACTGCTACAATAACTTTGCACTTTGAGAGAAGTTTGGGTTGTATTTTTAAAGGCAGAGAGTCTTTGCAGGGAGCAGATAAAGCACATTTTGCTGTGCTCTTGTAGCTGCTCATCAAGGCACATCTGCCAGTTTATTTCAGATCTGCCCTGCCATGGACAATCTCTAATGATCCAGCTAAAAGCTGTACCCTTGCCCCCTAAGCAAGTTAATTCTTTTTTATTTCCTTTACCCCTAAACAGCACTGAGTTTTATCCAACAGTGCAAATCCAGTTTCTGAAAGTTTAAGGGTTTTAAGCAATTTCTTCATGCTTTTTACTTGACTTCTAGCCTCTTGTAGTTTGGTTTTATAATTACACTTAGTGAGAATAAAAAGTACAGTAGTAGTGTATGTTCTCTTGGTTATTTATGAAGTTATTATGCCATTCCCTAAAAAATAGCTCTTGAAACGTCCTTAACTTTTCAGCTTGAAAATCATGACTGTTTCTGGTGTGTGGACTATTAATGGTAGCACATTTTCCATAAGTTTTCTCCAAATTTCTTTTGTAAATTAATCTCACAGATCATTTTACAGTGCTATTAATACTGCTGTGTGCCTGGGAGCTCAGGGGCTTTAATAAAACATACCTGTACTTGGCCTACTTCTTTCTTCCTATAGCAACATTCATTAAAAACAACTCCAGTGAACTCTACAGAGTTTCTCTGGTCTAAAACAAGAAATCAAATTAGGCCAATGCATTTGCTGCATCCCTTCATGTACTTTTATTTTTCAAAGTAATGGGCAAATACAACCAGTTTGAATAAATATGGGAATGCTTAGAAAAAGATGACTATGTGTGAAAACATCTATTTTMTATTTTTTTAAATAAAGAGATAGGATTTTGTATGGGATTTCTCACCCAACCAGATTTGATTTGGAGCCACACTGGAGAGGTGCTGTCTGCAACACGTAATTATATGTTGTTTGGGAAGACTGGGCTCTGGTGAGAAATCCAGGGGAGTGTTTTGGGTAGAAATCAATAGCTAAAGCACCACTTGAGCTCTGCAGAGCTAAAATGCTGCTTTTTTGCATTTAGCAAAGTGGAAAACACATATGTCTGCAGTAGAGATTCCTGTCAATATCTGTTTTGCTGTYCTGGGAATAAAGAACTGAGAAGATTTGCAGCACCACAGTAGAAAAGTACTGAAGATGAGCAGGGAGAGGGCCTGAGAAGGGAGCGAGTGCTCAGTTTAGCAAATGCTCTGAAACTTGGCTGCACCATGACTGAAAACCTGAAGGAAGAACAGCACCAAAAGCTGCCAAACATTTTGGCACTGAGATGAGTGAGTTTTAGTAGCAGGTATTGGTGCCCAGTCAGAATAAAAGATGTAATAGTAATATATAAATATATAATAAAATAGATAAAAATATGAAAAATACAAAATATAAAAATATAGGTGCCCATGCTCAGAATAAAACCAGAATAAATCCTGGTGGGGTGGGGTGCATGAGGGAACAGGGCAGGTAAGACAAAGATGTTTGGACAGGGCACAAGGACAGACACAGCTTTTGCACATGAGAGAAATCACAAGGAAATTTAGCTCTGCTAGGGAGTTTAGCTGGTGACTCACCTTCCAAATGGGKGCATTTAGGGAAACTCTCCAAAAGGAATGAAGAATGGCTCAAGCTCTCCCTATATTTCATCAGGAGTTTAGGATTGGGCCTTGTGAGGCAGAAAATATTCCCAAACCCTGCATATTTCCTGGATGAAATGGCTTTTTTGAAGTTGAAATGGATTTTTTTTTTCCATTTAAATGAGATTAATGTCAGAAAGTATCTGACAGTGTGAGTTTTGAGTGGCTTTCAAGAAGCTATTTTGCAAACATCTCCAGAATGTCAGCTTTACAAAGCTACAGATGAAAAATGAAAATTCTCACGTAAAATTCCTTGGAATAAAAAAATGTGCAGTCTTTTGGGATAAAAATCATAGATACTGCCTTAAATGCACTTCTCTATCAGTTAACAAAAGTGAAATATGAGTGTGGGGTAGAGGAGCATTTCTGAATTGCTCAGCATCTGATGCCCAGCTGCAGCAGGGGTTTATGGAGAAGATGTTGGTGCTTATCCTTAACTGGAGCACTGATGGACTTTGGGATTAGAAACCTCAGCTCATCTTTTCCTGGTGTTTCCTTGCACACTCCTTTATTGGCACAGTAAATTTGCTGCAGAATGTAGGGTTTGGGCAATAGGTGTGCTGGGACACACCAAATAGCTTTAGGAGTTTGAGGCCCTAAATTATTTTTTAATTATTATTTAATTATCATTTATGCCTATGTTTTTAGCAGGCAACAAAGTACTGCCCATGCAGGGTGGAAATGCAGAATATCCCGGGGCTGCTCCAGGCCTGGAGCACTGAAGGCATTCCCAAGAATCCCCAGGGGAAATCAAACTCAGTGCTTAGGAAACACTGTGAATTCCTGCTTTGTCTTGTCACTGAATTTCTAAATAAATCTTGATAATGCCCTTTGCAGAGTGTGTGTGTGTGTTTTAGAAACGTTTTTGAGTTGGTTTGTGATTTATTAATATTCCACCTTTCAGCAGAAACCACGACAGATGGAAAGGCAGTTGTAACGGGGCTTGCTCTGATATTTAAATATCCTGATGTATGCTGAAATCTCTATCAGGCAGCCTGTATTTGGAGACAWACTAGAGTTTGATTTAAGAATGTGAAATTAGAAAATAATTCATTTCAGCAACATTYGGTTTATAGACCTGGATGGTTTATTGCAGTGAACACCTCTGCATTCATTGTGCATCACAGAGGAACATCATTTACTTAGGGCAGGTGCTTTTTTAACCAGCTAAAATRGTGAAAATCTTTACTAGGCTGTAAAATGCCTTGAAAGAAGTCAGATTTGTTTCTGAAGCAGAAATTAGGCAAGTTAAGTTCCAATTACTCAGTGTGCTGAGTAAACACATCAATCTGGATAAAATCTGAGTACAGATTGTGCCTGATCCCAGGYGCTTTATTAGGCAGCTCATTGTAAGCATGGGGGAGTCAAAGAACATTAAAAAAGTCTCATTAAGTACCTTGATGGATTTGAGCTAACTTTAAGACTTCATTTTTTGTCCCCTTATTTTCTAGAATTTTTTCCTGTTGGAGAAATGGACTTTACTACTTATCCCATGGGAAGTAAAGTCAGGACAGAAAGTGACTGATAAATGGAGTTAGCATTAATTGTAGTTGCTGCTTCCATGTGCTTGTTTCTGGCTGTTTTGGAAGTTTTCAATCATTCTGTTTGGGAGGCAGAAATGCCAAAGCTCCATTTTTGCCTGCTCCATGTGCTCTGTGTGCTTTTCTGTGTTCAGGTCTAAGGGACATAACTTGATTTGTTTTCTGCGTGGAAGGAGGGRTGCTCTGCCTCAAACTCTCATGGAACAAGGGCAAAAGAAATCCCCTAAATTCTGTCATCCTTGAAGTTTTTGAATATCAGTGAGCTGAAAAGATCCAGGCACATTTCARCCACTCAGTCTGGCACAGCTGTGGAGTGGGCTGGGGGCATGTCCAGGGCTGCATTGCCCCAAGGGGACAGATCAGG
>JACDOX010000010.1:801044-903432 GCA_014549065.1 Cardinalis cardinalis | reverse complement strand
CCTTCATATTCCACATAAATGCTATTATGGTGTCTGATACCCTCCATACTCCACAAAAATGCCAAAGGAGTTCTGATATCATTTATATTCTACATAAATGATAGTGGGGTGTCTAATTCCCTCCTTTTTTTTCCACAGAATTGCCAGGGGGTGTCTGATCCCCTTCATATTCCACAAAACTGCCAGGGAAAAGTCTGATATGCTTCGTATTCCACAAAAATGCCAGGGAGAAGTCTGATCCCCTTCCTATCCCACAAAAATTCCAGGGTGGTGCCTGATCCCTCTCTCATTCCCTGTCATGATCCATCCACTGGTGTTTCACTGAGCTCAGCCCACTTCTCCCCTGGCCTTGCTGACCCATTTTGGCTTGGAGCAAATTTCCTCCTTGCCTGTGAGAGTGTGGGTTCAATGCAGGAGACCTAAAAACCCCCCTGAACCCTTTGGTTCTTCTGGTTCATCAGCATTAGGGAAAAAAAGGATCTTAAATATCTTTATTCTGTATAAACTCACAGCTGAGTTGCAGCCTCCTTATCTCTCATGTAGAACAGGATTTATAAAAGTGTCATGGAAAGAACCAGRCACTGTAACCATGAATATCTGAAAGATGGATGGAATTAATAATACAGGAGGTGCCCTGTAAAAGTGTTGGAGGCTTTTAAAAGCTGGAATGACCTGCATGGCTGGAGCTGAGTTTCAAAGTTTTAAATTTTTTCTGCAGGGACTGACCACAGATCTGGCAACGCCAGTGAAAAATAAAGTAATTTTTACCCAGGAAAGCACAAAGTGTTTCCCAGCAGCTCAGTGTGTTGTAGGTTCTCTCCAGATACAGCACATTTACCATTATTTGAGTATTTAAATGGCTGTGTGTCAGAGCCCAGGGTTAGACTCCATAAATGACTTTTTAATTAAGAAAATTGGRGCCAAATCACCATATTGAATTTGCCCCATCTTGATTGTCTATTATTTAAAACAAAACAAAAACAAATTGGCTTTCTTCTTCTCTAAATTGTTCTAGAAATTTAAATTCATTCTAAAAGTTCCAATTTTTCTTCAGGTAGTTTCTGCTGGCATTCACCAGATTAGATATTCATTATTCCTGACCCAATGGCTCTGTGTGTCAGCTCCTTCCTCAGCAGAGCCCATGTCCTTACAGAGAAAAGTGGGGAATGCTGTGCTTCCAGTGGATGCTCCTGAAGTCCCTCTTTATTAAACAAGGAGTCAACATCTGAAGCTGGTTAGGCAAGAAACAGTTTGCATGAAACACATTAGTCCCCATTCCTGAAGGAGAAGGTTTCAAAGATTAAAACCCATTAATGCTTGAGCTTAGTCCCCCAGAGCTGTGCAAATGTAGCCTTGAAAATATAACTGAGCTCTGGAAATTGCCCAAAAACCCCAAAGCAGTGTGTGCTGGAGATTATTAAAGAGCAGCAGCAAACACTCAATACATAGAAATTGAGAAAATATAAGGGATCACCGTGAACTTTTTGAAAGGTGAAGCTGTAATCATCCTATTTCCTGCATCCAATTTCTGCTTCTGCCAGGAGCAACCTGCCTGCTGTTAGCTGGCAGTGATTTTATGTTCCTCTGGGAATTTTGCTGGTGCTGATTTTCTTACTAGATTATGATCACATAATGACTGTACTCGTGGTGAGGGAAAATTTTTCCGAAGTCCCAGCATTACACAGTGTTACTGCTTTTGTAGTCATTGTTAATTACTTTAAAGTGGCTTTTAAACAGATTTCAGTTAACACACTTACATTTTCAACTGCTTTTCCTCCTCCTCCTCATAGTATCTCATCCCTTTCTGATCACTCAGTTCCATGAAAATGACTCATTTCACATATTTCCATGGGTCCATAAACATATCATGCAGCCCACCCTTTTTCTCACCTTGCTCTCAATTATCTCTGAAATAATTCTATTCTTCATCTCTTAGTGACTCAAAGTATGGGGCTTCAAAAGATTTAAGAAAAAACATGGCTGGAGCAGAGGCAGGCTAGAAGAAAATGGTGCATAAACAGGCAATTATGGAGTAAGGTCTGGGGAATCTTTCAGATTGGCTTTTTTTAAAGGTTAAAATTAAGGAAGCACAGGGTTGAGCAGCAGGGAAAAGTTCTGGAGGCTTTGCTGTTCGCGTGGGTGTGGATTTGAGCCTGCTCCCTGTAACTCTGCCAGTTTGTTGSTTCCTAATGCCTGAGTGAATCCCAGCCCATCAGGCTGCAGGAGCCATCATCACAACACTTGGCACCCAGGCGCTCCAACCAGACTGAAATGTGCCTTTTGCCAGCAGTTGTTATAATAAGCAGCAACTTGGAAGGAAATTTTCCCACCTCCCAGAAGTTTAAACATCAACATCCTCTCCCCCCTTTCCTGCAGCAGCATCCTAAATGGGAATGTTTGATATTTAAAGCACCACAGTTCTGGTGGCTGTGCCATGGTTCCTGAAGCAAACTCCCAAATTCTCAAGGATAAATTATGTCTGTCAGCAGCTGGGGGCTGAGGAGGTTTTGATTCATGCCAGGCTGACAGGAAAGCTGTTACCTGTGTCTGATTCATTTCACAGCTCAGTGGGGCCATGGGTGCCCATCCCGAGGGCTGTTATTCAAATCTCACCACAGAGCAGATTGGATGTCAAGGATGCTTATTAAGAGAGAGAAACCTTCACAGAGAGAAGCTCAGATTAAGCTGTAGCAGAGGTGTGAGAAAGCACAAGGAAACACCATGAATTTCCACTCACGGCCTTATGGATCTCTTTCCTCTCAATGTGAAAGTAGTAAATTCATTTCAAATTAAAGATTAATTTAATTTCCTTTGTCCTGACCTAAGTTCAAGGAGCAAAAATAATGGAAATTTCAGCAAATGTTGTTTTTCCTCTCTGTATAAAAGAACTTCACCTGTGAGGAAAGAGTGCCAGATATCCATTAGGATGGGCCAGTAGCTCATGACTAATGCTGAAGTCTGGGAGCAAAGGTATTTTATTTTCTCAGTGTCTCTGGGGAGATGAGGTACATTTTTTGTTCCTTTCATTCCCAGACTGTCAGCTGTGGATGCAATTACGTGTCCCTGTCTATTTGTATCTGATATTGAGTAAAATTTGTGGAAGTTTCACTGTTGTTTACAATGAATTTCAAACAGACACTAAATTGCAGTGGAACTTGTAGGTTTTAAAGCACTGCTGCAGCTGCTGCAGACACACATCAAGACCAAATGCAGTGAATTAAACCCAAGGCTTTGTCTGGCAGCCTGCACCATCAGATTGCAGAGACTGATTAGGGATTAAAYCCTTCTGACAACTGAACCACTGAACATCAGAGCTTTCACAGGGTGGAAGGCTCCAGGCAATCRGGCTGTGCAGCAATTAGTTTTTGTTGTGGCMAAAAAAAAAMCCCAAACAAACCCAAAATAAAAAGCACCGAAAAGTCTCAGTGTATTATAGCAGGTAATGTATTTTCCTTTTGCTTATTTGAAAGCTTATCTTGAATAATTAAACATTGACTTAAAGATGTGGGGAGGAAGAGGAAAGCAGGTGGGCAGGCARGAGGGAGTGCATGCAGTTTTATCTGGCTCCAAAATGTGATGGGATTCCTTCACTGAGAAAAGTTTTGCCACTTAGCAATTGTTGGAATTTTTACCTGCTCAGAGGTAAATTTTGTAATGATTGATTCTTAGAAAAATTTGGCATTTACCAAGCTCTGATGTGCAGAGCAGAGAGAGAAACTGGAACCAGTCTCTAGAACTGAAGGAGGAGTCTGGGTTCAGATTCATAGCTAGACCCTCTATTTAGGTTTGAACGAAATTTGGTAACTCACAACCATTTCTCATTTTTTTTAAGGATTCCTTGAATTCCTASCTCTTCCCCTCAGAAACATAGGCACAGGAAGCCAGAAGAAATGGCAGAAAATTGCTTTTTCAATGTAAAAGCATCAGTGGTGGTGGAAGTCAGTCTATAGAATTATTAGCAAACTCCTGCAACTCTCCAGTCTCAATCATGCTTTTCTGTCAGTGTGTTCYCAGTTTGTTTTTCCCTGAGGTGCCATTAAGTCTGAGCTAATGAATCCAGAATTATGCCTGCATTACCAAAATAAAGTGATTGTTTAGCATAACAAAGCTGATAATTAGTAGAACAGCAGAGATAATGTTGGTAGCAGCAGCAGTGGGATGTGCAGCCAAATTGGGACTACCTGGAGACACCTCCCTCCAACAAAGTTATTTTCATGGGTTCTGTTACCTTGGAGCTCTTCTGGTGGTGGCTTAAAAACCACAAGGCTTTCAGACTGAAATTTGGCTTGCCCTTGGTTAATTGTTTGCTATCTCCTAAGACACAAAATATAACTTAATAACTAATTTAATAATGAATATTGCCAGGAGGGTCTCGTGTAATTAATTATTTACTGGTATAAATATTTTCAGTGCAAATGAGAGATGTAAAAAATTTAGTTCCTCTGACCCACATATCAGGTTAGAGTACTTGAGGGACTGATGTAAGCAAGCTGTCTTAGCAGTTTAAGGATGCCATCATCTTCATCTCTTGCTCTGAGATTTCTGGGCTCTCACATCCTACAGGGGAAATGAAAACTCCTTTATAGTTTCTACATCACATCTCAATAGTGATAGAGATTAGGAAGGTTTTCTATGTGTAAGGCAAGTGAAATTCAGCAATAGATTGCCAAGGGAATTGTGACTTTCTGGTAGCTAAGGTGCATGAAAGAGRAACTTGGGAATTCTCTGTTCAATTCAGATGATCTGGAATTATACACAATTTCACCATCTGAAATGCTGTGTGGTGACACCATCAGCTGGCATAAATCTGGGGGGCTCCATTATGTCCTCAGAATTTCAGACAGGCCTGTTCTTAGAGGTAATTTAGCTTTCTGTTTGCTGCAGTTATTTTCASCTCCCTTAGTCCATCCACAGCCCTGAGGTGTAGCAGTGCATGGCTATGGAGAAGGGAAATGGAGTTTTTGTAACTCATGGATGTGAAGTTAAGCTGGAAAACCAGCAGAGTGATGTGGTAGAGAKTGTGGGCTTGGGAAAAGCAGCATGTGGTTGTCAGAGGAGAAAAATGAGAATCAACCTGCATCTTACTCAGGAGAGTTCCTTAACTGCATGATGCTGGATAAATCCCAAAACAAAACAAAACCCCAATAATAATAATAATAATAATTAATAAACAACACCATTAAAAAAAAAAAAATTTCTCCAGTGAATGGATCCAATCACAGAAACACTTTGTGACCCTGCCATGGTTTATTGCATATGTGCACATCACTTGCTACAACTGAACTTCTCAGCATGTGGTTTGCTCTTATATATTCCTGTAAATAAAAGGGCTGCTTTTCTCTTTAACTTGTATTTAGCTAAAACACATAAAAATCACTTGTTTCTACTTCATAAGTACTGATAGAATAACGTGCTGATTTTCRCTGCAGCTCTTACATTATTGATATTTCTAGGGCAGATTGTGCCACCCAGCAAAATTTACTTACAACACACTCAAACTAACCCAATAACATCAAATAAAAACTAAGAATGAGGTGASAACATCAAACAGAAGCTCAGAAATAAGCAAAAAAGAACCAGCTTTAAAGTTTCAGTCAATAGCAGAACTGGGTTGTTATCCARTTCTTTCTAGATGGAGACTTGTGGACCTGGCTTTAATATCAGAAATTGTGGTACCTATGGGAAGAAATGTACTTTGTAAAAGACAGGATGGATGCACAGACTTGAAAACAGTTTCAAAACATGGCACAGTATTTAACATTCTGCCTTTCAGTTTGATTACAGAAATTTTTCATTGTAAATATTGGAAAGGTCTCTGAGAAATCAAAAATCTGGAGGAAGTTTTTGCTCTTGAAACTTCAACACCTTAAAATGAGTTATTGTTCATTTTTGCCATCTCTCTTACCATTAGAACTGAGATAGTGGACTCAGTTATTCAGGCAATTTATTGAAGTTTTTTAATTATAAAATTGAAGCATAAACTGATAAGCACTGTCAGGTTCCAAGATGCTGGGCATTTTGGGCTTGTTGGCCAACAAACCAATTGAAAATAGCACAATACAGCCTCTTAAACTGAGCCATGGCTAAAGGCACAACAAGTGATGTAAAACAAACTACACAAGCAGATGGGGATAYATTGCTGTGAAAAAGCCCCATCCTTAAGGCTGCTTTAAAGTTCTTTTTATCCTGTAAAAAACTTGCTTGCAATAAGGAAACCATCTGATTTTCYAGGAAAGAGAATTTAAAAAATAATTTTTATGAAATATCTCATTTTTATTTTATTTTATTTTCACACAAAAAAGAAAAAAAAAAATTAGGGGAAATTTTGAGAGTTCTGAGGCAACTGTGAATGCCCCAGGGAACAGAACCCCCAAGGGAAAGCAGCAGAGAACCAAATTCTTGTTGTTGGTGTGCTGAGCAATGAGAAGCAGCAGTCCTGTGCCAGTGCTCAGGATGGGAGTCTGGAAGCTCTGACAGGAATTTCAGCAGCCACAGCCTGCAGTGAGCATGGTTTGCCTTTCTCAGGCTGCCTCACAGCCCCCACCCTGCATTTCTGGAGCTCCCAGCTGYCAGATCCTTTAGGATGTGATCCAGCTCAGTGTCACAAACAACAGATAAATTATATTTCCAGGAAAATACATTTAAATATTGAGCAGGCTGGCTGCGTGCAGAGGCGAGGTGAAGACAACAATCACTCCAAGTTAATTAGTGATCAGCAGAGGGGTTTTTTTCCTGTTAATTCTCTCAGGCTSTGATGCCAAGGTCAAAGCTTTGACCTTTTTGGGTCCCCTCTGACTGCACATGCAGCCTGAGTGACAATCCCTGCCAAGGAGCTTCCATGACAGGCAGGATGGGATAAACCAGGGAATAAAGAAATTGGGGTTTTTTAATTTTTCCAGTTACACTATGCTTGTTCTCCGAGCTAATCACCTTCCTGAGAGCCAGCAAATGAGGCAAAAATATTCTGTGGTGGACTCCTACAGCTCCCCATGAATGTAGGCAGCTCCTGTGATTTTAATGGTGTCCCTTAGCATGCATAAAATGGAAAGCTCCATCCTTGAAAAGTAATTTAAACTCGGTATTGGGTATTGTAMATAGCATTGCTCAGATGCATGTGTTTCATTCCTCAAATAAATTAAAACAATTAAGGTATTTATATATTTTGGAGGGAAAAAAAAAACAACAACAAAACCTACCCCATGATTCTTTCCTGAAGCTGGGACRTGGTGTTGTGTGAAAGGTACCAGGGCATTTTCAGCCCAGTGAAATTCCTCACCCTTGTTAGTGTCAGTGAGATTTTATGGTGATTGCTCTGTGACTTTTTCTGGCTTAGCTGCCATAAAGCCTTTCTGCCAACAGAGCAGATGGAAACAAATACATTTAACCTTGCATTAAATGAGTTTCYTTAAGAATAATGCCTCCTCTGCTTAGTCCCCTTCACAAACATCCAAAAAAAAAGTAGTGTATATGAAACATTCCTATATATCAACAAATCCATAGGCAAGTCTGGGGGCTATGAGAGAAGAATAGAATGTTTTTTTTAACAATCAGGATGTATTTGGGTATTTTGTGAGCTTATTTTCAGTTTGGATTTTTGGTCCATATACAGATGWGTCAGGAGCCAAACAGCTCAACAAGACTCTGTGACATTTTAATGGCATTGAGCACATGGGCAGAGAAATGATAAGTGATGGGAAGAAGGAAATAATTAGAAAATATCCTGGGAAAAAAATATGAAGGACTCACTCCAGTCAGATTTGAGTTCAGTCCCAAAAATCACTTTTATTATGGAAGATCCCAGCTCTTCTGATTTTTATACATATCTATATAAATATATTGATGTATCACCAGATTAAATAAAATAGAGGAATGAAAAAATACAAACTAAAGATGGACTAATAGGTTTTAGTTCAACATCTCACTGACCTGAGATGTTGAACTAAAAGGGATCCTTTCCTCACACAGAATAGAGGGAGATCCCTGCAATTTGCACTGTTTTTTTAATATTAATCCTGCTAACAAGGACACATGTTTTCTTTTAATCAGAGTTTTTTTTTCTAAATTATAATAATATTAACACAGTTAACTGCACTTGTTATGTCATGCTTGTAGAGGGAATAAGGCAAAAATGGTTTATTTTTACTAAAAAGTCATTAAATTCAGTCTGTGATGATTCATCTCATGCTGGCAGTATCAATCACATCTTCATTTGACGCCATGAAACTATTTACAGTATCCCATCAAAAATAATAAAGTGTTTGGTCAAATAGGAGATTCAAAAGAAAGAAGAAATAGGATGTAAGATGTTGATTTAAGGGCAATTGAGACTATATAAACAAAATTGCATCACTTTGGCTACCCTCAGGCTCTAGAAATTTCTGCTTACTTGCAGAGAAGTGGGAGTTCTGGATATTTTCCATCCTAATATTCTGAAATCAGGAGCCTGGAGCAGGASTTTGCATTAAGAAGAGGAAATATTTTATTACTCTTTTTTATTATGGTTAGGAATGCTTACTGCAACAGGAAGCTTAAAAAACCAAATGCAATCCATACATTATTAAAGACATTGAGGGAGGAGTGATTGGACCCAAACCAGTCATTTGGTTTGAATTAGATGGAAGAAGAATATTTGGAAACAGATCTGTGGAAGAGAAATGGGTCAAGTATAGATGTAAAATGGGAAAGAGAGAAAGATGTTATATAAGGCTGCAAAAAGTCAGTGGCTGGAATYATCTCATTTTTTATTTGATATCAATGTTGATAAGAAAAGAATTGAAGGAATAGTAGTGAATGGAACTTTATTTCTTTGCTGTAGTAACTGATGAAGTGTCATTTGTGAAAGTGTGCTGCAACTTGTGTACAACRGGATGGAGTACAAATTTTATAAAGTGCTAAGTGGCTGTGAGGAACCAGGAGCAGGCAATTTTGGAAAGAAAAGGACTGAACTAGATCATCAATTTATTTCCTCAATAAATGTTTTTAGGCTCCTGGCAAAAGAGATGGAAATGAAGCTAATAAATTCCTTGTTGGCCTGTAACCAAAGATGAAACAGGCAAAGAAACTCAAGTCCAGGTTACTTGAAAGGAACATCCCATTTGGAAGGAAGAACTTTCAAATAATCCAACTAGTCCAGCATTGTGGGAGAAAGATGAAAGATGTTGGGACTTCACAAAGAAATGTCTTCACAAGCCAGAGAATAAATGTCCTTTTCCAGCATTGAGAGTGTGTGCCTGGCAGTGATTGCACTCTCACAAAATCTTGGGATGACACTGAAATTTGAGGGGCAAGTTCTGTCAACTATGTAGTCTGCAAAGTTATTTCTTTCTATTATTTTTTCACTCARTTGCCATAACCATCTTTATGGTTTGTGTTGGTCTGGCATTTTACAAACAGGAATAACCCCCAAAACAACCAGAATTTTCTGATCTCCTTCCCAAGATAATCTAGATTTTTAAAAAGGGGAAAGCTGAAAAATTTGAACTTTCTTGAGTGAATGTTAGAGCGGCCAAAACAAGTGATGACCAGTCAAACAYCTCCAGTCACACATTTGCAGATACATAAAAAATGGTTTATTAGACCCTCAGTGGGTCACAGGATTCCCAACACTTTCTGTGTTGATTAAACATTAAAATGGGGTTTTTGCTCCACTCCACTCTCTTGCTGTGAAGCTAACTAATAAAAAAATATACAATATGAAAAGGCAAGGCAGAATTCTGTGCTAGGACTGCAAGCTTTACCAAGCAGCTCTATTAGCAGATCAGGATAACAAGTACATTGTGATTAATAACCTGAACATAAGCTTCTGGGGATTAGGCACTTCACAAATAATTCTAAACAGCTCCATGCAGCAGGTTTCGAGCTAATTCTGTTTTGATCTACAGGTGTAGGAGACATAAACCAGCTTCAGTTCATTGCCTTTTGTGAAATAACTCTGATTTATACTAGCTGAGAATATTCCTTTGCATGGTTGGGGTTGCTCCTGCATGGTTTCATTGCAGAATGACAAAAAAAAAAAAATAAACAGGCAGCCAAGGCTTATCTGGAGTTAGAGATGTGTTAGAGACGTAGCAGTGCAGTAATGCCAAGWGTTTTGGGATGAACTGAGCTGCTCACACCCAGTTTGCAGCTGGGGCTGCATTTTGGGCCTGGTCAAGTTTAGCACAGACCCAGCTGCAGGAAATTAGTCCCACAAYTTCTAGAAAAATTCTGTTTCTCATTCTGGCTGTTCTTCAGGGTTTGATTTACCTGAAGGGAAAAGGAAAATGYATGTAAAATAATAAGGAAATTGGTCACTTTTTACTTCAGCAGCACTTTCTGGCCTTTGTTGGTGTCGCTGCTTTTTCAACATGGATTTCATGCACTAAACTCCTTCAGTCTTAAATGACCCTGTTATTATCCATAAAAAGGGACATTTATTCCAGAATTCCTGCTGGTTGTCTCCTTGTAAAGCTGGGTCAACCATTCTGCTGCRAGCACCAAACCCAGCTGTGTGTCCAAAGGTGTGTAATGTGCATTTGAGAGGACACAGTTTGCTAAAACTGGCCCAGGTTATTGCCCTAAGCTGATGGAGTGACCACACAGATATAATCCTGCTACACCTCTTTTTYATAGAGCTCCCCAAACCCGCTAAAATAATAGTGTTAATGTTAATAAAATTAGCAAGAGTGATAGAACACTCAAAATATTTACAGATTTACACCCTTCCTTAGTCTTTTCTTTCCTTGCTTCTCACAGAATCACAGTCTCCAACCATGGCAGAACCTCTGGGTGAACTTCCCTTGGTGTCCTCAGGCATGAACAGAAGATCCATATGAGTGAAACAGGGCTAAAATGCTCTAAAACYGCTCCCCTCAGTTGCTTTGCCAGTATTTAGGCATTCTTTGGATATTTAGCATAATTTTCTGAGTCCTGCATTTGCTTCTCCTGCACTGGCCTCTGCTATTCTGTCTCCAGGAGATGTTGAGGGATGGGTTCTGCTTTGTTTTAATTTTTGTTTCGCTGACACAACACTGCCTTGGTCGTGGAAGAATGGTCTATAAATGCCACGTGGATGTGTTCTCAGTATAAAACACAGTAATATTTTAAGGTATTTAACACATTCCAAGACATAAACTTTAGCAGCCAAACTCAACGAATGTAGTGGCAGACAAAGAGAAAGCCCAGTCATCTTAACTATTAATGAAAGCATTAATGAAATCTTGTAGTTAAAACTAATAGGTTTAAGAACTTTTTTAGAGGCCTGATATATGTGAGATGCCACATCTCAGTTTTTCTTTTAACTCACAACTCTCTAGGAGAAATTTGAAAYTTCTTTTTTGAGATGGATGATCTTTGCCTGCTCCTTGCATATTACATTATGTGGCTCTTTCATAATTATAAAGATTTATCTACTCTCAGAATCCTTCTAAAACAGCTCTTCTGGCATAGCTCCAGCATAGGTTATACTAAATAGGAAAAAGAMATTTTAAATCTCAATTAGAGAGCCTAGCCTGGTAATTGTTCCTGACTGGATATTTTGGTAAACTTCCAAATGYAGCCAAATCCTAAGAGTTCAATTAAATACAACCCCTGAATATATTTATTGAAGCAGCTCCATTATAGTAAAGACTGAAGACTTTTTTTTTTTTTTTAAATGCTCCATTATAGTAATCATGGTTGTTACTTTTCAGGACAATATCTGTCTTGCTCTATTTCTTATCTGTCAGCCAGACTKCACTCTGAATTACACTGACCCTTCAGTATGGAAGGCAAAGCTGCTGTCGGGCCATCTGCATGGGGGATGARATTTACTTTATTTCAAAATAGGCACAATTGTTGTGGCACAACAATTCCTGGCTGTGTGGGGAAATAAATCTGGTTTTATGTGAAATCTGGGGTCTGGCAGCTCCAGTGCCTCAGCTCAGTCACTGCTTTTGCTTTTTTCACCTGAATTTCTCCTCCCCGAGGTTTCTTGTTTGTGTCCTCCCAAAGGWTAATTGCCCTGGGATCCTTGTGCAGTGTGTGAGATGGACACAAATGCACAAATCTGTACAGGACCAGTTAAAACATTCAGGAAACCTGTTAAAAACAGAGAGAGGCTGTTACAGTCAAGAGAAACAATCTGCCATTACACCATTGAGTGGTCTCAGTCTTTTTCAGACACACAGAAATCACGGTCACAGCAAGCGGATGGAACAAGACACAGTGGAGGATGGTTATAAATGACTTTTGTAGTGTCTTGGACATCTCCTAGAATCTTGAAGTGAAGGCTTTCAATGCTGGGTCAGGACTGCATTAGTACCAGTAGTGGAATCACCAGTTTGGGGATAATAGTTTTCCTTTAAAAGAGAAAGAAATAGACTTGAAACCAAAGGGACATATATGTTTTGACTCTTCATTTTGTCAGTTTCTAAATTATAGCATAGGCTTTAAGCTGAAAATGAAATTGATTCACCTAGAAAACACTAAAACAGRTCTTATATTTTTTAAGTTTGGTTACAACTTAAATTAATTATATTAAGAAAAAGGAAAGAATTCCCTGCAAATTCAACTTCACTTTTAATTATGCAGCATGTTCCTTTTGTACTAAAAAAAAATTGTAACAAAATGTTCTGAAGCTGTCACTCAGTGACACTCAGCATTTATTATGCCTGCAGGCTGGGTACAGGAGGGGAACCTAGACTCAGCTGTGATCATCCTGGCAGATGTGACYGGGATTCTGACTGAGACTCTGACTGCAAAACAATTCCCTCTGTACCACTGATGGGGGGAAAAGATGTGCAGAGGGCAGACCCAAGAACTGCTCTATGTTTGGGGAGTCACAGCCAGAAAAAACACAGCGTACCCCTGTAGGTTTGTGGATGATTCTACAGCAGGAGGAATAATTGCAAATGGCAGGGAGGCAGTTCAGAGGGGTCTTGAGGACTGGGACAATGAGGACCTTGTGGAGATGAACCAAAAATGTTTTGCATGTAGGGTGAGGAAGCCTTTGCATCAATCCAGCCCTGCTGGAAAACAGGRAGGCTACAGGCTGGTCAAGGACCTAGACCAGGCATTGAACCTGAAAAGGGGATTTTGTGAGCTCAGAACAACCTTCAGCTGTTTGACTGGAGTGCCAAAGGCAATGGAGCCAAACTCTTCTGCGGTGGTTGGACAGCGCAGGGGAGCAGCCCTGATCTGCAGTTTGGGAGGTTCAGGATGGACACGTTGGAAAAACCTTTTCACTAGTGAGGTGTTGCTGTACCAAACCAAAATTTTCTAGGAATGSTGTGGGATCTCCCATCCATGGGGATTTTTAAGACATGGATTGACAAAGACACAGTGGATGCCASCTGTTCTTTGCAACAGCCCCATTTCTACTGGAAGGTTGGAGCAGATGATCTTCAGGGATCCTTTCTGATTCATATTTTGCTGATCAGTGCATTTCATTTCTCTGAAACCTTCCCTGGATAGTTGGTCTCTGACAGACTTTTCATTATTCTGGCTGATCATGAGTTTTCTCCATCACTTCCATTTA
Organism: Cardinalis cardinalis; assembly: GCA_014549065.1. Classification (NCBI taxonomy): domain Eukaryota; kingdom Metazoa; phylum Chordata; class Aves; order Passeriformes; family Cardinalidae; genus Cardinalis; species Cardinalis cardinalis. The sequence goes on along the minus strand of JACDOX010000010.1, from coordinate 889,937 downwards.
TTCAGACACTGTTTATTTTACTRATTTTATTTTAATGTCAGTATATTACTGAATTGTTAATGGACTAATTAACATTAGTRTGTTAATATATAGCCATTCTTCAGAATTCAAAATCTCAGTGCCAGCTCTATTTCTATCATAGCTGCATTTCAATTACAACTATCTCTCTTATCACTGATTTAAATTTTCAGCTTTTCATGGGTTTATTTAAAGACCCACAGATCTTAAAAGCTTCTAAGAAGATACAGTTCATTTTAATAAGAATTTTTCCTGTAAAAAAGGTCACTAAGAACATGAAAGGATCAGCCTTAGAAAGAAGACCAGGTTCTGCTTTGCAATAACAGCACATAGTGATTTTTKAAATGTGGCTGCAGGAGTAGGAGTGTGCTACCACTACTGCAGAGTGCTGCAAAGCAGTGGGAAACAGCTGGAACATCACATGATGGATGTGCTGGTTTCTTTCAAAGATGAGGGAATCCCTTTGGGAGGGTTTCTTTATGAAACTCCTGATTGAAATAAGAGCTTGCTAAATTTCTTCCCTATTTACACTGCAAAGCAACRACAAAAGGTAGAAAGAGCTGTATATTGTTTTTTTCTTGTGGGAACTACATCCTTGAAGCAACGGTGCATTGAAAACTTTTTAAGCCAGCTGCAATAAAAGCCTTCCAAAGCGGCCAGAGAATGTGTTCCTTTAACTGGTGGCACAAATGAAACAGCAAATGCATCAAAATTTCTTCCACCTACTCCAACTGAAGAAATAAACCACAGCAATCCTATTTTCCCAGGAAGAACTGAAGAGAATCCAGTGGCTTTCAAGAGCAGAAAATGCAGCTAAATCAAGTGGTAGAGTTCTGTAAATGTAAAATGCCCCAAATGGCAAAMTGGCTTTTGGTTTGGAAGCTGGCAGAGTACATTCCCTGATGTGTACCATAAAACAGACCAGGGCTTAGGGGTGTTTAATGAAATAATTCCTGGGATGGAATTTTAACCTCATCTGTGATTTTCAACATTTTCCCAGCGTGACTTCATGTTGTCCCAGTTTAATTGCTTTTGTCAACTTGAGGAGTTTATTTGAAGAATAGGAGATGAAAGTCTAGGATTTGCCCTATGTTAAACCAACCAGAACTCTGATAACTCAGATAATTTTGTATGCACAGGACAGAAATAATGATATTTTAGATGGGTCTGGAAAATTAAATTTGCCAATGCCTCTGACCCTGTGATGGAAAACCCATCATTGCCATTAAGTTTTAAAGGTCTGGAGCTGGTACACTAGGAATCCAGAAGTTATATGACCTCTATTAAAATTAAGTTTTTATGTYCTTAACCAATTAAAGCTCAAATATTATACATCCATTAATGAACTTCATAAATATTTATAAGATGCCACTAAAGTGTGCAGTCTAAAAKGAGCATGGTGAGACTTTTCCTTAATTTGAAAGGATTGTGTCCTAATTTGGAGGCTTCCCATGTTTCTGTTCCACACAGTTCTGTGTCCTTTCACCAGAGGAAATCAGGGGTAATTCCATGAATKCCAGCAATATCATGCTGGTGTGGGAGCAGCAAAACCCAAATATCTCAGTGTTCCACASTGGTTTTGTTGGCTCCACTGGGGCTGCATTTTGGCACCAGAAGGGCTGGGCAGGACACAGGAAATACCAGGTTGTACTGCCAAGTTTAAATCACTCCTGCTTCATGGCCAGGAGGATTCTAGCATTTTCAGGTGTTTGTAGATGCAGTGAAATATTTAAGAGAGATGTTTCTACTGTGGTGTGTTTTATATTCAAACACCAAGAAACCCTTCTTCCACCTAGACCTGTGCCAGTGAAGCTAATGAACTTGTAAATGTCAGTGTAAAACTGATGTACCTGAGGGAGCAGATATGTGGCACAGTGATTTTAGCTCTGGGTGCAGTTTTAGACCCCTGTTCAGAAGCCTCATTGTAATAACCCCACTTTGGATGCAGCTGGGTTGCCACAAATACTTTCATTGAATAATGTCATTTCTCTCTCCTCTGTCAAATCAATGAACTCAATTGGATTAGGCCACTCATTATTTGCATTTATCAGCWTTGAGACATTCCTGCTTTTAGGAAGTTGGGGAAATTGCTGATTAAGATGACTTGAAAAAAATATTCTTTTAAACAAGTTAGTTTAGCCACAGGCTCATTGCACAAGAAAAGTTTTTTAAAAGTTGCCCTTGTTCTAATTGTTTCCCTACATTTTTGTATTTTTCTACAGGTTTTCATGGAATCTTTCCTTATCAGTTAATTCCAGCTCTTGGATAACACTCATTTATTGGCACCCTGATGGCCCATCTCAGTCCACTGCCTCCCAAATCCTTGTTCTCCTTTTGATGATTCCTGTCTTGGCAAGTTCTTGGTTGGCACCAGAGAGCTGCATTCCACATTCATTAGGTGCCATTTCTTCTTTGAATACTACTGATATTTGCTGTAAACCTAGCTTCTTTTCCTTTAAAATCTCTCACTAGAAATAGTATATATTTTTATTATTATAATAATAAAATTATATATACTATTATATATAATAAAAAATAATATATCTCATATATCTTATACACATTTGCTTTGTCTTGTGTATTGGAATTTTTCCCTCTGCAGCTGCCAGGTTGCAATGAGTAGTCAATAGATAGTTGTCTGTTTTTCTCTGTCACAGGCTTGCTGCATCACTGCTTTTAAAGGGCAGCCCAGAACCCTTCAGAGATTGCTTCCCAGATTAAAGTGAGATGCTCTCAGTGAGTGTTTGGAAACATGCAGCAGATGAGCATGGGCAGCCCCCTTTCAGACAGCACTCGGGTGTTCTTTCACAAGTCACAAGTCTTCTTGTAGACTGATAACAGATGGAGCTTTCCAAGAAATATTTTTTAATCTTTGAACCTTTAGGCCTTGTTGGAGTTGCCTGAGTTTAGCCTTTGGAATGGATGCAATTTTAGAAAGGCAGAAAATATTCCTTACTGGGGAAAGGAGGACAGATTTGCTGGYATGACAGAGGTTCCATTTTATTTTAACTACATAACAGATCAATAACCAGACAATTTCATTTGTTTAATTTCTTCCTGGTGTAGTTTCCTGGAGTATTTGCAYGTGGACAGAAGTTAATTTCATTGGTTTTGACACTTAAGGCCACTAAGCACTGCAGCATTAACCAAAGCTGCATACGAGTTTCACTTACTGTACTCTAATTAAAACTCTACATATGCTGAGGTTTTAATCAGAGCTGACTAATCATATTTAATTTAAATGTCTTAATGGCTGTATTTTTAATAGAACAAGGGTACATTAGCTAATCCAGGTTTTCTTCCTACATAGAGAGGTATGTCAAAATTTCTAAGGCTTTGATCCAAAAAAAGCACATTAACTCATAGATTAATGCAGTCAGTTAATAACTCCACTGAATTCAGGGATAATWTTACTTGCTTGAAATTTTGTTTGCCTTGAAAGTCTTGTTATCTCACCTTAACTGTACAGTATATTTATTTTTGCAGCAGAAAACACCATTTTGGTGGAAATTGATTATTTCCGGAGCCTCTGATTCTTGGGGACGCAACAACATTTCTGCTTTTTTTGCTTTTGCTCTGGGTGTAGCACATTCAGAGAACCCAAACCACTTCCCCGGCTGTGTGGGAATTAATTCCATCCAGAGCAAAGCAGGGCATTACTTGCACCTCTGGAGATAATGAAATGGCTGAGTGTATTTAAATGAGGGCAAATTTTGGCATTAATTTTGGATTCCACCCAAGAGAATTGTCTTTTCCTTCTCCCCAGATTGAAAAGTATCTGAACTTCAACAAGGGTTCTTTTAAGGCACACAATGAACAGCAAGCAGTTTCAGGGATAATTATAAAGCAGGAATAGTTACAAAGTATTTTGAGTTGTGAAATTTTTCATTTCCTCTCTGTTTTGCCAAATCAGCATCTTTGAGGAGTTAMAAAATGTTGAAAAAATCACAAAAAYTGAAGTTTCTTGCCCAAGGCAGTCCTTTCCTTGTAGTGACGCCGGGTCTGGGAAACTGGAATAAAGTTTGTGAAAATTATTGTGTAAAAATAYATTTAAAGTTTGATATTGCATCTCGTTTTCAGATCATCCTTAGCTTCAGCAGTTTCTCTCCCATGCTATCATTACAGAGCTGCCTTTGAAAGAGGCAATCCTTGGGTAGCTGTATTTACAAGGTACATCCATATTTTTGGCGCCTCATTAAGCTGATGTATGATGTATTGCTTCACTACCCACTGCATTTCATGGCTAACTTTTAAATTCCTTACCAAAAATATTTTTTAAATTGAGCTCTGATTTTTTTTTTCCCTTACAATCAGCATGAAACAGCAGCAGGAACAAATCTAACCCAGATAATGGTGTCAAATCCTAACTCAAGTGTCCTTTCTGCCTGGACTGTACAGAAAGACCTCAATCATYTGGAATCTTAGCACAACTGAAGTTTAGACAGAAAAAGAGGTGAAAAATCACTGTTAAATATATAGGAGAAGGGAAATATGAAAACCAATTTGCTTGTATAAGCTCTGAGCTGTATCTTTGGCTGCAGACCTCTCAATAATAAGGTAACAAATCCATATGAAAAGTGAGCTTGTTATAGCTGGGCTGTCCTGCAGCTCTGCTCACTCCTTGTAATTCCAAGCAACTGCTGCCCTTAGATTCTTCTTCATGAAGACATCTCAGAAATATCCAAACACAGGGAAAGGCTGAAATTTTAAACATCTGTTTCCTGTGACTTCACAGCTGTCCCTAAACATAGAAAGGGACAAAACTGCCATTAATTTCTCTTATCTAACATAAAATGTTGGCTATATTAATGAGACTAATTAGTCATTTAGAGGCTAAACGGATTAATTAGATGCTATCTTTTTATTTTCTGTGTGCTAATGAATATTTTATATGATGGTTTTGTTTAAAGCAACATTAACTGCTCTCACACTTCAGGCAYTATTTCATTAATTCAGTTTTCTATCATGTTATGAAAGGCTTTTAATCAACTGGTTTCAAATGGAGCCCTTTTCTTCCCTATCTGCTAAATCACATCCAGGCAGGCTTTTCYTCCAGACACCAAGAATTATTCAGGGGCTCTATCCATAGTTTTGTTTTGACAAATTCAGTTTTACTTAGAGAGGCATCTACACTCATACAACTCTGAATCCCTGACTGCAAGGGCCACAAACTCCTGCCCTGTTTTCTCAAACAAGCTTTTTTAGATCCTTGTTTTGAAAATGTCTCTCTTCAAAATGTATGCAGCTCTGAATTAAAGTTGCATTCAMGCATATCAGATATTCAGGAATGTATCACTGAGAGCATAGTCAAAGGTGCTAACTTCCCAATAAATCAACAGGAACTGCCTGGAGTTTATGGAATGTGAATAACCTCTGAAATATTGAGATTACCTCCTAAGAAACACAGGAAAAAAGTGGCTGTGAAGGGAGTATAATGGCTACTGTTCCATTTTCTCATGAGAGGTGATAAATTCCAGAGCTGCCAGTCTTTCTACACTGAGAGCATTCTAGAGACTTAATCCACAAATTACTGCATCCTACCAAGGCAGCCCATTCCCAGCAAAGCACAGCCCTCATTACCTGAGCCCTTCCACTGAGCATTTATTGTGATTACAGCACATTTACAAAACAGCTTAATCACTTGTTTGACAAATATATCAAACACTAAAGGGAGTTCTTGCTGTTCCCCAAATGTCAGCAGGTTTTTCCTCGTGTTCCCAAAGCCAGGAGTGCTGATGGGGGTGCTCCAGGAGTGCTCCATGGCTCAGGGGGGCACCTCCAGCACCTCATCCTGCCTTTGCCCACAAACAGATCTGACACCCCTTTGTTCCATGTGTAAGGGGTAAAACTCCCACTCAAACGTGGGGAGAAACCCTCAATTTTTAGTGGTTAGAGGGTGGTTCTTAGCATGGCCTGGCGCCTTCTGGTACAGAACGAAAATTATTTAATTAGGAGAATATAATTGCCTGTCAGACTTTCACAGGCAGGTGGATGAGTTTTTAACTTTCAAGATTCTCTTAAACTGCAATAGGTGAAAATCTAGTGAGGGTGGTGAACTGTTTCACCTTGAAGCTGCTCATGCAGAATCTCCATTGTTCTCTCAGGACACCACGTGAAAAAATTGCAGCTACTGCTTCTGCTAGATTGATAACTATATCTTTCCAAAAGTACTTGAGTAACGTATCATATKATCACATTGTAGTGCTCTTGGCATCAAATTCAAATATATTAACATCAGGATAAAATCATGAGTATAGATTTTGCCAAGARCAGGGGAGTAAGGACAATCCCAGGGAAAAAAATGAGTCCTAGCCCCAGGCAAGACRTTTTGAGGGACTGGGCAAGATATTCACCTTGTTTCTGCTGCTTCCATCCCAGGGTTTTACTCAGYGTCCCTTGTCATGCTTTGCTTTTACTGAATTGTTTTCTGTGATAAACATTAATTTTTTTTCAGCATTCATGATTGTGAATACTTAAGGATTCTTTTTTCTGTGTTGTTTACTCATTAATGTGTGTAAAGGGGCTTTTGCTTTATGAGGTGCATTTCTTAAAACACTCCTTTGAGTTATGGGAGAAGGTCTTCCTCTAATTCCTGTGAAAAAGGGTCTAAACCACATTCCTTGTGCTCTGGAGAAGTGCTCTCAGAGGGTTATAGGAAATCATTGAGGAGAACTTTGAAATAGCTGCAGGGGTTTGTAAAATTAATTAAGTACTCAGTGATTTGGAATGAAATGAAGATGTCCACAATTAAGTTTGCAGCCTGCAGGTTGGAGTGCTCTCAGGGCAAGGCTGAGATTTGAGTCTGAGATGCATCTCAAATATAAAGGGAATATTGAATCAGCAGTGGAATAGCTCCAATAGGAAAAAAAAAAATAGGATATACCTAATTCACTCTACTCTTTAACCCACAWTTTCTTGATGTCAGAGAGTTTGGGTCAGATGAGGTAGAGGAGAAAACATGAGTGAAGTGATACCACTTATCTGTTGTTGCAAAGCCAGTCTGCAGATCCTGGCAGGGACTCCCTGCACTGTGCATTTATTCTGCACCACAGACACCAAAACTCAGGTTTGCTGCATTTTGTACCAAGCCTGGAGTCAGTAATTTAAGGAGCCACTATTTCTTTTATAGGTGCCATTAATCTGACAAATTTACCTCGAGGCAGAATGTAATATTGTTTTCAGTCCAGTTTCTGATGGTTGAAGATTTGCCATTACAGAAAGCAGCACAAAGGGAGACAAATAAATGCCCATTTTGATTGCTGCCTCAAGACAAATGTGAGGAGTGACCAACCCCTACCTCCTTCCTCGTTTTCAGCATTGCACAGGTTGTACAGATGTAGAGAGCAAAGACAATTCTTTTGAAAATAGCAAAGCTGGCAGTGATCTAATCTGTGTCACGGCCAGGGGAGATTTGAGGGATGCCAGGCTGAAGCATTTCTCAGAACCCTCGTGGCACTGACTAGGAGGATTCTCCATCAGCCCAGGGGAAGGAGGATCAGGAGGTCAGATTTTCTTTCCCTTGAGAGTTATTTTTTTTTATCCCTTTTCTGTAGTTTGAAGTCCTCTGGGCAGCAATGAATTCTTCCTTACAGCAAAGGGGTTTTATTTCTCATGCTTGTCATCTCCTTATGCAGCTCTGCAGATTTCAGGAATTTGTGCCCTGGTGCACTCAGTTGGATTTGCTCCTCAGTGGGGAATGGAACCCTTTTCCAAGGGGTTATGTGCAAAGRAAAGACTGGAAATCTGTCCCATTTTAAGAAAAATGTCTCAGCCTCCCTCATATACCACGAAATTAGCCAGGCAGTCGTTAGCTCTTTCAAATGTTGYTAGCAAATTCATACATTAGCAATATAATCAAGTGTATATTGTCCTTGTGAYAGATGCCATGGAGTTAAGCAGTGTTATTAAAAGTGGATGAATCTGTATGGATTGTTCTGTGCCAGCAATAATATCACAAAGTTCAAAGAAACCAAACCCAACCTGCAATTCACACATCAGTGAATGCACTGCCTCACACCTTTTCCTACTTAAAATTTCTGGGCACACAGTGAGCAGTTCCCAAGTTAGGTTTATCTGTTTCAGCAGTTTAAAACATGTCAGGTAATGAGACACTGATCAGATTTAAAACAGTCCCAGAACCAGAGGCACCCAAGAGCTATTTTAGAAAGCAGAGCTAGAAACATAATTACAAGACAGGATAATGAACAGCACCTCTTCAATTTCCCTGTGGCCCTTGCTAAGAWATTAAATCAAGTTTGTACTGTATAAGCATGACTGAACTGTTAGAAATGGRAGGAAGATTAAAGTGTTATCTTGTAAACAATATATACATAATGAACAGAGAATAAAAGAGAAAGCCATTGTAATGAAAAAGAAATGAGAAATTTAATTGATTGTATATGATTCAACAGTTAGAATTGGTACTAGAAAGATCCAGTCAAGAGTTCATTTGGAATGAATAGCCCTGAAATTTTGGAACTTGTGTGGGAATAGGTTTCTCTGATATTTAAAGAGGGGTAATGTGGAAGCTGTTTCTTGAGCCAGCACCTGCCAGAAGAGGAAGACAAGATGTCTCTTTGGATACATAGGAGATTAACAATAAAACTTGTCAAAATAAAAAAAAAATCTTTCCATTGGTCATCAGGCTCTGCACGAGGCTTTAACAAACAGGTGCCCTCTGGTTTTGGGATCAGTGTCATGTGAGCTCTCACCTTGGTTTTCGGGAAGGCACAGGAGAAYTTAAGCCAAGTGCAGCTGGTGGAATAGCAATAAAAGGTTTTGCACAGCTGGGAGAGCAGCAGAGATTCCAAATGTTGAGCTCCACCAACCTCCACGTGCCTTGGTTCTGATGGGGAGTTRTCMCCTACATTTCATGTTATTCCTTCTGATATCTAACTGGGTAACTGAGACCTCTTGAGTTGTAAACATGAACGTGGAAAAAAAAAAATCACAGAATTCTTCCGTCTGGTTTTGAAATTTAGATTCATGGAAAATACTGGTGTTTCTATCAACGCTTATTCCCTGTTCTCTATAAAAAAAAAAAAAGACAAAGCAACATSCAGATGTTTGAGCAAAGAAATGGTATATAAGCCTTGTGGATATTTTTAAAGCATCACTTCAGGTCCCAATATCTTGTTTTTCTGCAGTATGTGTCTGTGCTCTGTTTTGTCTAACTAAATCAGTTTATTTTCTGAATACAATGATTGTCAGCACTCMGCATCCCTGTTTCTGGAGTAAAAGGAGAAACCAGCAATCAGATTGTGGAACTTTCCCAACCATGCCTAGAGGGGCCTCTTTAAAAGAGGATGAATCTTCAGCAAACAACTTGGTGTCRTATTAACTGATGCTACAGACACCTGCTGCACAAAATGAGAGGGAAGAAATGGCATGTTTGTGGCAGATATCTTCTTTTAGCAGGCTGGGTCCCTATTTATATTATGGGCTGTAGGAAATCCACAGACTTCAATATTAAAGACATTTCCCTCTTACATCCTATGCTTAGTTTAGTGATCTTAAAAGAAAGTACCTTTTTCCTCCAAGGCATTTACAACACTCTTATAATGACATTGCTACAACTGACTCTCTTTTCTTCTCCCTTGTGGGCAACTTTTAATTCTTTTTTTTGTTGTTGTTGTTTGTTTGTGTGTGTGAAAGCTTGAAGCTTTTCCTCTCTAGCTACTGCTCTAATCCTGCTTTGGAATATGCTCTCTGTCTTCAGTAACAAGCTTATGAAAATCAATATTGCAGCATTTATCACAAGTTAGAGAATAAAAGCCCTTAATCAAAGACATTTAGGYATGCTTGTGAAGGTTACCCAGCACATTCTGACAGACTGCCCTTCACACATTCCACAGCTCACCTATTTTACCCATCCCACAGGCTGATAAGCCTGCCCATCTTATAAAGAAATGAATGATTGAGCTTGTTCCATTACAGTTAATATCTCCCTGAGAAATGGGTCTGCTGGGGAAAACTTGTACACTCAGGAGCTTTCTGAAACAATAAAATTGATCCATTTTTGAGCCAGCTTGTCCTGCTGAGCTAATTCTTGAGCAATTCAGCTTTGCTGATGAAATCTGCTGTCTGAAAGGGGGAGCTGGCAGATCTGGGCAGGACAGCACAATCAGCTGCACTTGCAGATGGAGCACAAACTCTCTGCAGAACCTGATGGGATTTGCATTGCTGAATTAATGGTACAGGTGTCTGTGTTCACTTACAGCCTTTCCTACGCAGCAACCAGTGAAAGAATGATTGTATTGCTGCTACTGGTTCAGCTGGGCAAGGGAATATCCCTTTTTCTGGGATGAAAAGAGAAAGTTTCTACTGGGAAAAGCAATTATAAAGGCTCAGAGTCACTCTGAAACCAGCACTTGCCCAGTGCTCTGTAAGCAGCTGAGAGTCTGTAAGCTAAGAACAAACTCAAACTCWCTGAGCTGAAAGAAGGAGCTGCAGCAATGCCCATGTGTGCAAACACTGTGCCTGTAGATGGAACACAATCTCTGGAATGATTTCTCAATCTGACCACAAAAGGGTGAGCAGATCCCATTGGACAAAGAGAAAAGGCATAGACGGGAAATGGGAATGACTGAACTGAATAAGTGTTGGTCAATTGAGAAGGATTGAGGGAGTGCAAGCCCCTCAGCTGACAGTGTTTGCCCCTGCAGTGATTCCCTGTGCTCTGCCCTGTCCCCAGGAGTGCATTTTTAGGTGTAATGTGTATTTCAGGAGCTGCTTCACAAGCCACAATCTCATCCTTGCAGGGTAGGACACACCAAGTGTTACAATATTTATAAGCTGTTTCAGAAGCCTCATTTGCTTCTACATCCCCTTTCTCAGGCAAGCGTATTTCTGGAGGGAAGCAAAATSAGTTTTGTCATTAGGGATGGATCCAGGAACCCCAGAAAGGTGCTGGGAGATGGGAGCTGAGCTGAGATGCTGAGATGGGAGCTGAGGTCCCTCACACCCTGCTGTGACACTTCAGACCCACAGCACAAGGACAATTAGACATCACCAAACCTGCACCCAGGTTTTTGCAAAATTAAGGAAATAACATGAGGCATTTCTGTCCCAGATTTCTGGGCCTTGTTTGGAATTCAAGAAAGGACTCTGGATGACGCCCCCTGAATTTACAAGCTGTTCCTCAGTTTCTTCTTGCTGGGCTAACAAAATGCTATAGAATGAAAACTGAAAGCTAAAATATCCCTCAGCCTGTATGCCTAATTTTTACACTGATGATTTATGTGTGAGCTTAACTTCATAATTATCCTGTTTAAGGGCATTGCTGGGTTTCTAAATTAAGACTGATGGCATAGATGAACAAGTAAAGGTCATTCCTTGATGCATTAGCTCTTTGTTGATGAACAATTTAACACAAAAATACTTTGTGTTTAGCATGAAACCTTTCTCATGAAAATCACATCCCACTGCCTGTCTTTATAAATATTAATTCACCAAATGCATGTGGTTTGTGTGGGTCCTGACAGCCTCTTTAGTGGTACTGACAAGCCAGTCAGAAAGAGAGAAGTACAAAAATAAAAAGGTGGTGAAATTTACCCAAGGTGTCCAAGGGCATTAAGACACATATTTAAATATAGGATTCTACTGAGTTGCAGAGCATAAGGATCAAGTTAAAGACAATGAGAAAATGGGACAGCCAGCAGTATAATCAGGTCTTGAAATTCACATTGTGGGTGGGAATCCTTCTGAAAGGGCCTGGGATAGGACAAAACTGCAGATAAAAAAATATTCTGAAAATGTWAGAATCATCAAATCAAAACTGCCAAACAAAATTCTCCCAAACCTGAAATCAAATTATGGTTATACAATTGGTGAAGAAAAGCAGGGACTACATGGAGAGCCTTTGAAGTGAAAAAGTAGAAGAACAGGCAAGATTAATGAAAAGTGAGGCTGGAAGAAGGCACAAGTTTTTCAGCAGGAAATCAGGAGAGGTTTTTGAATATCTGGTCTGTTCTGAGAGGAGCTAAGACAAAACCTTCCAAGCAAATCAATAAACACTGAACCAGATGGGACCCAAAGGGGCGAAGGTACTTGGAATGATGAGCTGCAGAGCTGGAGGAATTGCCAGGGAAGTCTGAGGGAACAGCTGAGCTGATAAATAGAACCAGCTCAGCCTGCAGGTACAGCACACAAACCCAGCCAAGCTGGGGATCCTGCAGACAGGAAATCACCTGGGGACAGAAAGTCACAAACCCTGCTGCTGAAGGATCATCCTAAGGAAATTCTGAGCCTTGTCAAAATATTGTCTTGGAGGGAAACTATTCCCATAATCCCCATGAAATAAACCCCAAGAATTTGCATTTATCCTGCTGGCACCAGGCTGAAAAGCTGATGTGCATATCAGTATACAGGCCCCTTCTTTCCTAGCTGCTTTGTGTATTTATTGCCCTCTTTATGTGTACACCTGAAACTGAATATGATGGAAAGGGGCAGAGGTTTGTCTTCCYCTTCACAGGAATATAAAATATCACTGTCCCCTGGAGTCCAGCACACTTGATCTTGAATTACAGCCACTCAGTCCAAGCAGCAAATAATTCAAATGAGCCATCTTTATTTGCTGAGGTTCTCCTTGTATGGAAAGGGAGCTCACTGCACATCCCAGAGACTGTAGCACCTCTTGACTTGGTGTCTTTTCTTAGGTGCTTTGCTCTTCTACTGCAGAACCCAGACATGCAAACCTGATTCAGTGACTGGAGATTTTCCTGCCCTGCTTAGCTCCTATGAAGTCCCTGACTCTGCCARTTCTCAAAAGAATTTGCAGCTTGGAAACAGATTCTATAAAACAYTTATCTGGATTCAGGGAGATCTGTAGCCACTGTACAAGTTACAGGAAAATCTTTGTGGAGCTRGATCGTTAATTTGAACCAAAGAAAATTATATCAGAAATTGCAGAGGGGTTTCTCAAAATAGGAACAGGCAAATACTAAAAATGAACAGAGGTCATGCATTTCAAGGATTAACTGGTTAACTCTAAACATATTGCTGGAGTTCTTTTTCTCTGTTTGAACAGTGCAATGAGCTCCCAGCTGAAGAAATCAAAAGGTTTTATTTTAATGACCTTTAAAAAAATATTTTCTGTGGGGGCTGCACACGTTGTTGTGTGGCAGTACAGAAAAGCTGTGGCCAGATCTGTTGGATTATGCTTTCAATTAAATTTCAATAATAAATCTTGTCCTTTCTGACTTTGGGTCTCATTTATTGCTTTGTGCTCTTTGATTATAACAAACTAAATCTGCATTCCAAAATAATTTGTGAATACAATAATAAGGCCTTGAATACATCTTTATTAAACTGCAGTATGTTAATAAAAAAAAACAAAACACTTACTTTACTTACATTAAGTTATATCTGGTTCTACTCTTGTGTGTTGTGAGCTCCATATGCAGAATATAGAATATTCTTCTGGAATTTGAGCAGTGAACTTTGGCTGTGGGATTCACTTTTAGTATTATTCTAAAGCACTGTTTGTGCCTCACTGACAAAATGATGGTGTTACTGAGGGCTGAGCTGGCTACATAAATTTATGTACTTTCATTTGAACAGCAGAAAGGTGGAGCAGCCTAGAACTTCATGGTGCTGAATTTATTAATTTCTTTTTTGAGGCTCACCATYACACCCCAGAAAGCAATTTAATAATTTTATCAATATATAGTTTAGCTACTGAAAAAAGCCATTGCATAAACCCAAAGCTAGCTTGTTATGACATACAGGGATCAAAGCATTTGGAGCTTACAATAACAAAGAAAGCTTACTTTAAACATTTTGTTTGATAGCACAAAAGTAATATTTCAAAGCTGTTCTCAGACTACAGAAATCTTGAGCATGCTGCAGCAGCTATTGTATTTTTCTCTGTCCACAGTATAGTTAAAGCTGGGAAGCAAAGATTTTCTTTGAAATATTATTTGTATTTTTTCACTGCCCTTCAGGACATTATATTGGCCCTAGCATTTGTTTATTTTGATTATTCTACAGAGTTTACACAGCTATTGTACAAACAAAATCAGCTTAAATTTCCATCAAATATTACTCATTTTAATAACATTTTTGCCAGAAATCAAGCTACATAAAAATTTAAATACTTCCTGAATTTGAATATGCAGCTGTAAGTTTTATGCCTGATTTGAGGTGATCCAGGTCAGAGTATCTTACTACTCCTTTAGTGAAAGATGTCATGATTTAATCTCTGCGTTAAAATCTCTTGTTCTTTAGAAATTATTTAGTTGACATTTAATCTCTGTGTTAAAATCTCTTTAGAAATTATTTAGTTGACATTTTCGGTGGATATGAGACTGCTATGCACAATATTTCAAAGCTTTACTACAGCATAAAGGCATTTTTGAGACTGTCAGGGTGCAGTTTCAGAACTGGCTTCTCTGTCTCAAGGGGGTTTTCTTGCTTGACCTCTTCCAGCTGAGAGTTCCCTCCTGTCTCTTTGAGCAAGCATTAGTATTCCTGCAATGCTGCAGGAATCCAGAAATGCACCCTCCAAAAGTTAAATGCTTTGATTCCATTGGACAAGTGAAATAATTGTGGGTTCCCCGTTGGCCAGAAAACACCAGCAATAACTCCAGGGTGATTGTGTGGGAGCAGGACCAAGAGAAGGATGGGATGGCTCCGTCTGGTAGCACAGTAGGGTTGGAGAGGCTCCTGGTTGTCTTCTGAGATGTTTTTGATCCTTTGCACATTGGAGTGACTCCTTGTTGTCTTCTGAGATGGTTTTTGAGCCTTTGCACATTGGAGTGGCTCCTTGTTGTCTTCTGAGATGGTTTTTGAGCCTTTGCACATTGGAGTGGCTCCTTGTTGTCTTCTGAGATGGTTTTTGAGCCTTTGCCTGTTGGATTGGCTCCTTGTTGTCTTCTGAGATGGTTTTTGAGCCTTTGCCTGTTGGATTGGCTCCTTGTTGTCTTCTGAGATGGTTTTTGATCCTTTGCACATTGGAGTGGCTCCTTGTTGTCTTCTGAGATGGTTTTTGAGCCTTTGCCTGTTGGATTGGCTTCTTGTTGTCTTCTGAGATGGTTTTTGAGCCTTTGCACATTGGAGTGGCTCTTTGTTGTCTTCTGAGATGGTTTTTGTACCTTTGCACATTGGCTGCTTTAAATCGTAGCTCACAGACCTGTGGTGGTCACATCATGGGGCTTTCCTTGGACCTGAGCATGAGAAAGCAATTTAAAAGAATTCCTAGGCTGTGCACATTGTTGAAAACAGAGGTTTTGATGCCATTTGGAGGGAAAAGTCTGATCCAAATGTATTTTCATATATTGCAACTTCTCCCCTGCTCTGCTGTACAGCACATATGGTTCTAAAGAAGTGATTTTTATCTGCTGCCCCAAACCTGCATCCTTTAGTGCCTTAGCAAAACCCCCCTCCTGGGATCTGTGCCAAATATTTAAACTCATGGACCTAAYCTGAAGTATCTGAAAGAAAAAATGAGCTAACATTTGGATTTGTGGAAACAATATTTAGTAGGTAATAATATAGCTTCTATGGGTAYAATTTTGCATGCAAAGAGCAATGAGTCAAGTTGCAAAAAAGAGGTTTGGAAAATAATGAGACTTTGCCTCAACATATATTATTAATTCTGTAGATATGAATACTGGTTTTGAATAATTCATGACCTGTGTTCATTTTTGTGGGATCCCTGTGTTTTCTGAGAGAATCTCACTCCCTGGCAAGGGAGGGATGAACAGAACAGAAGTTCACACGTGGAAAATGATCAATTTTTGCAACCTTGCAGATCTGARCTGCTACTGAGAAAGCCAATCTGTGAGGAGCAGGACAAAAACCCATTTGGAACCTTTAGACAGTTCAATATGTAATTCTGATAATATTATAGACTTTTTTAGCTCCAGTTTCTGCACTGATTGATCAGAGCTAAGAGATAGTAGTTAGTTATGGGTGTGCTGCCTCTATTTTTCYTCAGAGCTATAGCCTTAATTGCATTTCTGCACAATGTAAGAGAAGATGTTGATTTCTGCACGAAAGGTTTGTCAGGGTGGGTGAGGGTGGCCGTGCAGTAGCAGGTGCTGTGGATCAAGCCAGGCCTGAGCACCAAGGAGCTCCCAAGGACAGGGACTGGTTGCAGCAGGGTCTGGGAGCTCTCCCAGTGGGAAGGGACATCCCTGGAGCTGGCCCTG
The DNA here is from genome assembly GCA_014549065.1 of Cardinalis cardinalis. NCBI lineage: Eukaryota > Metazoa > Chordata > Aves > Passeriformes > Cardinalidae > Cardinalis > Cardinalis cardinalis. The sequence continues at coordinate 873,768 of JACDOX010000010.1, read as the reverse complement.
AGCCTCCTCTCCAGAGGAGATGTGCTCAGGACCCTCTCACATTTCTGCAGAAAAGAGGAAAATTTCCTCTTTTAGTTAAAACTCCAATGGTAAGAATTAAGCTTCAGGAATTTTTATTCCATGAGGCAAATAAATTTTTTTTCTCTTGCCTCCCCACCCCTCCCTGCACAGTCCTGGACCATTCCACCCCCTCCTTATGCCTGTGGTGAAAACACAAAAGAATCCAATCCAAGCTTCTGCGCTCAAAAAATTTCATTATTTTTAAACCAGTGCCATAATTTAYGGGTAGCTGTGGGACAGGAGGGTGAATTTTAGAATTACTCTCATGAAAGATGGATTTGCTTCATCCAACCCATTCATCTTTTTGAGCATTGGCCTATTTTACTCTTCCACTTTGAGGCTGTCAGGACTAAGGCAAAAATTCTATTCTGGAAAAGCAGAATCAAAAGGAATTAGGTAACTCTTAGGCATTGCCACGTTGGAATGAAGGGCTTTTCAAGGACCATCARCGCATGAATAGGATTACCTTGGATGCACCGGTGACCAGACATATTTTTAGCCTTAGGCAGAGGAGAATGGAACCTCTGAAAACAGCAGGGCTGCCACTCAAAACGTGGGAATCACTTCACAGAAAATTACAGAGGGAGAGCTGAAACTCTTGGAGAAGGGGCACAAGGAGATGGGCAGTCTTATATATTTAATTTTTTTCCCTTCTTATTTAAAGATCATAAAATAACACCTTCCATATGAATATAAAATAAAACTCTGCGTGGTGCCACTGCCCATTTATGATGCATTGATTTTGAAGGGAAGAGGATTATCCTCATTTGGGTCAAGCTCAGGGTCCTGGTGAGAAATCATGGCTGGGAACTGAGCAACAAGTTATGAGAAGCAGAGATTGCCTAGAATCTAAAACTGAAATGGTGTCCCTGCCGCGGGAGTGATTGGCTGATGTTAAAAATGGCAATCTTCAAAAGGAATTTCAGCTCTCTTTTGGAATTTTTACCTCTTTTTACAGCAACACTGAATCATTCCCACTGATTTGTGAACTCAGCTCTGTAGGCTTAAAATAATCTGCTAAAATCTGTGACAAAGCAGAATTCTCTAGGCTTGGCTGCATCCTCTATCAAGAGATGGTAAATCAGTTTAAAGTGCCTCTTGTAAGTGCAGTGTCACCCTTTGTGCCAAGTTCATGAGCCTAGGTGGCATAAAACAGACATGTAAGTAGGTGATTGAATAAAATCCATGCATATTTTTCAATGTGTTTCACAAAGGGATTATTTTTAAGCCTGACTAATGAATGTCGTCACATTAGCTTAAAACAAGGCAGAAGTGAAATAATAATAAAATAAAAAAAGACAAAATTAGAAAGTGTTTTAATCCTCATGGGAACAAAAGCCTTAAAATAGTTTAATTAACTTCTGTTCATCGGCCTTTATTTTTGTTTTTCTGAATAGCATTATACTCAGCCATATCACCACATATGGACACCTCATCAAGAGATTTATCCCTTCATAAAATCTGAATAGCCAGGATGGTTCCTCTCTGAAGATGCTGCTCTTCTACACTGACTGCAAAGGGAGTATAAATGAACATYTTAAATTACACAACTATGAAATGAAAAATTAAGGTGAAATGAATACCATGTTAAATTCAGATTTTTGGATAAATGTTCAGAGCTAGGGTTTGTTTAAGATCCCGATTTCTAGCAAAGTCAGCTGGGCTTAAATGGAAAATTCTTTTCAGAAAGACTCTTTTTATACCTGACATCATTCATTAATTCTTCCTTAKTTTTACTCTGACTTGCCAATATAGACAAAAAATTTCTGGACCAGCACTGTTCTTTTTTATATCAACACTATATAAGACAAAACATTGATTAAATTTTTATTCTCCAAGAGCTCTTTGTAATAGGATTTATAATAGTGATAAATAGAGTGCATGGCAAATTTTCATGTTGTACTTATTAGCTTATTAACTGCTCTACAGTCTCTGATCTGCTACAGTATGGAAATGAAAAAAAAAAAAAAGAAAAAAANAAAAAACCAACAAAAAACTGAATAAAGGTTTAAGACTGGTTTTACTCTGGACTTCTATAGCACAGAAATGGAGTAGGTTTGGCCAAATATAATTTATAAAGTAGCAGAAGWTGCTAGGGGAAGACACTTCACAGAATTTCCTGTGAAGTCCAACTTGTAAAAGAAGATGAAAGGGATATCATTTGCTGTTAAATGTGAGCTTTTTCACAAAGATCCCTAAAATGTGTGTAGGTTAGTGCAGGAGGGGACAAAAAATGTTTTAGCAACTGTTAAAGCAYTTTAGGTAGGTTGCTTTGTTTACTGGTGCATTTTCAAACATGTTAAAGGTTGGAAACACTGAGGAGAAAACATCCATAAAACTTTTCTCCTCCCCTTTCCCTGAGTCCCATGAGTGTGAAATGAAAGCAATTCTTCAGTGTATTAAAAAAAACCAGATTCCTATTTGAAAAGTCAAATAGGAGCACACTTTTAAAAAATAGTGTCAGCCTCTTAAAAACCCATTCATTGACACAGATCTGAGGGGTCTCAGTAARGAACTAAGTCATGAACACCTGCAAGAGGCTTTTCTCTGAAAACACCAACAGCCCTGAGCCCAGGGGCACTGAGTAAATATTGAAAATGTGCTTACTGTAATCTGCAGCCTCTAATAGGRCAAGGAAGAGGCATTTCCCACATTCCCTCCTGCAGCCACACAGGAGATAAATCAGCCAAGGAACATGGCTTGTTTGTGCTGCTTTTTGTTGACTGATGTTTTATACTGCACTGATCATTAAGCAGAAGGCACCAGAGGTGGATCTCATAAAAAGAAGTAATAGGGATGTATTTTTTTTTCTCTGTGGAAGAAATCCAGATGATTTAAAAAGCCCACGTGTTGCTTGCAGCTGCCACATGCAGTTTCATGACCAAGCAGAGGATGCCATTTATAATTGGCATTAGAGCTCATTAGAGCAGCATTTGCTCTCATCTTCTTTCTGGGATTTGGACTCCAAATCCCAGGGCTTTAGCTAAACCTCTCTGAAAGATTCCCTCTTGTCTCCTGAGCCACTTCTGACCTGTCACTTTAMCCTCTCTCTGCACTTAAGTGGGATTTTCTCTTTTGCAGAAGAGATAATGCTGGTTGTTGTTTATGCCGTTCTCAAACAGGTCCCTGGCCCAGCACTCTTGTTTTTTTGGTTTTTTGCTTTGTTTTTATYATAACTAGATGATCAACAAGATTTGTATAAGTCCTTCAAAAACTCCTTCCTYGTTTGCTGTTCAGCTCAACTTTTGATGTGGATACAATGCCAGACACTAACCAAGATRTTTGCATAAGGTTAGATGGAAAAGAGGTATTGATCTGTATATAACACTGAAATATCTCATTTTCTGATCTGCTTCTTGGCTCTTCTCCACCAGGAAAGGGTTCTCCTCTCAGAYTTGAACAAAGCACAAAACAAAACACAGGAAGCCCAAATACAAATGAGGAGAAAAATTTGTTTTTCACAGTCTTCAAATCATCACTACAGCCGTCTCAGACACCTATTTTAGCATTTGTACTCTCATTTGGTCCACAGATAAATACAGGAAGAGGGATTTTGAGAAGTCTTTTGTGAATGAACAAGCAGCAATATCTATCATCTCCCTCTGTGGTACCTTGCCTGCTTTTTGTGGAGGAGTGGATGGAGTCAGCAAAGCACCAGGTCACAGCAGAAGGGTGTGAAATGTGCCCAGCCAGGGAATATCTGCTGGGCACCCAGAGGAGTGATGAATTGCCCTGGGGTTTGGAAAACTGAAAGCCTGAGTGGATGCAGAATATTTTACTGCTCAGTGCCTGAAGCTGTGCCCTCAGTAGTGTGTTAGCACCAGCTTGATGCCTTGTGAAGGCTGCCCTAGAACAGAGAMYRGACAGAGCTAAAGAACAAAGCAGGGATTTATTCAAAGGCCTCAATGGATGCATCTTGGGCAGCACAAGAGCCCAGCCAGGGCTGCACCCAAGATGAACCAAAATGGCCCCAAAATGCACCAGCGGGCACGGGGTCTGTCCCTGGGATCAGTTCTGCTCCATTTGCACCTTGCAGTTCATTGTCCCATCCCAGCTTTAGCCCCTGCAGTCCCACCCTGCTTGTTTTTCTCTCTCCAGCCCACGGTGTTTGTGCTCTGGGGCTGAGATTTGGATCATTTGTCCTTGGTGCCCAGCTGGAGCAGGAATTGTTTTGCCTCCCTGCTCTGTGCACAGAGCTCACCATGCCCTGATGTGAAGCTCAGACCCACACACTAAAGCAGCACTGAGTGTGAAAATAGAAAAGCTAAAACCTGAGGCATCAAGCTTCATGAGAGAATCTCCAGATCACTCCCCTTGACCCCATTTTGATGGTGTCATTGTGTCTCAGAGCACAGAAACTGAGTTTTATTTGGATGAAACTAACAGGAACACCCATCCATAAACTGGATACTCATCTATTGATTTATTTTTTTTAATTAGAAACTCATCTAATGAGTGCTCTCCCAGACATTCAGTCCAGAGAACCAGCCTAGACACAGTCCAGAACAGCCCCCAAACATGCAGACACTGAGCGCTCAGCACAGTTTCACACTCAGACCCCACTCCTGGCAGGCTGTGCTCCCTACCAACACAAATCCACATGCAACACAAGCCAGAAAGGTTTGGAATATTGCTCTGTTTGCAAAACCTTCCCCACCATTGATCATGAAAAGAACTCCAGGACAACAGAAAGATCAACACAGAGGTTACCAGGTTTTGCTCTGCTGGGATCCCCTTTATTTACCACAGAACTTGTTTTTCTCTTTTCCAGGCTCCGCTGATATAATCACAGCTGAAAGCACAGCACCTTCGCCCCAAGATTTTCCAATTTTGTCTGATCCTGAAATGAATAATTTGTGAGTTTCTGAGCCATCTCCTTCTTTCCTCCTCAAGAAATGTTTTGAAATACAAAATCATTTAGCATCCCATGAAGTTCCCRCTCCAATTTTTTTTTAGGTGATTCTTACATTTAATTGCACCGTTTTGCAGGGATAAAATGTGCTTTGTGCAACTCCATCTCTCTGTGGGACATTATTCTCCTCATCCTATAACAGCTTTCAGAGTTTTTATCACTTTGCCATGACCCAAAATTCTGCTTCTTTTGCAGGGGCAGCCTCCCATCTGCTTTGCTATTGGCACTCAAAGGCAAAACACAGAGCAGGGGCTGGAGGATGTTGAAAAAGGGAGGAAAAGCTGAATGTTTTACTGTAATCTCCTTTTATTAGATGTGAGGTTGTTTGCTGTGCAAGCAGAGGAGCTGCCCCTATTCCCTGTGTCTATGCCAAGACCTGACAGCTTGGGAAGAGGCTGGGAGTTCATAGAGGAATCTCAAATGTTTTGGTAAATTCTATATTTTTGTGGAAAACCATTTATTTTTTTCTTTTTTTTTTTTTTTTTTTTTTTTTTTTTTTTTTTTTTTTTTTTTTTTTTTTTTTTATTTCCCTGTGAAAAAAATTGTTTCTACTGTTTGGCCTTGCATGGAAAATAAAAATAGATTTTCCAGAAATCAGATCCTTTCAGTGAAGGAATTGAGTCTAAACCCTTCATTTTCCAGTTTTCATAGAGACACTCCAACTTATTTCAACTAAGTTTTGAAACRGAGAAGAATTTTGAAACAAAGCAATTAAATTTACTGAAATTATACATTGACCACATAYGACTGACAACTTCTGCTTTACATTTTTACATATCTATTAAATAGACAGTAAATTTATTAAACATTACATCCACTTGTGACATAAGCACTAAGATTGCTTAGGAGGTGTAAATAGTTTCAAAATATGGGGATGTTTATGTTCTTTTTTCACAGGTCAGACTTCTGGCTGGGAAAGCTCACCCAGAACACAAAATCACCTTGGGAGGATCTTGGCTCCCACTAAAGGTACTTGATTTACTTTGAAGACACATAAGTTATTAGGGAGAGGACCCAGACATTTTGGAATTATTACAGAATTTTGATTCTAAAGGATTTAAATTTTGGTTTGAAACAGCACTGAGTGTCATTGCTGCCTTTGTTCTAACAGTGGCAAGATGAAATGCAARKTTTTGAGAGCACAGATYACAAAGTTTGCCCTGRCAGTTATTTYAGYACAGATATGTTGCAGGAAATAACARTGAATGAAATAATTGGTAGCTCTTCCATATGGTATGACAAGGTTTGATTCATTCAACAATTTGAGCTAATACTTTMATAATAAATATATATGCAAAGAAGTGTTATGATACATTCTGTAATATTCAGGTTCTTTAATATTTATGTAATTCTTTTCATGATTCCTAAGAACTGCTGTTCTTAGGCTGTGGTGCTTTGGTTAGGAACTGTTATCTTCATCTCACTTTAGACTGTGATGGCTTTTTGTACTTTGAAATCGATATTTTCTTCAAAGGAAAAAGAGCTTTTTTTTTTTTTTTTGTCCCTTTCATCTTGTAGCTGTTTTGAAAAAATAAACCTATTTTGAGGAAAGAAAGCATTCTAAATTTTAAAGTATTGATGTAAATACTGCAAGGTGTTGGTGGAGCAGAGGTGCCCACTGTGCACAGGGCTGGTTTTGTCTGTGTCTAATCTCTTGAACATCAAAAGTATCAGACTGCTGCAGAAGGGGCTTTATAAAGGAGCTGGATGACACAATTAAAGGTATAAAGCAGCTCAGGAGCTGAACTTGAGCCTTTTTCACTCCCTCACTCTCTCATTTTTATCTGCATGTATCATTATCATCTATACAGAGCTACGATTTTTCAAGAAATACCCRATTTTGATTCCTTTGTATTTCTCTGTTTGCATTTCTTTATCCAAGGCACTTTACACTCCAGAGAGTGAATCAGACACTTTAAACAACCAGGCTGGCTGCTCATACATTTYCTGAGCCTTATTTGCTGTCTTAGATACAAAATAAGTTGCTGCAATAGGTTTATTGTCAAGGAAAGCTCCTGAAGCTTTAGCCTTACTTTTCCATTCTCTTGACAGGACTGCAATTTAATATTGCTCTGATTCTCTGGATGGCTTGAAAGGCACAGAAAATTCAAAAGGAGATGCAGCTCTGTGCCAGAGTTAGGAAATATGGATTTCTCCCTGGCAGGAACTTGTGCTTGGACTCCTTTCCACCCTGAGTCTGAGACAGGGGTCAGTGCTGGGTTAATTTTTGGGCTCAATAATCTTTTCCAGCCTAAAAGATTCTGTGTTTGGATCACCATTACTACAACAGGTAGCACATTCCCAATTTTTTTTGAGATTTAAGTCCTCCAGCGCAGAAATTCYCCTTCAAATGATTCCTGGTAAACCAAAGTTACAAATTTCTCTTTCTGCCAGGTCTGTGAAGATCATACAATTGCAGAAAACTGTTGTGTCCTCATTTACTGAAAGGAAATTTCTGAGCAAATATCCAGTGCTCCTGACCTGTAAGTACTTGCAGATGAAAAAAAATGTACCTTTCATGCCTATAAAATCACATATTTGTTCTGCAATATTTGCTAAATCTTTCTATCACTATATTTAAAGTTCCATCACTATATTTTCACAGTTTAAAGTCAGATGAGATCATGCTCCTTTTATCTCTCCATCTATGTACATTTATATTTAAACCTTGTAAACTCAGATCTTAGTGCCATTTTCAAAAGCCACCAATTAATATTTACAATTGTTGTGTCATAAAACTGCACTAATAGGTGGAAACATTCCAGTACTTCAGAGTCCACTGATGATTCAGTGGTGTGCCCATGAGCAGCTTCTCAAACTGTGGTTAAAGACTGCAGATTTCATTAAAAATAAATACTTCCACCCTCACACCATAACAAATATACCATGTGATATTTCCCTCCTGATATATCCAGATGCTTCCTTCAAAAGCAAGGAAATAATAAACCCAAACAAGTTTTCTGGGCCAGGATCTAAAGGACCTAGTCCTGAAAGCATGGATGGGGATTTCCAGCCCAAATTCGTGGATTGAAAGCAGCATTCAAACAAATCACAAGATTATTCCCTTATTCAAAAGTGGCCTTCTCCACTCCACTGCTAAAAGCTTTGTTTGCAACTCTAAATCTCAAGATCTCCTTTTCCCCTGCCTCTAGCAGGAATTAGAGTCTTTCAGCTGCTCTTTGCAGTTGCAGAAAATTCCAAATGAGAGCAAGTCATAGTCCCTTCAGAARTAGGAGAAATTGAGGTTATTTTGGGATTATATTGATGGGAGAATGCTTTGATATTCTTGTACCACTGTAAATCTCAACTTGTCTGAATTCCAGCGCTTGAGCATGGAGAGGATCAYGCCTATTAATTATGTTAATGCCAGCATTGAAACATCAGCTGGCAATTTAGCCCCTTTCTCCACYAAGATCTGAAATGCTGTTCAATAAATACGTTTTGATTATCCACAGCAAGAAAATGGGGCTGGGGGAAGGTGTTGACTCTTTGAAGGAAGAAAGAAAGCAAAGTAGATTGAGGAAGAAGAAAAGGAAGAAGACAATKAAGAAGAAATGTGAAGAAAGAGATTTTTAAAAATGACAGAGGATGAAAACTAAGGCTAAATGAACTTTTTATTTGACTCCAAGGATGCATTAATTCAATTTATTCCACCTGAGTGTGGGAAACTTGGATGGAATGCCAGTTCCCAAAAAAACATGTCCACATTCAATGCCTGTTGGGCAAAATGGGAATCCACAGACTTGGAACCACGTAAAAAATGATAAAGTTATTTTTTCATTTTTTTCATTATTTTACTAAAGCTAACCATCCATTTCTAGGTATGCAAATAATGGATAGTTCATGTACACTATTTAGAAAACACTCAGTATTTTTTACTAGCAGAAAAAAAGAGTGAGAATATGAATCCTAAGAGTCAAAAATTACAAGACTAGAAGACAAAATAAAAAAGCTGAGGATCCTAAAAAAGGAGATTATTAAAAACTTTTAATACTTAAAAACTAGTCAGATGTGTTCATGTATTTTTTTTTTGCCTTTTTTGTCATATCCAACACAAATCTAGGAAAACTGATTACTCACCACATTTAGAAATTATCATTAACTACACTGGGGACCAAAGAAGGATGAATTATTCAAGAAGAAAATGTATAAATAGATGCTTGAAGATATTGGGTTTTCTCGTGTCTTTCTCTAAAAGTAGTAATTCTCTTTTATTTGTACTATTCTTCTAGATAAAAAATTCAGTAGGAAATGGAAAAAAATATACCTCAGAATAATCAGGGTAGACAATCTAATAGGGAAAAAAAAAGCTTTATTCCTTATTTTTCAGTGTGCTTAATTAAATGCCTTCCTGAAGATTTTAAAGCATTTTAGGTCGTGTATATCTTTGCAATTTCAGTGCCAACCCAGTTAAAGAACTTCTAACTTAACTCTGGTAAGAACCTACTGCTTTCTTGTAGCCCACTGCCACTGAGGTTAAGTTAAATATTCCCTCTAGAACAAATTAGAGCACAGAACATGTCAAGCCTTCCAAGCCTTGGAAACTTCAACAGAAATTCTGGTTTATTTGAGGGCTGAATTGCCAGCAGAGCTGCCCTGTTMTTTTCTGTCTGCAGAAATGAAGCATTCAGGGAAATATTAGGTTCTTCCCTAAACCCCAACARTAATTAATTAATCATTATTGCCCTTGTGACTCCACATTGATTATGATAAATGCACAGAACCAATTTTGGTCAGTAAGGAATTATATAAGAATTGCAGAATTTCATTTAATTTGAGTCAAAATCTTTTTCAAAACCTTGYAGTTTGTGGCTGAATCCACAACAGGATCCTTTTGTGGGTACTTGCCCAGCAGAAAGGCAAGCTTTGCCTTTCATTTTGCCAGAAGTAGCTCTGCAGTTGAATATTTACACACAGCAGTGTTGGTGTAGCATGATGTTAAACACCTTCCTTTCTACCCCCAAACAGCATAAAACCTCATTATTTTAAACCAGTTGATTAAAATCTGTCTGCAGTCTCAAAAAGTAAAACATGCATGAACTGATTTTGCTCGAGTTTGTTCAATTATCTTTATTTATAAATCAATGCATAAAACTGCATAATATGTTTAAAAAGGCAAATAAATATTTAATATTYGCCTTCGGCTTTCTAAGGGGGAGATGCCCAGTGACAGAAATTCCTTATTTCTACTTCTGAGAGGAGACAAAGTTGCCTCATAAAATGAAACCTAAATACTGGTGACATAACCAATGACCAGCATCCACGCTGGTGGCACCAGGCTGAGGGGAGATAATCTAAATCAGCTGCCTGTGATTGGATTTCATCATTACCAACAGCTGTTATCATTTCCCACTTAGATATGGTCAGCAATCTCTGGCTCACCTGGAGAAATGCATTTGGATGTGCCAKCTCAGGGAGCTGCTGGTGTCCAAAATTGTAGGATTATTACAGAATGTTGTACACTGCCCCTGCTAGGCAACATTAATGACAAAACTGGCTTGGAACACTGATTGCTTGGGATTCAATCACCCTTTAATTAATTAGCAGTCTTTACTTTGAGGAACTGCAGCAAAATGTGCAAAATTAGCAGTCACATACACACAGACTCAATCAGCTCCTTAGCCTACTCAAGTTGCAGAGCTGCTGATTTTTTAAATATAGATAATATAGAAGGCAAAGAAAATGAGGCTGTCACAGTGCAAAAATAAGCACCAAGCTTATCTTTCAGCAAATAATGAAATTGTGAATGCATTTTCCAGGCATCCAGAAGTTAATACTCCTCAATGTTTTCTCTGTCCTTCATCTTCTTGAGCACTGGTAAAGTATTTCCTCTAATATATATTGAAAATTACACAAATTAAACCAAGTATCTTCATTTGACAGTAGCCTACATCATGCTAGATGGGCCAGACAGAAATSACTTTGGTATTTAAATAAGCACATAAATTATGACTTAATAAGCGCTGAGAAGAATAAATTCCAGGGTTCAAGTTGGGAAACAAAGCCTTGCCAACTCAGTTCCAATAGTACAAAGGGTTCATGTATAATTTTAATTTGCCTTCAGTGGCATTCATGGAACCAGGATGTTTCAGCTCTCCTCTGACCTGTGCTATGAGTCTGACAAAACATCAGCAATGTATCCCAATTAGCCATGGAATTAAGAGTGCTTCCACTTCTGCACTTCCTGACCAGGCACTTCAACCTGCAGTGGATGTGAGGAAAAAGTAAAATGCTCCTTTTGCCACAATGCACTCAGTCTCACGGCATCACAGAGTTTAAAGAGGAATTAAGTCCCTGGTGTTGTTTCCTGGGTTAGGAAATCGTTTTTGCAGTTGCTCAGAGCTACAACTTAGAAATTGGTCTCATTCTCATCGAGCAGAAAATCCTGTTTTTCTGCTCCTACAAATCACTGACATGATCAGTGGCTGAGGCAGCCCCCAGAACAGCAGCAAGACGTGATTCCTGCTGGGCAACCCCTGGCACATTGCTCCTGGAGCCCTCAGGCAGCACTGCAGAGAGCACAGCCCCCAGGATTCGGTGTTTCCCAGGGCTGGGGATGCAGATCCTGTGCAGTCACACTGTGGGGCTCCTGGGGCAGAGCAATAAATGGCATTCCTAAAGGAGAGTGCAACCTGAAAGTGTATTAATACGCTGTCTCACCCTACTTTACCCTTCCTGGGGCTATTTCCAGTAAATTTGGGTTAGAACAAATTCCTGCTGTGAGCAGCTTTAAAGTTCTGGCTTCTTTATTACACAGAATCCAGGAGAAATGGATACAGGCTTCCAAGAATCCAAGTGAAACATGAACAAAGAGCCCTTTATTGTTACCAGTACCAAACCATGAGGCCGTGTTCAAACTCTGGAGTGTTTTTTTGCAGCTCYCTCCTGTCCAAGACAATTGGCCATTTTATTTTGTTTTCCTCTACTCATGTAGAGCTTGTTCTTCTATTTACCTCTTCTACTTAATTATCCTGCATCATTGTGCTCCCTTTCAAGTCAAGAGCAATTTAAAATAACTGCAGCAATGGTTGGCAAGTTTCTACTACATTTAGAAGACCAAAAAAAAAAAGAAGAGAAAGAGAAAAAAGTAATTACACAACAATTTCATTGAAGTCAATAAGGCCATTCTTGGCATGAAGTGTTACTCAACATTAAAGATAGCAGATGTCTGCTTTAAGTCACAGTCTCCTGTTAAACACTGCACAAGAGCCCTAAATATTGTAAAGGTCAAAGACTTGAATTTATCACAAGTTTATTATGGGAGCATGAATACTTTTACAACAGTAACCCCATACCAATGTACACAGTATATTGAGTACTAACAGCACCAGTGTTGTAAATGTCAATTGGCTCATAAATAATTTATCTGAGTYTCATGTATACACGAATTTAATTGTTTAGACTGATCAAATTTCCCCAGGATGCTGATTATTAGGGGCACTGGTGTTCTGGCTGATAATATGTCAGTTCTTGGCCTAGAAGAGTTATAAAGGACACATTTTGAAACMAGTCAGGGTTTAGTAGAGAGATTCCATGGACAGCAGATAGAGGAGAGCCCAGAGGGCTGGCTGTTCTSTAGATGCCCAGGAGTGGCCAGGTGAGTCCATAAAGGAGAGCCCACAGGGCTGGATGTCCTGGCAGGGTGGGATGTCACAGAATTCACAGAATCACTGGGTTGGAAGAGACCTTCAATATCATTGAGCCAACCCAGCCCCAACAGCTCAACTCAACCCTGGCACCCAGTGCCACATCCAGGCTTTGTTGAACACACCCAGGGATGGGGACTCCACCACCTCCCTGGGCAGCCATTCCAGAACTTTATCACTCTTTCTGTGAAAAACTTTTTCCTGCTATCCAACCTGTGTTTCCCCTGAGGCTGTGTGCTCTGGTTGTGTCAGTGCGGCCTGGAGAAAGAGCCCAGCCCCAGCTGAGCACAGGCAGCTTTCAGGAGCTGCAGAGAGTGATGGGGGCAGCCCTGAGTCTCCTTTTCTGCAGGCTGAGCACCCCCAGCTCCCTCAGGGGCTCCTCATGCCCGGGAGTGGCCAGGTGAGTCCATAAAGGAGAGCACCCAGGGCTGGATGTCCTGGCAGGATGCGATGCCCGGGAGTGGCCAGGTGAGTCCCAAAATGAGAGCACCCAGGGCTGGGTGTCCTGGCACGGTGGGATTCCCGGGGATGCCTGGGACTGACCAGGCGAGTCCTCCCCAGGCTGGGCAGCRTCACGTTCCGTGCACTGTAGTTCTGCTCCACCAGATGGCCCCAAGCACATACATTCACCCCCCCAAAAAAAAACTCCCAGACGAAACATTCGACACAACTTCATTAAACGGCAACTGCTGAAGCTCGCTGATGCATTAATGTTTGGAACTGTTTAATTAGGCACAATCAGGAGCCAGTTGGAGGCACCTGCACAGTAACTAAACAGAAGCATTAATGATTTGCTTTTATAAATGTTTTAAATATGATATCCAGGGCAATTAAGATGTGCATAGCTGCATGAGGCTGATTGAGGTTTTTAATTCCTTTGGAGTTTTATTGCCTGAAGTTTCTTTTGTCCATCAGAGCACCAATAACTACTTAGGAAAGAGACCAGCAGCAATCCATGTGGACTAGCAGCCAAATCCAATGATAATGGGAAATTCCCATTGCCATGTACATCTGCGTAGASATGTGCAGAATAAATAAAATTATCTCAGTCTTCACTTTTTTTTTTTTTTTCCAAACCCTCCATGGCTTTGGAGTTCCTCTAGAGCTGAGGAACTCTCAGCCTCTCCAGCCAAGAGCTGTGCACTGCATCTGGGTGTGCAGCACAGATCAGACTGTGCTCAGGGAATGTGTGTGCAGGAAAGGAAGGGAAAAAGGGCTTTTCCCCATTGTGACCTAGATTTAAATACTCAAACAGGCATGAGAAGAAGTGGTAAAAGGCAAAAAGAAAAAAATACTGACAGAAGTAAAGACAAGAGCTAAAGTAACCCTTCATTTATGTCTTTGAAAGAATAAGTTGTTTTGTGGACTGTAATTGCTAAAGAATAAAAAGCTGCCCTGGTGTCATGTCAGGCTGGATTTTAGTGTTTCTTTGACCAGTAATTTTGCTTAAACATCTGGTTGTCTAGAGACTCAGGCAATGGAAAACTGGAAAAGTTGTTCATCCAGACATGTCTTAATATTGGATCTCAGTGGATCTGAACCCACATTAGTTTTATGTCCTGTGGCAAATCTGACTATAAATCACTCCAGAATGAGAGTTGTCTGCCAAGCTGCTCTTGATTTTGTGCCAGAACTATGAAAGGTATGAAATCTTTATTTAACATTCTTTGAATCCTTCTTAAAACATACAAAATTATTTCATTTTCATGTGTTGTGTTGAGACTCTTGCCTGGTTTCAGAGTTTCAGGTGTTACTACCACCTGTGTTTTTGTCATGCCCCTTCTTCTGCAAGCTTGCTATTTCCCACAGCCTTTTGGCAGGATGAAGTTTACCYGCTTTGATAGAAAAATCAACTTTTTTTAAGCTCAGCTTACCATGAGCTGTAAGATTTTGCCCCAAGGCAGGTAAGAAGCATGCACACATCCTGGCAAAAGGCCGTAMTCTCCAGAAAAGCCAGGTCAGCTGTGCTGCTCTTTCTGGCTATGAACACCTCTTTGAGGACTGAAAATTGGCTGTAGGTGGCTCAAAGAGAAACTAATCTTTGTGAGAGAAAAGTASAGAGAACCCAAGTTAGTCACCTAAAGGAATCAATAGCTGCCTCCATCGGGGTGGGATCAGCCCTCTCTCCTCTGCAGYCACTCCTAAAAACACAAATAGCACTGAGGGCACCTGCTGTGCCTGATGTAGGGATGGATAAAAATCTGGGGTGTTSCCAGGGTCACTGTGGTTGGCTCTAGGAATGTGCTGGAGTGCAGTGGCTGTGCTCTACCTCCTGCTGCCTAGTAGCTTAATTCCACAACCTAGCCTAAAATCTTTTTCTTGCTATTTACCACGGTAGCTCATACTCAGTTTAAGAGTCACACCAAGTTTTTGTTCAGCAGCCAGCTGCAAGCTGAGTCTAGCTTTAAAAAAAAAAATCAGTCTGAAGTATTTATGCTTCACAAATCACCATCAGCTGATACATGTTGGAGAGACAGAACACTGCAAGCAGATCTCTGCAGCAGGACAAATCTTGTTTCATTTGTAAGGAGAACTCCTTGTTTCATGACTGACTTCAGTCACATGAATTCTGAGGATATTTCTGTCTATTTATCAAAACAGATTATTCCTGTGCACACCTATCAGGGGTGTAGGTACACATTCAGTAACTGGGGGCACAAACCAGAGGAAGTACAAGTATTTGACAACAGAAGACCAACTGAGTGTCCTCAAAGGAAGGTGGCATGTCCTTTACCACTGCCACCAGTTGAATACAGAGATTTCACAATTTAGCTTTGCTTCCTGAGAGGGAATCACATTTTGTAAAATCCAGACTATAGGTAGTTGACTGAGCTTTGTCTGAAAATTAATGAAATAAGGTGTACAAGGGAGGAGAGCTCTTTTAAGTAACATTTTTAGTATTCTCTCCAGTGGCAGTCACACATCTGGGTTTTCTGGGTTTCAGTCATACTCCTTGCAACAAATCTAGCACTGGTGTACTTCTCTGTAGATGAGTTTAGCACAGAATCTCATGTCTCTGTTCTTCCACAAACATGGTCAATAAAAGTTTTACTACTTAGTAGTTAATTCAGGGTTCAAAGCTTCCCTTTAATGCACAGTGCCTATATTAGGCCGATAGGTTTAACAAAGCCTCTCTGGCATTAATTGTCCAGCAATAATCATRTAGTAAAGTGGATTGGATTCCTGATGCAGTCCTGATGGCTCCTTTGCTGTGTGCAGTGCTAATAGCTATGAACACTTTCCTGAAGGACATCCCCTTCAAATGCCCCAAGGAAGCAGATAATTAAATACATTGAAATGTGAATTAGTTTGCTGCRTTTCATGACTTAAGGCTGAAACTCTCTTACACTAAAGATGTTCAGGAGCCTCTCCACGCTTAGGAAGTTAAAGGCAGAGGAAGTTAAATGAACGCTGTGCAAAAGTAGGCAAGGGCAATAGAAGGATTTGACAGCTCAGAGAATGTCATTGAGAGGAATGGTGGATGGATTGGAGGGATCACAGGAGCAAACCAAGTCATTGGTTGTTTTGCTGCCTTTCTCCCATTCCAGCAGTTTGGGGTCCCATATAACTACAACCTCTGCATGTTCAGCTAAGCTTATCTCTGAAAGAGCAGGCACTGAATTAATGACACCTTTAGGCCATAATATCACACATTATGCAGAATCTGACCAAGGGACACCCCGGTGCCACGCTGGGCTATCTGCATTAACAATGAGGAGTAGGGTTTAGAACGGCACGGATGTGCGAGCAGGTGAAAAGCCTGTTACATAAATACATCCAGGAGAGCGCGTTCAAACACTGTTAATCCTTTATGCAAAGATAAAGCATAGAATGGGCCAAGCTCAGCCCGGGTGATGCGGTGTGTGATTGCCCTTTGCAAACGGGCCGGCAATTCCAGTTTTTATGAACACCGGTGCTATCTGTGCGCGGCGATGCTCCCTCCCGCCGGCCCCATTTATTATTGTTCTTCTCCATCTTTTCGAAGCGCGGGGCTTCATTACGAGCCGGGGACGAGCACCGGAACGCCAGCCCACGCCCGGAGCTGCAATCCAGCGTGTGGCGGCGGTGCCCTGGGATGTCAGCCCCTCGCACCGATGGGTTCAAGGCCCTCCAGGGAAGGACGGGGAGCTCTGCGCTAAAAGGGGCACAAAAATCGCTCTCACCGCGCGTTAGGCGGGGACAGCATCCCGGCGGCGGCGGCGGCGGCGCAGGGCGGCCCCGAGGGGCGGGCGGGACGGACCCGGCTCGGCTCCGGCTGCGGCCCCGCTCGGCAGCGCCGCGGGGGCGGGCAGGGGAAATCCCCAGGATCCCCGGGACCCTCCCCCGAGCGGGGACGCCGCGTTAGTCACCGGGACCCTCCCCCCGAGCGGGGACACCGCGTTAGTCACCGGCACCGTCACCGGGACCCTCCCCCGGCGCTGGGCTCCGCCGCGCCAGCGCCGCGCCCCTCACAGCGCGGAGGCCGCGGGATGGCGGGGTCGGGGCCGCGCCCGGCCGGGCTCTGCGCGGGGCCCCGGYGCTCCGGGACCGGCGGCCTCAGGCGGCCCCGCTGCCCCCGGGCGTGAGAGGCGGCGGAGGGGGCTGCGGAGCGCCGGCCCCACCATGCGGGAGCTGGCGATCGAGATCGGCATACGGGTGCTGCTCTTCGGGGTCTTCGTGTGAGTAGCGCCGGGCGGCGGCACCGCGGCAACTTTGCTCCGGGGCTGGCTGACGGCCGGGTGCCGCTGGCAGGGCGGGATGGAGGTGCGGGGCTCGCCCGGTGGGCTCCGGSCATCCCTCGGGATGCCCGAGCTGCCGCCGGGGCTCTCTCTGGGATGCTCGGGGTGGAATGTTTTGCGCAGGTGAGTCTTTGAGGGAACTCTCCCAGCCGCGGCGTTTTGCCGGAGAGCCGAGTGGATTTTTTCTTAGAGAAGCTGCTGTTTGTGGGACCGGCCAGAACAGTGCAGCCTCRGAGGTGCTGGCGGGTTGGTTGCAGTCTGTGGGGTCAAGTCGCGCCTGGCGGGGCTGTGGATGCGCTCCCACAGCTGGGTCTGGCAGCAGCGGGAGCGCCGGGGCTGCAGCGCCGGGGCTGGGGCTGAGCAGGGACCGCGGGCTGAGCGGGAGGTGGAACGTGTGAGAAAGGGTTTGGAAGCTTCTCCGCACGCTGTTGAGCAGSGAGGGAAGTCATGAAAATCTGCTTGGTGAAAGATGTGTAGCTGTCGCTGCAGGACCATTCTTTCCCTTAGCCTTTCTCTGGAGAAAGCAGTTATGCATCCTTTTGCTTTGTGTATTTCCAGTTATGCATCGTTTTGCTTTGTGTATTTCAGCYCTTTCTTTCATGCAATTTGTGTTCAGCGTGCATTTGAACAATGAAAAGTTCCACTCTATATAAGTTTGCATTTCCATTGCTTAATGTTTAAAGATRAGTGTTCTCACTATTTGTGATCTCTCAGGAGCATCACAGAACCGGGGTCAGATTCTGCTGTTTGCTCGTTTGTTTTCCCGAGGAGGGATGCTGTTGGTCACAGGTGCAGGCAGTGCAGGACATCTGTTAAGCTGTGATATTGAGTTAGACCCGGTGACATGAATACTTTGATAAGTCCTTTCTGAACCTCTCATGGTTAATTAATAACTTGTCCAATTTACTGGTGTTTGATTTTTTCCTCGGTGCTCGTTTCTCTTGAATATTGATGCAAATCTTTTGATTTGCAACAAAACCCTGTGAGGTGCCTTTGATATCTGTCAGTTCAGCTGCATCTCACTTTGAAAGTAGACCTGTTCCTGTCAACAGAACTCCTTTCTGGAATACGCGGAGTTACAGGGTGAGCCAAGACCTCAGAGGCTGATGCTACATCAGAACCTTTCAATTCTTTATGATTGTGTGTGTAATTCACCTGCACCAGCCCTGTAGGATGTCTCCTCATGTAGCTTATTACTGTGATATGGAAATTATGAGCCATCATAATCAGTCATTTCTTGGTTGTGCTTCTCTTCTGTCCTTATTTTCTCTCTAAAAGATTCCATTATTTTCACCACTCTTTTTGCCTTGGTTCCAAAATCCTCTGAGGAAGGGCAGCTAACAGAAAAGCTCTTGGTAGAGTCACCATAGTGGCAAATGCCTGTGGAGGACTTTCTCATGTTTTCACACAGCTCAGCTCCTGCCTCATTGGGATTCTGGGGAATAATTCTGGTATTTCAATAGGTCATTCAGAGCTTTCATTGACATCTGAAAGTGATGGGCACAGTAGTGTTCCAAATTCAGGTCAGTGTTTAGTTTCATGAAGAACTGCACTTTATTTGCTGGTAATGGTTGCAAGAATACAATCTCTAGGTAGACCAAAAGAAAAGACCTTTCCTATTCAGATAATATTAGCACAGAGGTGATCTTTTGCTATTGCAATAGTATTCAGTAGCTCTCTCAGTTTTCTAAAGTGGCAATTACATTTTGAAACTTTTCTGTTGCAGAGGTTTAAACACTCTGTTTCCTGTGGTTTTACAGACAGCCAGTGCAGAGGTTTTTATGGAGCATTGAGTTCAGTGGAATATCTTTTCAGGAGTGAACATTCGCTGGTGAAATTGGAAACCCTGGGACTGGAATCTGGGCAGCAGCTACTTGAGCTCTGCTGCAAAAGAGATTTCTAGGAATGGAAAGGCTGTACAGGTTCCACCTCCCTGGGAGATGAGTGCCATTAACAGAAATGAGCTGGGGCTGGGTCTGAGCTCATCTCTGTGCTGAGTGCCAGGAAATGAGGAACTGGACAGGAGAGCAGGAGCTCTTTCTGAAAAGGTCTTGATGGCTTTGTGTCATTACCAACCCTTGCAGTGTCAGAAGYCTCCTGACCTTGAAGGGAATGGTTCCACAGCAATTTGAGAGTTCTGAACCATCTGTGCCTCCCAGATGTCTTTGGGCTTCAACCTAAYAGCTCATGTCACTCACAGCAATAGACTGTCATATTTTGTACCACAGAATGCACAAGAAAAAGGTGCACATTCCACTCTGGAGCTTTGCTTGGTAATAAATGTCATTTCATAAAAATGGAGGTGTGAAAACTTCTGTTGATGATTGCTGAAATCGAATGTATTGCCAATTTCAATGTTATTTTAGATCAAGAACAACCATGTTTTCTATGTTTAAGACTGGCAAATTTTTTTCCCTCCAGTTGCCATAATTATCAATGTCAGTCATTCCATCAAAGGCAGAAACCTGTACTTGTTATATAAGAKCTCTTCTATCCTGCAGATGGGCACCCTTAGAAGCAATGCACATTTTTGGTAGTTGAGTATTGAWTTGGTTGAATTCAGCAGCCATTTAGGGGAGGATTATGAGAACAACTGACTCAGTTCTAGGTGTTGTGTTCATGGCAATTGCTGAGAACTCATTTAGCAATTAAAGACCAGATTAGGTATTGAAATTTAGCAACTCAAGCTTCTCTGCCTTCACAGAGATCTGTGCTAAAGGGCATTTTAGCCCTCRGGATTTAGTGGTATTGAAGGAGGGATTAGTTAGAAGAGATTTATTAGAAAGACTGTGTCTGCCTGAAATTGAGAAGCAGGAGTTAAAAAAAAAAAAGACAACAAACCCAAACTCCAAACAACAGAGTCAAAACCCAAACCCAAGTGGTTGCAGTAAAAAAATACCTAAATACAAAMTTTATTGCAAAGTTAAATAGGTATTCTTTGAGTACCTTCAGCAAAATAGCTCTCAAGCTGCAAGTTACAAACTGCAAGGATAGTGATATTTCTGTGCTGCTCCACAGTTTATCCCAGTTTCTTAATTATCAAATTAATTTTTAGCTTTCAAAATATTTATCCTTGCACCTTTTGATTGGGCTGACCTGATGGAACACGGGTGGTTTGTTAATTCCAAGGTGAAGAAAATTCTCATGCTATAATTTGACTATTACTTTATGAAGTTTCAAATATTTTCCAATCAAATCCTGACTTGGATCAATTCCCACTTCATATTTTTGTTTAGATTTTTACTTATTAAGGAATATTTGTGAGTACAGAACTGAGTTTTATTTTTAAAGTGAGGTTTTCATGTAAGCTCTCAGAAGTAGAAGTGGTCTGTTGTTTAATACACCAGCCATGGAAATGTACTGTTTACAGGAAAAATCCAAAGCTAATTTGAARAATGATTGAATTAGGGTCTTGCAGCTCTGTTTTTCTTCATATTTGTACTTATTTCTATGACTTGGAGCATCTTAAAATGCCTGATTAATGCTAAAACATGTTAAAAATGACCAAACTTTCATCTCCATGTGTGCAGTGGCATTTGTCACTCATAGGTTGCTTGAAGAAAGCAAAATGTTTTGCCTGACTTGGTTTTATTCAGATAAGCCAATTATAAAAGGATTTGTGAGCGAGTCTGATAGTTTTACACAGGAGTGTTGCCCTTAAAACAAAGTTTTTCATCTGTCCTAAAATGAATTCACTGAGTGGTAGCTCAGAGCGAGCCTGAGGGGTGTCTTTATTTCTTAGTGCTCTGTTTTAGGTGTTTTCTAGGAGGAAAACTTTYAGCACCTGTTTCAGAAGTTTTAGAAGACCCCACTGATTCCTCCTGGCAGGGAGAGAGGATTTGTGTGTGTTGTTGTATATTTAACCCAAGGACCTGCCAACAGCACGTCACTGATGTTTAGAGAGCTAATTGATTAAAAAGGCAAAGTCTTTCAAGGATTGCTCYATCAAACCTCGAGCTCGTCAGTGCATGTGATGTGATTAAAATATAAATGTCAYTTGGAGTAATTGGATATCTTCCCCACAGCAGAGTCTCATTAGCAGCCTCCCTTGGGAATAAATGTTTATCTGCAGGCTAATATACAGATATATTGCACATGTGTGAGTTTCCRGCACTGAGTAATGCTGACATCCTTTGTGTGTGTGCCATGTTCAGTTTCTGGTGTAAGTAAATAAAAGCTGTTTCTGCGCCTGTTGTGTTTGTTACAAGTTTACAGTATTAATATTTTAATCAAGTTATGAATATGCATGAAATAATTTGGTGTGCAAAGCTCTTTCAAGTAGCTTTCTTTGTCAGGGGATGTTGTCTTCTGGATATCCTGCATATGTTGCCTTTATAAATGATACTGTGTATTGTCTTGTTAACACAGACAGAAAATCAATTACCCGAGGAAATTCTACAATGCTGCACTTTCGCATTGCTCTTCTCCCAGACTGGGTTTGCCTTTTATCTCTCCTGTGGATGGGAGYTTTGGAGGATAGACTGAGCTGAAAATTGTGACTGTAGGTGCCAAAAGCAAGATGGTATTGGGAAGAAATCACTAGAATGAGATTTTAAGGTTTATTTTCTCATTCTGACTCAAATGCTGCAAATTTACAAAAATCAGTTGGACCAAGAATTCAAAGCACCCCTTAAGCCTTGGCTCACTTGTGAATGTTTCAAAGTAGGTATTTGGCCACTTCTTAGTGGTTTTGTGCCCTCTGTTTTCAATTTTAATATCCCATAATTCTGACTTTGTTTGGAACCTGATCTTTGGCTTCTGATCCTCAGTCTTGGACATAATTTCTGTACAACCTAATTTCTCATCAAGAAAGCGAGGGCAATCCATCTCTTTCTCATCCTAATCCTTCAGTTAATTGATAAATTCTTTGTCATGAGGTAGCCAAACACATTGAACAGTCTTGGAGCTTTTTCAGTGTTAGTTTCACAAACAGTAATGACAATAGGAAATGAAAACATCAATATGCTTGCTAACCTGCTTTAAAACAGGGGTATCATTGTAAACTGTAATTTACATGTGATTAAAGTGAGGGAAAGATTTGTTTTGTGGTGTAGGTTGAAGTCTAATTCACTCAGTAGGGTTAATGGAGAGGTAAGGGCAAGACCTGCTGTATAAGAGAGCTTTTCTGGTGTTTGGGACCTGAAAGCACCTATCAGAGGTTGCATATTGAGCAGCAGACTTGTTCCAGTGCTCAGCAGAGTTAATCACACCTTTGGAGGGATGGGAGAGCTGGAATGGAGCTCCTGTACCTCCCTGATATACCACAAAGTAACCTGAATTTTGACTTTGCTCTGTGTCCTGGACRGGTTACTGTGAAAACACAAGGCCCTAAATTATACCTGCTGTCATGGAAGGCACAGAACAAAATGAGAMTATGCCTGCCCTGTGTGTGAATTACTGAGGAAACTTGGGGCTGTTTTGGGTTTTATGGCCAGGTTTTGGTGGCGGGAGAGCTGCAGGGGTGGCAGTGATGATCTGAACTCAGCCTGCATTCCCCATCCCCTGTACCACTGCAGGGAGGAGGGAGAAAAAAAATCCACATTAAGCATGGGGAGAAGGGTGGGAAGCTGTTTTCAGGCTTGGGTATTATTTTCTCATTTTCCTGCTGTGATTAGACTAGTTTCTTTCAGTCAAGTCTRTTTTTCCCGTGACAGTARCTGCTGAGGGATCTCTGCCTGTTCTCACTCTGACCCAGGTGCCTTTCAGTGAATTTTCTCTCCCCCATCCGGCTGAGGAGGGGAGTGATGAAGCAGCATCCACTCAGAGCCATCCTGCTGTTCAGCTGCTTGGTGTTTCAGCCAGCTGAATCTTCTGATTCCATTGTTCTGTGTTTTATTTATTGCAATAGGGTAGGATTTTACTGACTGATAACAGTTATTCAGGAGAAATTGTACCTACCTGTCTTTCTGTGCAGACTCTGGTCTGAGCAAAAGATTATTTTTACAGACTGTTATATCCATACTTCTAGATTGTGGAGCTGAATTRTTTCATTTGTCTTCCCTGAGTCTGGGGGAAAGAGGGAGTGAAAGGATGGGAAGGGGATTTAATGGCAGGAATTCTAATKGTCCAGCTAATAGGATAGGATTTACAGTTGATCTCCATGGCTAAACTCCCAGCTGAATACATGCTAAAAGAGGATCTTATTGTAAATGCCAAAGCATCTGCTCCAGATTTTTTGAGGAGTAAATGGTGACTTTGTGTCTCTTGTTGAATCTTGTTGCTGAATCCCATTTACTCACAGGCTTGGGCACTTTGTGTTTATTTGCTTCTAACCTGATTGAGGATGTTTTATAGGGAGAATGCTACTGATAGGGTTCCTGGGGGGAAAATTTTTCTTTAATAAATTGATTCTTATACTTTGATCTAAGCACAGTCAAGATAGGGCACAACTGTGGTTCTTATGGGAAAGAATTTAATAATAATTATAGTCTTACTGCTGAGAATGTACTCATATCTGGCACAGTAAATCAAGATCTTTATGGACTTGCAATCTGTCAGTGACTTTGAAAAGCCAGTACTTGGAAATAGCTGGCAGAATTATTGATGCTAAAAATGAATTAAGGATAATATTTAGTGTGTCTTGTAACTTTTTTTTGTAGTGAGGACTGTGCTGGTACTGAGCAGGGGATGCCTGAGTGCAGCATTATCATTAGGAGGAGGAGTGAGGGAGGGACAGAGATAACTGAGAGGGGGAGAGAAACTCAGAGAGAGAAACTCAGCATGGTTGTGAGTTTACCCCAACTTTCACTTTGGGTCCAAACATGCTCAATAGTGTGTGACATGCAGATATGAAAAAAAAGGAAAAAAAAAGAAACCTCACCAGACTCATCTCCATCAATTTGCTGTGAAGCTGTGTGGTTGTGCAGGGAACTGTGGAGAGTTTGACTGAAAACAGTTTGAGATGTAATCAAAATAAGCTTTAAAAACATCAAGAGAAAAATTTTGACTGTCTGCAGTGTGTTTGGGTTCATTATTCAGGCATGTACTTAGTTAATTTAAGCCTGTAATATGAATTCTGTTTTTCACTGTAGGATGATGTACAGCTGCCAGCTTTGACACTTCTAATGGCTGCAGAACTCATTATTTTGTTTTCATCTCCTTTCTCCTCCCCAAACACACACATTAAAATGGCTTTTGTGAAATATCTTGTATCATAGGGTATATTTATAAAAACAGAGGATAGAGGCAACAACTAATACCAAAAATAATTTTTTTAGTAAATAAAGTAAGAGATAATGCAATGAAAGCAGGAGCCAATAGTTTTCACTTGGCTGATACTGCTTATTTTGATTTAAATTTAAATTGGTTATTTCTATTTCTATGTAAAACTACCACTGTTGATTATTTCTGGTACATTTCTGGATGGCCTGAGGAGCTGCACCTTGACACAACAAGCAGCAGCTCTGACCTCCTTGCCTTGTTTTCCAAGGGCAGCACTGCTCCATGTGAGCAGGGATCACAAGGGCTGAATGGCCCTTTCACCCCAGGAGCAGCTAAATGCCAAAGCAAAGTTGGTTTTGTTTCAGAATGGTTTATTTTATACTCTACTGACTAGAAAGCAAAGCTGCAAAGATCACTGTCATATTTTCTGAAAAATCCTCTTGCCCAGGATTTTTCTCCTGGGAAGCTGAGAAGCCTCAGAGAAAAAGGAAAACAATAATTATCTCATTTGCTTCTCCTGTGTTTTGCTGCTTTGGAATGTGTTTGGAGATTGTTTATCCAAYGGGTGATTGTTTCATTGGTTTCATGTGAATTTTTTGACTTAATGACCAATCAGTGCCAAGCTGTGTTGAAGCTCTGGAAAGAGTAATGAATTTTTCTTTATCATCTTTTAGCCTTCTCTAAGTATCCTTCCTCTATTCTTTAGTATAGTTTAGTATAGTATTCTTTAGTATAATATAGTATAATAAAATAATAAACTAGACTTCTAAGAACATGGAGTCAGATTCATCATTCCTTCCTGCCACAGGGCACCCTGCAAATACAAGAGACCACTTTMAATATTAGGTCAAGGAAAGTTGTAAAAATTAAAAATAAGTCAAAATATATGACTTAGAYTCATTTTGCAGTAGCTTTTTTCATGGCTCAGTATAGTCACTCCTGTCTCCTGCTCTTCTGATCAAAGCTGCAGTGCTGAATGCCCAACTGTTCCCTTTTTGTTCTTTCCACTTCCAAATATCCCACTTCTGTGAGGAAGATATGATGCTGAAAATGCTGTATTGAGGATAATTAAATACTCTAAGGCCTGGAAACCAATTTTATTCCCATGGAATGGCAGTTTTCTAGATTCAGAATAATGATGCKTAATGATAGTTAGCTCTACTTGCTATCAAAGGCTCAGCCCCTAAAAAGGAGAATGCATGGAGTGGAAGTTTTTGGAATCTTTCAGGTGAACAACTTCCTAGCTGTGTTAACTTCTTGTTYGTGCTGTTCATGCATGCCCAGATAATCCTTTCCCTTTCCTCTGCTTCACAGGAAGGAATTTTTTTACTTAGAGTTCAAATGCTGAGAAAACAGGGACAATATAATTGAAGTGCAAAGAAATTTAACATTAGGTTCTAAAACTCCTCTCCAGGCTGTTCTTTCTTTTTCAGCATTGTGAAAATATTGTTGGTTTGCTCTTTCATATTATGTATTCTAAGTATATATCTCATTTATATGTGATTTCATAAGCTGCAGGACTCCTGTTGTGAGCCTGCATTGTTTTTAGTTTGAGATCTGAGCTTTTAAGTGAGCCCAGGCTCCACAGCTGTTGCCTCCTTGCTGGGTGCAGTGTTGGCTGCAAGGAGGAGAGGCCATTCATCTTTGGAAGAAGTTCTACCCTGATATAAATCTGTAAAATCARTGGATATGTCAGGCAAATCTGGGAAATCTATCAGTAAGGCTGAAGGAAAATACTGGAAACTTAAACTTCCTTTTTTAGAACTTCAGGGAAATAYGACAGCTGCGGTAATGTGTGTGTGTTTTAAAACCACATCAGAATTTATTTTCCATCTTTTCTTAATCAAAATGATTTCTTGTATATCTGAAGGGCTAATGGAGGCATATGTGCTAATTAAATGTCACACTGCAATTGCTAGCTAATTTAAAGTATTCAGAAATATTTTCCATCAAGTCATTCTGATTCATCTGAAGCTGAAGCTACCCTCCAGAATCAGTCCTCTATTTGCCAGTGACATTAAATAATAACCCCAAAAATATTGCCCATGCCCTTTGTCTTTATCAGTCCCAATAAAGCTCTATATGGGGATTTCAAATTGTTAATCAGAAAAAACAAATTGTTAATTAGGTGTAAACACTGCATGACATTGTACTGGAAAAAAAGTTTTTAGTTGTTAAAAAGGGATAATTTATTGATTCTGGTGTTTCTGTGTCAGTGTGAGTGTACAGCACTTAATTGGTCTTAGTGCAGTTAAAAAATGATATTTACAGTAACACGTTTCCATAAAAGTCTGTGAGGAGCCAATAAAACATTAGGTCTGTTCTGATGGGAACACCTCATTTGCATTCAGTACCTATTGCAATATAAATTGGGATATATATGTAAAATTGACTCTTTCCTTTTGGTTTCTCTGGAGAAGTCAAAGCTGTTGCTGGGTGTTTGTCAGCAGTGCCTTCTTGGCATTTGTAGGTAATAAAGTCCAATTAATAAACAAACTGCAGAATTCAGAGTTACTTTGGTACTGACACTGGAATGGTTTGCCCAACCTTGCTTTCTAAAATCATATCAAGAAACATCAAATCTCTTGACACCCAGTGTTKTGCCTTAACTACAGAGAACATTTCTATCAAAGTAGAGTTTATATTACTGAAGTTMTATTTTTAATTCATGCCAGCTCATCATTCATAATTGAGTCTKGGCCAGGTATATTGTAACCCTTCTTGATGGCTGAGGAGCTGTGGATTTCCCAAATTACTTTAGATATTAAATGGCTCAGATCTCTTTGCTTGTGCCAACCTCTGAGCTGACACAAAGCTATCTCATCATGCTGATACACACAGGCAGCAGCATTTCAGACTCTGAATTGCTCCAGCTCCTTGGAGAGCAGAATCATGGTSATAAACCACAGRCTTTGCTCCTTATCTCCCCTCATCACTATCCCCTCTCCTTCAGTTTTGTTAATTTTACATGCCAGCCACAGAACTTTTCAAGCTTTTCATATTTTGTTAGTTTTTGCAGGAATTTGTAAAATAACCTCCAAGAATTTATGGTTTGTTTTTTTTTTTCCCTAATATTATTTGTAGGCAGAAAACAAACGTAGCTTTTCTCATGGCTTGAGAATCAGTTATTCTCTCCAGGTACATCAAATAACATGACRTGAATGCTTTCCCCACTATTAGTGTGTTTTGGAAAGGGAAAATTGAAGTCTTGAATTCAAATGTGAACCAAGGTGAGTGAACAGTGTTCAGTGCTGATGCAAACTCTGGGCTCTCTCTCTCAGCCTGGATCACTTGAGGGAAGCCCCTAAAGCAAATACTGAGTTATAAATTGTGCACATCCTCTGTAATTAGGTCAACTATTACCAACTTCAGCACCACTGACACCACWCTCAACTTTGCAGAACAGCTGATTGCACAATTTAACATGGCAGGCACACCAGGCAAGCTTTTACTACTAGCTGTGAGACCCAGCTTGGGGAATACTAGAGGAAATATCCATGTAGAAACATGCAAAATGGAGTTCCAAGAGTCTCAGCTAACCTGTGTTTTTGGGAGAGGCAGCAGTGCTTGCTCATACAGAATTYTGCAGGCAGGGAATGGTGGTCAGAGCCAAATTTATTCCCCACAAACCCCCAGAGGTGATTTATAAGAGAAGCTTATGAACATCTGCTATGTTTTTGTTGGYTGCCCCAGTGGGGACATGCAGACAGAGCCATTTGAGGATAAAATCTGCTTATCAACAGATGAAGTTTAGGAAAGAGGAGGGACATTCATGAGTGTCTGGGTGTCATAATCCCAACTTCCTGTTCATTCTCTCCTGGTGCTTTGCCATCCTAAGTGTACTGCTCTGTCCTCTGAGTTACTGTCACTTGGTGTTTGGGACAAGATTTGTCTGTGWGAGAAAAAGTAAAAGGCAAAAACCCCAATTTCCCCCTTCTCCTGCCAAGCAAGCAAGCAGCCTCTCTTAGCTGATGCTTTGAACCAGGCAGAAATTTAAACTTTGCTGTGTGATTGATGCAGCTGAGGGCCAGGCAGTGGTGGAAACAATAAGGTGAGGTGCCACACAATATCCTGCTGCTGCTTATGGGGGATGAAAACCACTGTGGAAACTCAGGTCAAAACCTCTGTGAAGAYATTTATGCTCTGTTTGATTCCTTCACTATCAGGGAATGGTTTCATAAAAAGATTACCCCAAGTTATTAGTCCATAACATCACAAAACTGCTTTTAGTGAGCTGTTACCTGGCTCTGGCTGTGATGTGGTGCTGGCACGAAATGATCCTAAAGGGCTGCACGCTGTGAAATGGAAATGAGGTTAATGTACCTCGAAGACCTGGGAAAAGAGCAGCATTTTTACTCAGTGTGGAGCTGTAAGCAGCAGTGGTGGCATGGCCAAAGCAACCCCAGGGACTGGGGCACCTGTTGCTCATTGATGTTTTTAATGGAATTTGGGCTCCTCTTTCCCTTGGGTTGCTTTGAAAGTCACAGTTAAAGGCTCTCCAAGTTAATGGAAGTGCTTTTATGCCTTAAAGACATATCATCAGGCTGTAGTGTTTGAAATCTTGCTTGCTAAGCTGTTAAAATGTTGGGTGAATATGTAAAAAGGAAGAAAAAAGGCTAAAAAGCTAAGACTACATTTTTCTGTACTAAAACAAAGGAAGTTTTTTGGCCCACCAGGGGACACTTCCATGGCTGAGGTTGTACTTTGGGCCATAACACAAAAGGATCAAAACTAGTTTTCTCTGTCCAAGGCCTGCACTCATTTCTCATCASATCCAGTCCTTAAAACAAGCTTGAGCTGACTTTTGAATAGTGAAAAACTGCACTTTTGGTTGGGACAWAGGAACATAAATCCAAGTGTCAGGCAGCTTAGAAGCCAGTATGTCCTCATGATTGTTTAATGGAGTACAAAGGGAATTGCCTTCAAGCTAGTGAAATCTCATATCCACTCACCCATTGGTGATGCTTCAAAAAAGAAGAGAATTGTTCTCTTATGAGTCTTGGCATAAAAATTTAATTAGCAGTTGAGCTCTTTGGGAAGATAAAAAAGTTATTTCTTTTTTTACAGTCTCTTTCCTTTAACTGTTTACKTTCTATTTCTGTATTCTTCACAGAGACATCTGCTGCCTTCTGCAGCTATTTTTTTTCTTCTTTAGCAGTGATTCTGAAATTATTTTTCCCAGTTTCAGAAAACTTTTTTGTTTGTTTGTTTTCTGGGTGTTTTTTGTTTTTGCAGTACATTGCACTAAATTTGAACACAGTTTTGGGAAGATGTTCTGAACACAAGTCAAAGTAATAGATGAAAACCTAATCAGACTTAATATATAGTGGATACAAAACTGCTGCTGTTGCATAAAATAATAATAATTGCAGTCATTGATGGATTTGTTGAAGTTACTCATTCTTTATATGAGTACAGATGAGTATGTTTTAATCAAAAAATCAGTCCTCACCTGAAATCAGATCCTATTTATGTTATTTATTACATTTTCRTCTGTTTAGCACGAGTTATTTTGCTCTTAAAGGCATTAAATCTTATGACAGTTTGTATCTACAGTGTCCTAGYGTGTTTCCTGTGAGAACTGAATTTGATTTTTTAAAAATTCCTTAGATTTAAACAAAAATAATTTCAGCTTTCTTACATCACAAGGGGCAGGAAACAAAAGATCAAGAAGAGCCCCAAACCTTTAACTCTGTYGGMATTTGTTCATAATGTCAAATATCTKAAYATCAAATTAATTACAGTTCTGATCCAATGTGACAAATTTTCCAGAAGTGCACTGGTGTGTTGTGATCACCTTGAAGGACAGATGTTTGTGTGTGGTTTGCTCTCTGCAGTTACCAGAAATGGTTCAAATAATATACTTTAGGACTCTATTAGTTGAAATTTGGAACCAAACCTGCTTGCACTATTTAGGAGTTGACCTTTATTTTTCTAGTTGAAAACTAAAAAATGAATTTTTCATATGGGTGATATAGAGCTGTTCTTCTTTAGAAACGTTTCCTGTTTTCATGTCTTGCACAAGCCATTGTCTTTTAAACTTAAAAAAAGCTTTGTTTTCAGTTTGAAAACACTGAAACAAATTGTTTTGACACTTCTGAAGTTCACCTTCCTTGGGACAGCAGGCTCAGACTCTGGGTTGGAGAAGCTGAGTACAACAGTAAATATTCCCCTTGCAAAACCAGACTCCTTAAGCTCCCAGAACAATCTTGTTGTCCATGTAGGCCAGTATAGGAAACAGAAATATTGTTACAAGYGACAAGGCTCTGTTTGACCTTCTTTGGTCCTTAAATTTGGTTGTTTTCCTTTAGGAAAGTATCACTGGAAGGGTACTGGGGACARCCAAAGGTGATACAGAGACTCCATCATAGAAGGCATGAAAAGGACACTTTATTATTAGAAATCTACAGTTCTTATAGAAACAAWGGTGCATTTAAGACCTGATTGGCCTTTAGGAATCTTCTCTCACACTATTGGTGAATAGCACACTCTGGAGAACCATATCTATAAACAATGGTTACAGAAAGAGAGATAATCATTGTTTGGATTCTTTCCTCTGAAGTTTCCCACAGCTTCTACACAGCTTCCAGGATTTTCCTGGGAGAACCATGTCTCTCTCTGTTCAGAAGATGTGTAATTACTACAGGAAAGGAGAGGAAGAAGAGGTCAGGGAGTCTGAGTGTGCTCAGGTAAAGGGGTCAGAGAAGGGTTTGGGGTGAAAGAGACCTTTGAAGATGCCCTAGTTCCACCCCCTGCCATGGGCAGAGGCTGTGGYTTGCTCCTCTTGAGGAAATTGCTGACCTAGCTGGGCTTTTTGAGGCTTGTCTTCCCTGGGGAGAGCTGCATGTATGAGTATGGTTTAATTTCACTCAGCTCTGCAAATTGCTTTGGGCTTTTTCGCTTTACAAAGTCACCTGATGTGCCTGCTACTGATGTAAAACCTGCGTTTGGAGAGGTTTAAAGCCCTTAGCTTTGAAAACTTCCAGTAAAGAAAGCTTTGGGCTGCCACACCTCTGAGTTCTGGCTCTGGCTTATCAGGTGAGACCAACCTGCAGAAAACTGTCCCTGTGTCCTTCTTCAGCACCCATTCCTCAAGTGCTGATTTGTTACCAGACCTGAAATGAGCAGTGGAAAGCAAAAGCCAAACTTCCYAGGCTGTCTGATATTAATTCAAAGCCCGGAAAAGTTAAAGAGCAAAGGGCTCTGTGGAAAAAGGAATATGGTTTAAATGAAGTGAGATAATTTAGGTAGTCATGAGAAGCTTCTGAAACTTCCAGCTGCAGCCACAGATCACAATTCTTGCTTTTTCTTTTAGTGCATGACAAAAGATACCCACACAAATTACTATCTACAGAACAATGGGACCTCAGCATTTTATTTTGATGCTCTTAATTGCAAAATGACATAATTACAGAATGATGAGGTTTTTTAGTGTGTTTGTTTGGGTGGATTGGTTTTGGTTTTCTGTTCTTTTGGGTTTTTTGCTTTGTAAGAGGGCTATTAGACACAATAATGAAATAAAAACTGTTTTGATAGAATGAGACATTTCTGGTAGACTTAGATTCTTCTTAAGCTTGACAGCCCATCCTGTTTTAGGAGTAAGTCTCTTTTGGAGATATTCTCTAAAGTTATCTCTTTTTTCTATCAGTAGAAGAAATTTTCTGGGCTGCTTCTTTCTTTTGCTTTGTGATCCTGCAAATGCAACTGTCGTGCTTTAAAGTCTGAATCTTGACATTTAAAAGGCATTTAATATTTTACATTTGTTATATAATTTTTTCAGGAATTATAAACAATAACTATAAAAGACTGGATTACATGATTGTAAATTTATAATAAATTACTACATTATTTACTTAGTCTCACAGTGTTATTTGCACCCTACTCCCCCCCCCCAAAAAATTATTCTCCACAGTAGTGTTTATGGAACTTTTATTACTTGTTATAGAACAACTTCAAAGGTGTAGACTTTTAAAACCCATTTTCTGAAGGGTTTATTTATAAAGTTTCTTACTAAAATGCAGTGAGGTGGGATGGCAGTATAGCAATTTATTAATAAGGATAATTCATGCATGCTGTGTCATAGTCAAATTTGGGGGACATTATAAATGAGTAGAACTCTTCTGGGGGTTTTTAGTCATCACTTTAAATTGTGAAACATTTGTATCTTTCATTGTTTTTTTTCAGTTTTACAGAATTTTTGGATCCATTCCAGCGAGTGATCCAGCCAGAGGAGATCTGGCTGTACAAAAATCCCTTGGTGCAATCAGACAACATCCCCACACGGCTCATGTTTGTAAGTACCAAAGGTCATTTGATGGCTGCAAACTGAGTAAATGTTCCTTTGATAAGCAGCAGGAARCATTTCACAAGTAGAGGAAGTTCCTTTAATCCTAAAGGCAGCTCTTTTCCAAGCCAATGYTGTCCAAAACGTAGCAAATGATGGGAAGTCTTTAAAAAGCAGCATTATCAGATGACTGAATTTATGAATGTTGATTTTTCAGTCTAGGATTGRGAGCAGTGGTAGCTGAGAGGGATGTGAGAGGAATGAGTAGAGAAGTTTTTTCAATTAGCTGGTTGGGTGACCTGACAAAACCTTGCCATGCTCTTAGAAGGTTAAGTGCTTAAATTTTGAGATCCAGTTTGTTTTAGTCGTGTTAGGCACTGAGATTCTGGACTCTGAATAATCTTTTTTTTTCCCTAGAGGCAAAACCTTTGTTTTMGCTTCTGCCAACACTAAATATATCACAGAGCTGCCCTGCTGTCACTGCTCTTCTGGCTCTTTCTGCTCAGCAGATGCAGACTGGATGGCTGAATTTGGTTWTCAAACTTCATAATTTTGATAACCTTCACTAGCAATGATTAATAATCATGATAATCTCTATATAAGACTGCAGTAAAACAGACAATCTCAGAAATGCTGAAATTATGGCTGTAGTTCAGGCTGTAAAAGTGGTAGTTCAGTCTTTCCAACAACTGCCTCAAAGTCACCTTTTCCTGAGTCTTCAGTGAACCCAGAGTTTTACTTTACAAACTTGAATTCAGATTAAATGCAAATCAGCTATATAATTTCTATTCAAATTTTTTATAAATGCTTAATCCTTCATTTATAATAAAATTTTAATTAAGGAACAGTTTAAAAGGCACCTCCTGCACATGAGGCGACCATTTATCTCAGCCTCCTAGGACAGAGGCTGAAGGCCTGATTTTTAAATTTGCCTTTATAAACAAGAAACATTTTGTTTATATTGCATTAAGAAGCAGCTCTATTTTGGACTTTTTAATATTGGATGGAAGAAARTATATGTTTTTCCTGAAATGGAAGACAGCTGTGCAAAAAACCAAAAATCAAACAACAAACAAACAAAATAACCCCCAAGGCAAACATTAAATTGTTGTGCTGGGAAGGACTGAGTTTGATGGTGTGGTTTTTGCTCATGCTCAGCATTACTTTGCTACATGGTTTCTCTGATCTGTTTGGAACTGAGGAGTTCAAGAAGCAAGAGTGAATCATTGCACAAGGTTTTGCTGCAGAGGTGAAATGATTTTTGAAACCAGTTGGGGTAATCATTAATCCATCCTMTTATTCCCCCAGCAATAGGCACTGGGAAGCACAATTCTGGGATAAATTTATAATATATTCCCATAATAATATTCTCATAGTAATAATTCCCATCTAATATGTTCCCATAGCCCCAGATTTTGGCAAAGTTTGTGGTGGGTGGAACTTAAGAGGTGACTCTGTGTCAGTAACATTTGTATGGTCTGTGTTCTCTTTCTGGCTCAGATTTTAAAATGTCAACAACTTCTTGACTTAAGAAACATGGATAATTTCAATATTCTTTTCTTATTTTTTAAATTTAAAAGAAGAAATATCTGGCTCTAGCATTGCTCACAAGCTTTCATTATGGAAAGAATTTGTTGCAACTRCTGCACTCTGAAATTGAAATTATGGCCATGGTCTGTCAGAAAGCAATCTCTAAGACTTGATGAATTGCTGGATTGTTTTATTTGCTATGAGAGACTTGAATTAAAGAGAAATGTTGTGAATGCACATCCATATTAGACACAGCTGACTTCTGCATGRGGAGCAAAAACTGGAATGAGCTGAGGCTGGTTCTGTGTCTATCAAAGGATATTCCTTGTCTTTGGAAGTGCAGGTAACTGCCAGCTTTCCCTTGGAAAAGTGGAATTGTGTCCCTATAACTTCAGCATTGCCAGGATGAATAATAAATGACAGAGATTTTGTCCATGTTTCAYAAAAGCCTGGCAATGCTGGAATATTTCACTGCTGGGAAAGGAAAGATAGCTAAGATGCATCAGAGGAGAGTATTGCTCATTAGAATGTTGCCAAATCTGTTTTAGATATGAGCCGTAGAGAAACTTTTTTGCAAAATAAATAAAAGGAGTCTGTCACAAGCCAAAATTTCTTTGTGCATGCGTTTTCCTGCAGAAAAAAAGCACTTCCAGCTAATGCTTTTGTGTAAGTAGCAGCAATACACCATGAACATGAATAGTTCATCTCCCTAAAATATTCACATGCTTGTAAAATATGAGGAAATCTGCAGTTGTACCAGATTTCTGAAGATGGATGGGGAAGTGGTTTGGAACAAGCTGCCACCTGAATGCTATTCTTTGTTGATAATTTCTGATGCTCGTGCTTGTTCAAAAGATTTCTGACTCCATTAAAGCACCACTATGAGCCTGTCAGCCTTGGCTATATTTCTACATGTTCTTCAGTCCTGGAATGCAGATATTTTTCATCTTTTTTTCCTTTTTTTTTTTCCTGGTGGCAATACTTATTTTTAAGAATGAAACTAGAAATTCTAGGATTTGCTTCAACTTTTTTTTTTTCACTCTATCTCCAAAAGTAGAAATTAAATTGTTGATGAGGACACAGAGAAGGGAATATTTCTGGAGCAGTAATGTGGYATTGGCATCCAAACTTGAATTTCACACACACTTAAGACAGGGGGAGATTTTAAGTGGAAATGACTCCTCTTTTTGCACAAATTCTGGTGCCTGCCTTCCTAAATGTAGAAAAGGGGAACAGACTCCAGCCTGTGCTTTGATCTGCATGGTTCACTGAGTTAGTATTTTGGAGATRCAGGCAAGGACAATCTGGTGCAAGATGCACAGCCAAAATTACAAACATGGCCCACTCTCRTGTTGTTTCCTACTCAGATTGTCTGAAATCATAAAGTGAGGACTGGGATTAATTGGTGGTATAAAAAGAAGATTGAGTCACGGTTTTTTTGCCATAATATATCTGTCTGGTCTGGTTTTTCWCTCACTGGGGCTATTTAAGAGTAAGGCCCATTTCAGCTTCAGTAAAGAAAGCATAATCTTACTTAAGACCTGGCACCTCTTGTGCCATTTAAAGTTTGATTTTTTCCTTGTTAAAAAAAACAAACAAACAAACCAAACTCAAACCTCAACCAGTAAAATTCACTTCTTTTTTTTTTTTTATTTTTTTTAAAGAGAATAAAATGTGTACACTGAGGCACAGATGCCATTTCAGGTTCCTGGTAGGAGGATTCCTGTCCTCCAGCACTGACAATTACAGGATATTCTGTTTAACCAGTGACTAAACCTGTAGATTGCCAGGTGTTGTTTTTCTAAGTTTGAACAAAATAAAGCAGTTTGAACAAAGTAAAGCTCCACATCTGAACACTTGTAAACAAAAGAATCATAAAGACACAATCTTCCCAATGCATTCAAGCATGACAGTTGAAAAGAAAACAAAAAGTAAGATAAAGAGCATTTTAAAATGCCAGGAGGTTGGTGCTGCAGGCTGTTGTGTTGAGTAGGGGCACACTGAACCCTCAGCCTGGGTGAGTGAGTTGCCTTCCTCAGCAATGCACACTGAGGAAAAAATGTCCAAAATCTCTATTTTGGAATTTTGTGGGCCTTATAGACTGTTACTTTTTCATTGGAGGAGCTGACATTTTAAATGCATCTCTGGGCAATTACAAATCAATTATAGCTGAGGGCTATATTGGAATATTAATGTGCTCGTCACCCTGGAGTTGCAAAGACAAATCGTGCCACTTTGCTTAAGGTCAGGAGTTTGATAAAGATCATTCAGCTCAAATGGAGCTGGCTGCAGCTAATTATTAATCAGTGGGGCAGAGAAGGAATTGATGCTCTCACACTTGGTGTTTGTTATCTCTCACAGGCAATTTCCTTCCTCACGCCGCTCGCAGTCATTTTTGTGGTGAAAATAATCCGTCGAACAGACAAGACCGAAATTAAAGAGGCTTTCTTAGGTAATGTATGTCATTCTTCAAGGTGGAAAAGTGTCTGATGGCTCTCAGAGATTGATTCCAAGTGTAGTCCAAGCCTTGAAGAAAACCTGTCTCCATTACAGCCCATTATAGTCGTTTTCAGTGCAGCTCCAGGGCATCTCACAGAAGCATTTGGGTTTATGTGAGTTTGTAGATGTACAAATTCAGTGCCTTAATTCCACAATCTAGCCAGCAAGGACTGGAATTTGATCAGCAAAGACAAGTCCATCTGAGAGACCGTTCAGATGTTATATTTTTTCTGTCACACCCAATCTATTACTTACCTCTTATTTATACTTGCAGCTATTCTAAATTAAGGCTTTGACGGGAAAGTCCTGTGTAACTCAGCTGTTTAGTGCAAGAAATTACTCCTCTCATTGTTTTCTCTGGTCTTCTCCTGCAGTTTACTGTTATACATTGCTAAATCCATGGTCTTGACTCAGTTTTTCTAATTAGAAGCTGTTGTTTCATCCTTAACTGCCARTGGAATTAGCTGTGCACTTAATCCTGGAGTGTGAGCAGTAGTGGCTGTGCTATGGGTTAGGTCTAATTACAGTTGTAGGCAGGAAATTGGAGCAGAGGACAATGAAAAGGGTAAGGTTTAAGCTGTTTTAGCTAATTCTGGCTGTGCCTATCCCTTGGAATCTTACGGTGGTATGTGCTCAGATCCTTTTTATATATAGATATTGCCAGAGATCAATATTGATTCAAGCACTTTCACTGGCAAGGGATACCTTGAACCACTAAGAAGTGCAAATGTTTTTGTTGGCCTTATGTTTGAAATATTCATAATTCTGAGATTCTGTTTTACTGGTTAATTTACACTTTATTTATTGCCCCTTACATGGTAAAATCAAAGCARTACTCAGCCTTGCCTTAACTAGGTAGGATGTAAATGGCACTGAGTAATTGGAAAAAAAAATTTAGACAAGGCTTAATTCCCATAGATTATTCTTTCTCTAGTTGCTCTCACAGAAGTGTGAAATGATCCTAGGTTTGTTTTGACTGCTGTCAGTCATTTGTTGTAAGTTCTGAAATGTCTTTGAGTGATACTTCACTGACAAGTCCATTCAGTGGAAATAACTCCTTGTTCATGAAAMACACACAGTTCTGAGCCTCCCTTCCTGTTGTGTAAGCAGGAAATGAGCTTAGGCTCAGTTTCTCCATCACTTACTTTCA
Source organism: Cardinalis cardinalis (assembly GCA_014549065.1). Lineage (NCBI taxonomy): Eukaryota > Metazoa > Chordata > Aves > Passeriformes > Cardinalidae > Cardinalis > Cardinalis cardinalis. Next base: position 835,808 of record JACDOX010000010.1, on the reverse strand, counting down.
CCTTTTTCTTCTAAAAAGACATTATTTATTTATTTTTCCTGCTGTTTTGCCTTCTGTTGCTATTCCCTCTATAACAGGTGCACTGTACTCTAAAAAAGTTCAGTGTCTGGTGATGTGAAGGTTCATTAGGGGTGGTGAGCCTCTGGTTTGCTGAGATCTGGCACAGAATGTCCATTAAGAATGATCAGGGAGTCCCCCAAAAGGTGGATTTCTTTAAGCATGATGCATGGAGGGGAGAAAAGGTGAAAAAGAGATGAAAATTCTTTGCCCCTCATATAGCCATTAATAGAGAGARGGGGATTCAATGCACCTGGGGTAAGGAGGAGTTAATTTAGGTGCCCTTAAGCCTTCCCCTGGGAGTTCTAAATCTCTCACTGACTGGATTGTATGACTTTAGATGGGCAATATGGATCTTTCTTAAAGGAAACAACAGCAGAACAAATAGAWTTTTTTTTGCCATCCTACATTCACACTCTCATTGATGCTTGGCTTGCCATTGTAAGGAATGTGCAGCAGTGAAGGCACAGCTCTGTCAGGTGTACAAGGAACAGTCAAGACAAAACTCAACAAAAAGACTGAATTTTACTGCCTGTCTCCAAAAGCAGATGTTTTTTAAGAAGGGCAGTGTAGTGCTGTGGCATTGCTGGTCATYTGCATTTGACTTTATGGAAAATTTTCCCATGCAATTTCCATAAAAAACTGAGACAAAACAATGGAGGGTGACAACAGAGCATGGGATTGAGTGGTCACTGTGAACACAGGTGTTGAAAGAGGAAGAGTTTATTTAACAGCATGGGTGTCTCTAGGATTGAGTTGTTCTTTCATTTTTGCTGGCAGCTGTTGTTATATTCTGAGAAAACCCTTATTTTTGCTTTGATGAAGGTCCCACTTTTTTTTAACTTTAAAAAATATCCTACTATAACACATTTTTATGATCTGTAATATCCTCAGGCAAAGGTTTTATAGAGACAGGATGAGTGCTGCTGAAGTGCAGCATCTGGGGTAGCAGCCCAAGGAGAAAATAGCTCAGTKGCTGTCATAATCAAAGCTATATTACTGTAAATGTTCTGCTGGAAATCAGACATTTGCCTGATAATTTTTTTTCTGATGGGAAATAAAATTCATTGGCTCCTGGTTTGCAACAGGGAGCTACGGTGTGGACTGCAAAATTAAATCATTTTTAATCTAAAATGTGTGTATGTGTAGGATCCAAGTGCCAGTGAAATCAAGGCAAAGATCTCCACAGGCTTGAGATGAGGGTCTTTGGAAAGTCTGGGGACTTGGCATGCWAGCACAAATAGAAGAGATGATTAATTCTAACCTAGTGTGACAGTTCTTTCTTTTTTTCCAATTTTTTTAGAAGAAATTGTTAATCATGGGAGCAAACATGAGGGAAAAACACTGAAATATTTAATCAAAACATCCAAATCCTTTTGAAAGAGAAATAAAGTCATCCAGTTGTAATTTTGGCCAAAAGGCAATGCTTTAGTCTGAGAGTGAAGTGTTTAATTGCATCACACACATATATATACACACACTATATATATGTATATGTGTGTGTGTGTGTAGATATATCTATATATCTTGTGTATTGGTCTGTACAGGAATTCTGCTTGACATAAAGAGCATGAGAGTTTAATCTGGTAAATTACAAAACTCAAAAATTGCAAACCACAGTACTTTATTCTCTATTTTTTTTTCCATTTATTGACTTATGCCTGTGCAAATGGCATGGCAGGAAAACTGGCTTTGTGTAGGGAAATAAGAACAAAGTAAGTAATGATTATTACAATGCTCTGAGGTCTGTCCTTAGTCTGGCTAACAAGAAAAACAGTAGGTTAAAAAAAAAATCATTCAGTTTTCAGCCCAGTAATGGTTTAAGTCTGTAAATCAAATGCTGTAATGCTGCAGTTTATTGCTTGGTACTTAGGTTATTATTGTTCTCTTTGTTCATTGTGTTTTGTAGCTGTTTCCTTGGCTCTAGCCCTGAATGGTGTCTGCACAAATACTATTAAATTAATAGTGGGAAGGTAAGTCCTGTCATGTTCTAAATCATGGGTTTAACTTGAGAGGAGTGGAGACAGACTGACAGCTACAGCAAATCCCAATAAATAGAGAGCTGYTGCTCCAGAGCACGTGGAGTCAGAGGGGCCCTGTGGAGCTGTCCTTGGCCTGCTGCAGGTGTTGTACAACTTCATTAGGTGACACCCCACTGTGGAGGAATCCATGGCCGTGTTCTGCTGCTTGCTTGACTGGCTGGCAGACCCAGACAAGAGAGGGCTTTGGGAGGAGTGGTGGGAGCTGAAATCAGCTCATTAAATTGGCAGCACGGGAGGGGAGAGGCACAGCATGTGGGGGCTCAGATGCCAGTGCCCCTTGTCTGATTAAATAGAAATCAGTTCATTTGGTGAAAAGCAGATKCTGTGTCCAGGTGACATCAACATGCACAGCAAAACAAACCTGGCAGCTGGGCAGTAAATGCATTCCTAAGTAGAGCATTTCTTTAGGGAAGTATTATTTTGAATGAAGAGCTCAGAAAATATGTTTGAGGTATTTTTTGACTCTATATCAAAATTTTAAATARTTTCAGCTGAAAAATATACATTGACTTGAGTTCATACACTGTGTGACCGAGCCCAGTGCTGTTTTTGTTGCTGGGATGTTTTGCAGCATTGAGGAAGCAATATTTGTGTTTGGTTTCTGATGAACCCTCTCTGCTGCAGAACTGGTGCCCTGACAGTWATGGCACTTGGCACTTTTATTTGATGGGTGCTTTTAAAATAATTAAGAATACACGCACTTCTTTAGACTGGAATAAGCTCATTTATCCTGCATTCCAAGCCAAGTATTTTGCTGTCAGCTTGTCTCTAAATCTGTGAGGCCYAGCTCACAGCAGGGTCAGGAGAAGCTCAGATGTTTGCTCAATGCACTGAGACAGTCAGCATCAAGGCTGGTTTGGATTTTGGTGGCTGTTTTTTGGATATTCTGAGCTGGGTGTTTTGGCAAGACCTGTGAAAATTTGGGAGTCATACACTTTGTGCAAAACTGATCACTCTAGGCAAGGTTAGCCTGCATGTGTGTAATAAGCAGTAAATGTRATAATCACTGTGAGGTTTATTTGGTACTACAGCTTTTTTTGTATTTTTAATATCCATGGTGTTTTTTGTAGACCGCGTCCCGATTTCTTTTACCGCTGCTTTCCAGATGGAGTAATGAACTCTGAAATGCACTGCACAGGTGATCCAGACCTAGTCTCTGAAGGCAGAAAAAGCTTTCCAAGCATCCACTCTTCCTGTAAGTTCACTTAAACACAGTGCCTCTTTTGTAAAAAGCTGTCCTTTATTTTGTTATATTCCAGTGAAGTCGGACAGTACAGTCACTCTTCTTTTGCCTTTGAGGTGGTCCTCAATCTTGGTCTCATGGTTTGATCAGGTACCGTCAGTTTGTGCTCTATCCTGACAGATTTTTRGGTGGCTTTTTGAGAATTCATCTACCTGAATTAGTTTTGCTAACTTAGGTGTTTGTAAAGGTTCCTATCTCTGTCTTGAGAAGATGAGTTCTAGTGTGTTTTATGCCATGTCTGATAAAACTTCTTTTCATTTGTAAAATAACTTGTTTACTGTAAGCTTCTTTGGGGGCTTTTTTGGCCAGTAGTGTTTGTTGCTTTCAGCAGCAGTTCTATTTCTAAGAGCTGCCAATTGAGAACCACTAAGTTGCATCTATGGAATTTTTTGGACTGTGGTAATTCTAAATTGCCTAATTGTACAGAAGTATATATTGCAAACAAGTTGGGTGATGAGATGAATGAAATTGTGAGCTGATTTTCCTCCTTCTTTCTTGTCTCAGTCACAGAAACAWATAAGAGAGTATTAGATGATTGTGGCTGTGTTGTAAGCTTTAGTTCCAAGCCAGGGGGGCAGCCACAGGAGGAGTCCTGGAGTTTTCCTCTTACCTGGCACTGGTTGTATAAGCTCTGAGTATGGTGCTGCAGCTCACACCTAATTTATTGAAGCAGAATGATGTCACAGAGTATTTAGAATCTAAATTATGAGAGCAGCTTTYTCCATCACTGACATAAGATTAGTGTGGCTGAGTTGAGTGTATTTCCCACCACAAAGCCTTTTATTAAAATGTGATAAGAATGAAGAGATATTATRTATTCAGTAATTTTTATCACTTGGTAAGTGTATGTTAGAGTTTAGAGGCAATTCTGCAGCTGCTTGAACTACTTAGCTGTTTGAAGCCTGATGTTATAATATCTAAGTCTCTGACAAGCCTTAAAAATCCATACATGTTTTAGTCTCATAATGGAGAAGAAAAGCAYTTAATTTGACAATCATACAATGCTAACCCTTCTTCTCTGCAGCAAAATTATTTTGATAACCAAAATTGTCAGYTTTATCAAGAACAGTTTATAGCTGTGATCACAAATTTATTTTCTTGCTATTACTTCATTCCCAGTCGTATAAAGAGTGGTAACCAAAAAGGTATTATGGGAAGCACACCATTGTACTGCTTTCCTACACCTATGAAGCAATGAGGATGTTTGGGATATAATAATTCATGTTTGCAAATTGTGCTRTAGTTTTCTATTTTCTCAGCTCAGTTTTAAAAACTGTCCTTACTGTCTTCTTAATGTGAGAGTATTTACAAACTTTCCCTCCATAACCTCAGTCCAAAACTTTTTCCTTGGTACCTTTCTCCCTTCCTTCAGCACAAGATTGTTACAAAGTGAAAGAGTTCCACTCTTCAGATTTCTGTCATCCTTCACTGTATGTTGTGAAATTCATGAAACAGCACCAAAAGGGTTGTTTGTTTGGGTKTTTTTTGTTTCTGTTAGTGTTTGGGGGATTATTTTTTCTATTTCATGWCTGCAGAAATGTAAGTGGTGAGGATGAGAGTTGACATAAACTATAGTACCTCTCCTGGTATGATGGTTTTAAGTAGCCCACTACAGTTTGATGTTTCCTATTTCACTTGAACCCGTGGGGAAAATAAATCACAAGTAAAAGCTGCCAGGCAGCTCATAAAGAGGGGTTAGAAGCTTCAGTCAAGAACCATTCTCATCTTCAAAACAGTTTTTCCTTAAGGCATTTCTAGGATAGGCTGTCAATCACAAGCTTTGTTATACCAGAATCTAAAACTTCATCCATGCAAGACGAGGCCTTTAAAGAGAAAATCCATGGTGCTGTAAATGGGGAGCTGTGAGAGGGTAAAATGCAGGGATGTGTGTCMAGAGTGGCAGCACTGGCACTCCCAGATGGCCTGGCCTGACCTTGCTTACTCCATAAAAATGTTGTGAACAGCCTGTTACCATTCTCAGAGCCAACTTGTGTCCTGAAGGAGAGTTCTCCTTTCTTGGAGCACAGATTATTTCCTTGGCTTCACCTCCCTGGGCCAAGGAGAGCATGGCATAAAAGAAGAAAAATGTGTGGAGCACAGGCTGTTTCATAAAGCCRGAAAGGGACTTGCACATTCCACTGGATCAAAGAAATCTCTGGATCTTTTGGATTGTTTGGAACCCATTTTGCTTCTTTTCCAGTGTGCTGCCAGTCTTATGAGAGGGGATGGACCTTTGGCTGTAGGATCTCAGACTCCTGCCTGTGTCCAGTAGCTCAGAGGTGCTCCTGAGTGGCACAAATACTGCTATTCTGACACTCAAAATRTCTCTGAAATATACATTTGTTTATTCCATATTTAGCATTTCCATGGTTTTATAATCCGTTGGCAATTTCATGCTAATTTAAAGCCAGCACCTGTGATGGAACCATGCAGCCTCTCTGTGCCCATACTTCATCAAAACAGTGATGTTTGAAGATCATAAATGTAATATTTTTTCCTGCCTGTGCCCTTCCTATGTGCCTTCTGAAGAGTTTTCTTGCATAGAACTTTTGGGCAGCCTGCCCTGGAGAGGCCTCATGGCATCCCCAYCTCTCCGGATGTTTTTTTCCCTCCTTGCAACAAGATGGAAAGAGCAGCAGCAAGCTACAGACCAAAAATGAACAACCAAATGGATGGACATACAGACAGAATGATTGAGTGTATTCAGTGAAACCAACAGAACAAATTGTGCAGAAATCAGCAGAAAACCTTTTATTGGCAATGATTACCCAGCATACCAGCTGATGAAAAATGTGATGTATGGATAAAGAGAATTTAACTGAATGCAATACATGCAAGAAGAAAATTAAGGTGAATGAACACAGAACAATTAATTGGACAAGACATGTGCACAACTGGGAGCTTGAAAAGATTACTGAATTTACTGGCATGCATTGTACTAATGGRATGGATAGACAGTTTTTTGTAATTGATTTCTTCCTTTTCATCTAATGCCTGATGTCATTTTGACATTTGTGTCAGGCTGACAAAATCTCTCCACAAACAAAATAGGAACTTATGAGTCCTGGAGTGTTATTTATCTAAAAATCAATTTACAATGCTTGTAAATCCAGGTTTGTATCTAGTGAAGCAATTCCAGGTAGGCTGGATAGGCAGTAATTAAAAATGGAAAAGAAATCAGTAGGGTTCATTTAATTAACAGTTCTTTGTTACTTTGAGTAGCTTTATACATTTACCAGCTCAAAGAAGATTTCACAATGTGCCAGTCTTTATGCAAGTTACAAGAAGTGAGCATTTAATTGGTACTTGTGTGGACAGGGAAGTCTGAGTCTATTTTGGTGACAGAATTTAGAATTTGTATTATTACCATGGGGTCATGAGAGAAAACGCCAGATTTCTAAATCCTGTGTTAGTATTAAATTGCAGTTAGCTATAATTGGTTATAATTGCTATAATTGGGTAAATATCTTTGTTTGGAGAATATATCTTAATTTTTTTAAGGGAACATGTTYAGCCTGGAAGCCACCAGGGTTTTTCATGCACGAGGAAGGCTGATTCTGCTTGACCACATGTCAAGAACATGTTTAATTAAGGTGACCGGAACACTGAGTGTGTTTTCCATATGAGAGCTTACATTTCTGAAAGAATTTAGGGTTCATGAGCTGCAGCTTAAAAATTGTTGCCATGCCCTGGGACCTCTATAGAGTTCTCAGAGGAGAGCAGAAGAATATGAGCAGTAAATTTCCTGTGATGTTGCCACATCACCAGTCAGGTGGCTGGAAGGAGRGGGGAAATAAAGGGGCAAATTCTTTTTCACTTTACATCCTGGTAATGGCACAAGTATAAACTGGTTCCACCAAATTTTATGAGTTGGGTTTTGTCCATCTTTTTCCAGTTGCTGTCTGAAATGAATTTTGGCTTAAAATATGAATCCAGATCATCTTTCCAAGTTTTGGACACAGRGCTCTAAATCAAAAGAATAAAGACCTGATCCATTGCATTCTAACTGAATCTTTGACCCAGATTTCACCTGTATAAGTGAGGACAGGCCACCAGCAGCAAACAAAAGTGCTGCAATAGTAGTATGTGTTTATGTTAAAATGGATAATAAATGAGTCTTGATTTATTGCCAAAACCAGGACAGCTTCATGGCTACTTCTGAAATGTTTATGTTCATATGTTGCTTATCAGAACAGTAAGAAGCAAATCAGCATCACAGGCTTGCTTCAAATATTGTTCAGTAAAATGGGCTGTTTAGCTTAAAAGAAAAAAATTAAATCATAGACAGGGAGATGTCCCATATGCTGCTGTGATTGTGGTAATGGAGTCCTTGTACAAGCAAATATGGGTAAATAATAGTAACACAACACAATTTATTTAGAAACACYAAAAATCCTCTGTGAATTTAATGCCAGATTCTTGACCCTGTTTGCTTTCTTAGAGGAAGTGATTAATTCTTCATGATATAACTCCCTTTAGGCTCTTATTCTGCTCAAAACATTTGCAAGCAAATTGCAGTTACCAGTTTTGGCTTCAGYTTTATTTAGTGACTATTTTTAAATGTGTTATTTCTGAGTTGGCCAGAACTATTGAAGCTGTGTTTTTCAGCTAAGGAATTAGATTAGAGGAAGTTGCATGRAACTGGTTTTGGTACCTTTGTAGTGAAGCAAAAATAGTGGCTTGGTGAGAGGGTAATTCAGGCTCCTTGGGGCTTGTCCTGCTGAGTRTTGGTGGTCAGGGGGGATTGAGCACATGGTGGCCACCAATACCCACAGAGACATCCTGAAASTGATGTGTCTGCTGTGAAAAAAAATGAATAATCCCTTGCTAGTCTGGTTTACATCAACTTAKAGCTGGATTCACAGAACTCTGAGGATAAAGGTGCCTCTGGAAATTGTGCAGTTCCAGCCACAACTGAAAGCAGGGTCAGGGTGAGAAGGTTCCAGAGGATGATTCCCAGTTGAGTTTTGATTTAATGTGAAGATTCCACAATCTGTCTCACAGGGAGGCTGGTCCAGTGCCTGACCACTCAGTGAAAATGTTGTTTGTTATATTTAAATGCAATTTCCTGTGCTTCAGTTGGTGCCAGTTCACCTTGTACTGGCTGCCACCCAGCAGAGCTGGGATGTCCTTCCCCCAGTTCAGGAATTTGCATTTCCCTCTGTTGGACTTCAGGAGATTCCTGCTGGCTACTGATCYCTGAGAGAAAGATCCCATCAACTGATTGGAAGCCAAACTTGCTAAAAATTAACCATTTTAACACAGTGGCTGCAGATATGATTGAAATTTCACTTTCACGTTGGATTGGATGGATTTATGGGAATAAAATGAATTWAAAATTAWCATATSCTGTATAAAATTGCTAAATCAGCAGCAAAATAAWTAAAACACTCATGATTTTTATTTTYCTATCTGCAATTTAGTTACTTAAATTAGTTTGAAAAGTTGACTTTTGGATAAATTGTGTCCTTTTTTTTTAATAAAAATCTTTATTGAGTCTAGAGATGCCTTTTTGCAAGGAAAAAACAGAGTTTTAAAGAAATGATTTTGTGGTAGCATCTCAATTTTATATTTACAGAATGAATGTTAACACAGAGCTGTGCCAGAGCTTTCATTTCTCATGTGGGTGTTTTTGTTTTACTTCTTTTTATTATATTGCTGAAAGAGGTTTGTAGATATTACTGTTGAATATTGCTGAAGAAATCAGAGAATTCAATCAGGAACCTGAAATGAAGAATGCAAGCAGAGGCAGGGGGGACAATAGCAGTGACTTGTGTTGTCATGTTTTTTAATTACCTCCTTGATGAACAAATGTGTCTTGATGTGTTTGAGAAAGTAATGGCCCTTTAGAAGTGAAGAAGAAAATTATTTTCTTTGCCTTTTGAGCTATAGTTTACACTTGGAGACAAAATGGAAATATGGAAAAAACTGAAGTTAAAAAAGTGAGCTGCAAGTGTAAGTAAATCTCTGATTTTAGCTCAAATCAACCCGTTTCGCCAGCAGCTGCTGCTGGTTTTGGGTTATTAAATTGCAGTTTCTTGGTTATTATATCTGTCTAGTTTGCTTTCATCTGTGCAGGGAAGGAGCTTAATTACCTTTCAGTTTAATTCTTCCTTTCTTTTTGCCTAACTTCAGCTTTTTAGGTAAATTTTTTAAGCTAAGGTTAAGGTATTGGTTTCAGAGGCTGCAGAAGACTTTGTTGTGCTGCTGTGGATTTCAGCTGTATCTAAAGTAAAGAGCATTGTTCTTCTGCCTGACCTTTTCTGTTCAAAGTTCTCTGAGTCACAGCACAGATCTAAAGATCAACTTCCATCTGTGAACTGTGGTGACAGCTCTTCTCTGGAGTGAAATGGGTCAGAAAGCACRAGTTGGATTTGAGATTGGAAGGCAGTGAACTCAGGGAGGGGCTGGCACATCACTTTCTGACCATCTCTGAGGAAGAAATCTCACCACAGTGCTGGCAAACATTGAGCTTCCTTGAAACTGCCATTGCAGCACATAAATCAGAGTATGCAGGGGAGTGTTCTACCTGCATTAGAGCTACTTGCAAGTAAACACAAATATTCTGTGTCCATGGGGACTTTAAAACTCCCTACTGAGCACTCACCTTTGTGAGCTGGGGTGCGTCTTTTCCACCCTCAAATAATTAGTTGTGATCAGTCTCCAAATCCCCTTTTCACACTCAAATCCCCTTTGAGCAGCAAAAGGGATAGACCAGACTGACACAAGATCATGTTCTTCTAATGCAAACAACTCTGAATCCAGAATAGTTTCATYAAAATCAGGAGTACCAACCACAGTTTTGCTATAAGCAAAAGAAAAATAACTCAATAAAACCCTTGAAATGGAATGATAAAGTTAAAATGCCAGGCAGCTTCCTTTAGAGGTGGCTGACTGATTTATCAAACAGCAGAAATCTCAGTCATAACATTTTCTGAAAACATTAATTTAGGTCTCTTGAAAGCAAGGGGATATTAAAAGGCTCTTGAGATAAAAGCTATGAGATAAATGCAGGAAATCAAGTATACTATTTATGCCAGAAAGAGAAAAAGAGCACCTGCAATAGCCTCATTTGGATTTTGCTAATGCTATCAGTTCCACATAGAAAACATGAGTTATTAGGTAATTTATTTCCCCTTCCTTCTGCAGAAGACTGAGCAAATAATGACATCGGTGTTTTCTCAAACAAAWCCTACATGACAATTATTTATGCAAAATATTTTTAGAAGTAATACTGCTTTGGTGAAAACTACTGATTTGTCTGGTGTTTTTTTTACTGACACTTTGAGTTTTCCTTTTTTTCAACCTGGATTAAGACAATGCGTTTGGAAGTCTCTCAGCYTGGCTCCTACATTTTTTATAAGCAACTGGGAACTTTTGGAGAATGATTATGTTGAGGGTTTCTAACCATGTTGGAAGGCAATGCAATTTGGATTTGTGGATGAAAGAGCATGGGAAGTATTTAAAAAAAAATCACTCACAGGGAAGGTGGGGGGAAGGAAAAAACCTCTGGATGATTTTACTGAGGGAATTAATCAGAAAATAGCAATCAGAATGATTGACCCAATGTTTAGGATATCAGAGCATTTCCACAGACATTCCACAGACATCTAAATATTTAAAACATCACCTTCTTAGTCATGCAAGAAGTTCTCTATCATATGATAAGCCATTTTATTCTTCATTTTATTAGCCTGTCTTTGCTGATCTCTTCCCCCTGAGATCCACAGGACACGTGGGAGTGATTCCAAGCTGTGCCAGKGGTGGTTCAGACTCAATATCAGAATAATCTCTTTCCCATGGGGGTGGTCCAACACTGGAAGAGGCTTCCCAGAGAGCTGGGCACTGTTTGCCAAGCCTGTCACTGTTTAAGAGGCATTTGGACACTGCTCTTAAAAATTTGCTTTAGCTTTTGGTAATTTTTTTTTACTGAAAAAATAATTTGAAATAATTAACTAAAATTAATTAATTTAAAATTTAATGTTAATTTAAATTGATTTTTAAATTAATTGGAAAATTATTAATTTTTAAGCTTTTTCACCCCTGCAGTGGTCAGGCATCAGGACTAGGTGATAATTGTTTGTCCTTTCTCACTGAAGTATTCTGCCCTTTTCTGTTCTATTCTCCATGTTCCCTCCTCTGTCTACCTTCATTACTTGCTTGAAATGAGTAACTTTGTGTGGATGAAGAGAGGAAGATCCCACTTGAACAAATTGAATGACTAGTTGATGTAAATATCAAAACAGTCAATAGGCAATGTTTAAAAGGTATTTATGCTGTCAAACAGTAGGATATGATTTCAATTTCTGGTATTGTTTATGGCAAGGAGGCTGGAACCTCAATGAAAAATATCACTTTATGCAGAAATTCCTCTTGCAGCAGGACAAGTGATGGTAGGAGTTAAATATGAGGAGCAGGAGAATAATTTGGGTGTTAATATCCATAGATCTGGCCTTGATTCTATGCATTGTTCTGTGGGATTCCTTRGAAATGTGAATTTTCCTCTAACAGCTGTAGTCCTGATATCTGGTTCACAGAGCAGCACTGCACTGGTTTGGATGTGTCCCATTCYCCCCAGCTGGACTCTCCTGATTTGGGCTGAAAGCATTCTCAGGATTACTCCTAAATTAGGTTTCCATCTAGTCCCCCTCCTCAGTTTTGGGAGAAAAAGAGAGAAATCTCTTGGTTTTTGCCTCTCTGAGCCAGTTATAAATTCTGTGACAGCAGCCTGGGTATGGAYTCTCTTATTAGCCAGGTAAAGACTCCACAGCAGCTCTCAGAGCATCCCAGCACTTCTCTGSTGACTGGCTGGTTGTTGATATTTTATTGTCTCTGTCTCTTCACAATTGACTGCTCCACTCAGTGTTTGTCACTGTATATCATCAGAGATATTAAAGCTGAATATATCATTTATGCTCTAGACTTGCCTGATGAAGCACTGATTAAATTAACCCAGCATTTGTGGCGTTTCTTGCTGTGCCACTACAGAGAAGAAGGTGACTGGGAAATATGTCATTAGAATGAAAGGACAGGTGGCTCYTCCTCCCCTTTTCCACTAAATAATTAAAATTAGTCAGTTGTAAGAACTAAAATATTTTTACATGTTAAAAGACATCCATTTGTTTGARAAATTAAAGTGATTTATGTGCTTCAGAGTGGAGAAATTATTGAATTTCAATAGAAATGTTTGCTATCCTGTGATAATTTTTATAAAATATTACCTCAGTACTTGTAATTATAGTTGGGTATCTAAATTTGAACTGTTAATTATCTTTAGCTAGCAATTTCATGGAGGATAATCATATTTCCTTCACTTGAAAATGAACATTTTAAGTAACAAATGAGCTACAAGCCACAGGTTTTTGGCAGTAATTGCTGCTACTCCCCTATTTTCAGGATAAATCTCTTAATTAACAGCTGTATGGCACTGTCTCACTGAAATATTTCATCCTTTTATGAAAGAATCCAGGGAAATATGAAAAGGATTTCTTAGATATGCAAGCAAAAAAAAAAAAAAAAAAGTCCTGTGAGGTTTATTGGCTTCTTAATTCAAACTCTGAGCACACTCAGGAATGGTTATGTTTAATGTTTCTACCTCTTCTCTGACATAATTACCTGTGAATACTCAACAACAAGGGCTGTTGGAATTCATGAGGGGCTTGGGGAATGAACTCCTTAATGTTCAGTTTTCCAGCCTTAATTAGAAATCAACTCTTTCAAGCCTGTTTGAGGTTCAGATTATGTGTATGCCTCTAAAAGATAYTCCTTTTTTTCTGAATAAAAAAAAGTGATTTTTTAATACAAGAATCCTGGAGGTGTAAATCAGGGGTTCCTCACTGAGATTTATCCTACCTGGCCAACTGAATTTATTTATTTATTTATTTATATTTATTTATATAGATAATATTGTTAGTATTATTATTAATAATTATCAATAATAATAATATTTATTTATTCTGAATTTATTTTACACAAAGGATGTAGAGGTTTGGGTCGGAAGGGACCTTAAAGATCATCCAGTTCCACCTCTGCCATGGACAGGCACAGCTCCCACTAGACCAGGTTGCTCTACAGCCTTCTCCATGCTGAACAATTCAGTTATTTAGGACTTTGAAAAGTTATATTTTCTCCCTTTTCTTTGTATGCTTAAAGGTATTAATCCCAAATCTAATGTGTACTCCATAACAGAGAGCAACTCTTGTTTTACTCTGTTCAGCTAGCAAACTTCATTCCAGACTGAATTGGGGATGAAGATGCCCAATTTTCCAGCCCCTGATTTTCCCAAGAGAGTTATTTAAAAGTCTCTCTCAAGAGAGTTTTTGGCAAGTTTGGAGCCCATTGGATTCAGTGACAGCACAATCCTGCTGTGCAGCCACTTCCTCCTTGAGTCCTGGTCCATTTGAAAGTGGGGGTGAAAAAGGCTCAAAGTCATTTGCCTTCCTCYTGTCCAAAATCTACTTCTCTCCATAAAACCCAAATTAAAAGTTCTTCTTGCAGATGGTGGATAGATYAGGCTGCATTGCTTTGCACTTTGCAGTGTTGGAAGAATAAATAACATTTCCCTATTCCTGCTGTGTGTCACACCATGAAAAGAGAAGCAGTGATTTTCTGTATAGTCCTTCCTGCTCAGACTGGGCACAATCCTGGGGTTTCCCTAGTTCCTTTTTTAAGTGTTAAGGGGRATTATTTGTAGCACTAAAACTGGTATATTCCAGTAAACTCCTTGATACTGCTGACCATGAGTTTGACAGAAGCATTCTGATCCTCCACTGTCAAAAATATTTATCCATGGAGAAACTCAGTCTGTCTCCTGACTCGTATTTTACATGCTAATCTGTATGCTTGGGCCAATTTCCTTCAAATAAATTTTAAATTATGTTTAAATTTATTATTTATTATTAGTAGTATTATTATTACAGAATGAGTGATGCAAATACTTGACATGACAAGAGGTTGAGCAGGATGTGATCCTTACCCAGGATGTTACTTATAATGTAATTACAGAAAAACAGGAAAGCAAGAAGTTACCCTGATCCATTGGTTGGAATTTGATATGTCCCAGTGTTGACCTGGAAAATAAAAAATTGCTCTTGGTAGGGATTATTTGTTKTTAAATATCTCATAAATGTCCCCAWGGCCGTARTTTGTATTAGAGCTGAAGAGGCTGTATCTAAGGCTGTGCTTAAAAAGAAAAAYTATTAAAAGTAATTCCAGGATCTGAGCTGGTTTAATCTTTTCTTTACTATCTTCTCAGAGAAGGAGGATTTTTTCAAGGTTTCTACCCACAGAAATGGAAAAGTAGGCTGTGGAACAGGTTGCTTTTAGGACTTTTGTAAGAGGTGTCATGAACTGAACAAATCAAAACTTAGTTCTCATTTTCTGGTGGCAAAGACAWGCATCCTGAGGCCACCTTAGGAGTTTCAGGTGAGATGAGGTGTCTGGAAAGGTACATAAAAAAACCAAAAAACCCCAAAGAAGTTAATAAGAATTCACTGTGACAGTGATGCCAAAACAATCTAATGATTAATGCTCTTGCTTTTCAGATAATATAAGTCTATTTTTGTTCTAACATGTCTCTGTCTCCAACATCTCTTTTTTGTTTCCCAAGTCCCTGCATACATTTGTATTTTGTGATGTGCTTTTCATGTTGCTTCTGCTGAACTGTCTTTCTCTGTGAAAAGAAATTAATAAAGCTAAGCCAAAGGGAAGGTGATTGACTGTCCCAGTTGGAAAAAAAGAATTTAAAAATATTTTGTGAGAATAAGCTCATAACATTCTTTGGGAATTGTACTTCTATAMAGTGCTCTTTGAATTGAATTTCAGCATTAAAATTTATGTACTCATTTGGTATCATACTTTTTCCTTCAAGAAAGATAAATATTTCAGTCTTTGAACAGTGTGAAACTGRAAACATTCAGCAGTAGCCCTGGCTGCTGGAATTCCTCAGTAGGCTGCTAAGCAATTCCAGTGATGAATAGTCTGTGTTTGCACCTGGGAAATGCACAGTAATCACTGCAAAAATAAAGCATTGCAGACAAAGGGATAGATCATTTTATCTGATCCTTAAAAAGGCCATTCAGATGGTTGTTTTGTAATTTGATGTCATTTAAGTAAGTTGAGGGGYTTTCTTTAGTTCAAAAACTGCTTAATGTAAAAAAGTCATTTATTGTGTGGTTAGCAAAGCATCCATTAAAACTTGAGAGGCTGAAAATCCTCCTGGGGTAGTTTAAATTTCASAAAAACACTCACAAAAGCAATTACATTTTTAAATGAATAATTTATTTGGGGTGCTTTAGATCAGATTCTTGTTTACAGTTTCTCACCTTATGCATTTCAGCTTGGTAATTGGTTTGGTCTGTACAGACAGGTTTTTCAGCTCACCTAAATTCCCTGTCTGGAGGGAATCAGGTGTCAGGATGGGATCTGTGGTGTCTCCAGATGCTGTCGTCCTCCTTATTCCTTCTGAACTCCTTTTTTTAAAAAGAACATCATAGAAACAAACAGAACAATTGAGTCTGTGGTATTTTTATTTATTCAAATAGTGACAATGCATTTTAAAGCATTTTAAYGAGCCAGAACCTGTGGCTTGTCTCATGAGAGTTTTTCCTGAGTTCAGCAACTTGTGGCATCAGGACTTTGATTTGAGTTAGCTACACCAATTGGTAAAAATATCTCATTTCCTCATTCCTTTCTCCTCTTACAACATTTAAAAACAATTGAATTTTTGTGTCTGTAATTTGTATCAACGTGTTTCTTGTGTTAATGTTGTTTTAAATTAATTCAGACTGATTTTCTTCTGTTCTTTTACATCAATGTMTCCAAAAAGGGCTGGTTGGTATTTTATATTGCTTTTCCCTTCTTTGTATAAAAAGAGTTTGATTTATTTTCTGGAAGAAGGCAGCTTAGAAGTGGCTTTGTATTGCTCTGCTGAATCTTTGGGATCTGTCTTCCTAATAACTTTTACTAGGACAGTAGGCAGGGTGTGACACTTCAGGGCATRTGTGTATTTGCATTTCCTTCATGCTGCAGTGATGTATGGACTCCAGCTGGTGCAGGAAAAAGTGCTCAAATATATTCTACTGATGGACCAATTCTTCAGTGTAAATATCACCTTAGGCCCAGGATTCTTGAAGAGTGAATTGTTTTTCTTTATGTTCTTGACTGACGTTTTCAAAACAGAGCCATCAGGCAAAGCTGCCCACAWGGGGTGCACAGCAATTGAGCTGTCTTGAATTCTGCAGTTACTTTTATAATGGATATCCCACATCCCAGAGCATTTTGTTGTTAATTCCATGGTTTTTGCTGCTGACTCTGCATGCACTGGGACTGTTGGGTCAAGCAGCTCTTTCTGGATTTGCACTCTCCAGGGTAAGGGAAGTCAATCTGAAATTCTGCAGTGTAAGGCTTTTCTGCACAATGGTAGTTCTACACCCACAATATTAGTTTTATATATTAATATATTATTAGAGTATATTAGATATAGTATATTATATATATATAGATATATGTATAGAGAGAGTATATTAGATATATTTCTTTTCCCTCTTATATTAGATGTGGGTTCCCCTAGAGGCGTGTTTGTGACTCTCTTCTTTCTGCCTTTTAATTTAGAGGAATACATCCACCACCCAAGGCAAGATCAGCCTTTGTGTTTATTACAGATATAGAACCTGCTGAATTCCATGAGCACCTCCTTCTGGAAATGTGGCAGACCCTGAAAAGAWCCCCACAAATTAGGGGGAAATAGTCTTTTTAAAATATCACCATATTCTCTCTAAAGTCTTTTTAGCTACATCTGCTGCTGCTGTGCACCATGCTGACAATTGCTGGTAAAATTGCCTGGTAAATGGTATTAGTCCTAAATATGACTCTGGGTGGACTGAACACCTACTTTGTACTTTGGGCAATATTCCTTTAAGCCCTCTAAATTGTTGGGCATTGCAGATTGCCTKAAAATGAAACCACAAAACAATTGATTCTTCTGCCTGGGAATGCTGCCTTCAGATTTCAGTTCACCTAAAAAATAATAACCTGAGGTGAAAAATAGAAATATGAAGACAAAAATATTTTTGGAGTGGGAAATTTTTTGCTTCAGAATTGCATTTGATGTAGCATATCTGACACAGATTTCATTTTGATTGCTCCATTTACTCATCTGGAAGATGAAATGATGCAAACAAGTCCTTTCCTTGTCCAGTGTCTCTCTGGAAGGTGTAAAAGCTGCAACAGGAAAGTTCAGTGCAGAAACTTGGTGCCYGAGTTCTCTTGTCACTACCACTTGTGCATGTTCTATAGAAGCTGGGTAATGGAACCTAAAAATCTCATTTAAATGTAATTCAATTACAGTGCAAACTGTCTGAATCCTTTTCTGCTTTGAACCTCAATGTTTTAGAATAGGTCTAAAATCAGGAAAGATGTGCTGAAGRTTGAAGCATGAAAAAGCTTTTGTGACTCAAGTTAAAAATTTGCTTAAATGTTTAATTTAGTGTCTGATGTCTCCCCCAGAGGAAAAAGGTAAATTGCTGAAGGAAGAAAAAAAATTAAATTTCTATGGGATAGGTGAATGTCTATAGGCAGCACAGTGTTTTCAGACATGTCAGATTATATGAAAGCTGAGTGTATRTATTAGAAAAAAATCAAATTGCTTCTGAGTGTTCCCTTTCCTGGTTGCTTGCATTACTCAATAAGTAGCACCGCTGCTGTGGAGAATGCATGTATGCCATGGATCTTGTTAGAGAATGCCTTTTCTCATTCACTTCCCCAAAAATGTGATTTTTTTTAAAGTTTGCAAGGTCATGATTGCTTTAATAAAAATAAAAAAAAAAAGAAAAACCAAGCAACCAAACCAGCACTAATCAGAGTTCACTGCAGTGATRTGCTTTGCTTTATCAGTTGCATTTTCAGGCCTTGGCTTCACCACCTTCTACCTGGCTGGAAAGCTGCACTGCTTCACGGAGAGCGGCCGGGGGAAGAGCTGGAGGCTCTGTGCAGCCATCCTGCCCCTCTACTGTGCCATGATGATCGCCCTGTCACGGATGTGTGACTACAAACACCACTGGCAAGGTCAGGCATGGACATGCCCCATTTCCCTACTCTTTTTTTCCTGAGTTAGCCATGGATTTCTGTTGTAATTCCACACGAAATGAGCGACACTCGCGCTTTGAGATGTTCAAGGTAAAAAAGGGGTAGTTTATTTCTGAACTCTGATATTTATAAGTGATTACGGRTTGGAGGATGAAATTGCTACTTTTTTAACTACAGTGGTCAAACTAACAGTTTATCAATTCTCTGTTCTTCTAGAAAGGAATGTAAAACAATTATCTATATGAAAAGTGTGGGAGAAACTCTATTACAAAAATGTAAACATCAGAAGGTTTAGAAGAACTTTAGAAGAACAGGGTGACATATTTCTTTGATTTTTTTCTTTTTCAGTACATGGTGTGAGTTAAAACACCATGCTGTGCTRTAGATTTTCCTTGCTCCTGGATTGATCCTGGGGTTTCCTAGCAAGGCTGGATTAGCTAGCACTGACCTTCAGAGCTTCAGGCCTCTGCCACAGCATCCTCTCCTCCCTCACAGCAGGCACTTCTGGAGTGCAACACCCATCAGGTCACTGCATCTGTCACTGTTGTCTCAGAGTCCTTCAAAGTTCTGTAACTGATGGAGAAGGTTGTACTATTTATCAATTACACACTCATGTGACAATTCAGAAAACCCTGCCATCAATTATTTCTTTTACCATTTACCATTTCTTGACCTTCTTTGTGGTCACCTTTGTAGCTTCCTTGCTTTTACTCATGTCTTCTGCTAAGTAAACCAGCCTGTAATTACTTTTTGCCTATTTTTCTCTGTATTCCTACAAGAAATACCATGCCTGGTATTTCTGATGCTGTTATGTAGGTCACCTTGGCTTTCTGTGGTATTGCCAGTACTGCACTGCTGGCCTTGCAAATTGAACTCTCCTCAAGGTCCTGAGTGCTCCTTTCAATTACCTGAAATTTCAGTTCCATACTGGTTCCATGCTGTTTCCTGTTTTCCAGCACTGTGGTGGGTTGACCCTGGCTGGACACCAGGTCTGTCACTCCCCTCCTCAGCTGGAAGGGGGAGAGAAAATGCAGTGAAAAGTTCATAARTCAAGATAAGTAGAGGGAGAGATCACTCAGCAGTTGCTGTCACGGTGCCCTGGAGCAGCTCCTGCCCGTCCTTCCTCACTGACCTGGGTGTCAGCAGGGCTGTTTCTCTCACATCTTCTCGCTCCTCTCTCCAGCTGCAATTTCAGTTGTCCAGATTTTTTTCCAGTTTTTTACATCTGTTTTCCCAGACATGCTCCCACATCCCTGCTGTGCCCAGCCTTGGCCAGTGACAGACCCATCCTGGAGCTGCCTGGTGCTGGCTCTGATGCACATGGAGATTCTCACAGAAGCCACCCCTGCAGCTCCCTCTGCTACCAAAACCTGGCCCCAAATCCCAATACAAAGACAGCATTCTGTTGGTACCTCACATAATTTCAATTAATTGCTGGATTGCTCTGTCCCCCTGAGCACCTTCTCATCTCAGCCAGCAGCAGAACCAATCTCAGCCATGCTTTCCCTCAACCTGCTGTGCTCCTRCAGCTGCTTCATCACCAGCCATTAGCCTTCACATGTTCTCTGAGGAGCCTCCTGGATTCCAGCAGAGCCTTGTCTTGTTTCAGGACCCATTTCTCCTTTTCTCAGTGACCCTGGGGCCGGGGAGCACCTCCAGCACAAACCTGCTGAGCACGAGGTGCTGCCTTGCCAGGCTGGCAGGAGGCACACAAAACACTTGGCCTGAGCTCCCTGTTAAAGAGAAAAGAAGGAGTGGGGAGAAATGTGGAGGGTACAGGTTTGGAACAGGTGTTTGCAGTGTGAACTGTCCCTTGCCAGAATTATTGATGGGCTGAAAGGTGAGCAGGTGATGGTGGTGTGCTTTGTGCATGGTGGAGGAACACTGCACCCAGAGGTTCGGACAGAGCTCATCACAGCTGCTCCTATTCTGCCTTTGAATTTTAAGGAGATGGAGCTCAAACTTGTGGGAATAAATTACACAGGACTCCATTTTCTTCATGGTGGAAAAAGGCCCATTCWTTATTCACACAATTCATTTTTATACAGATCTACAGACTTTGTGTGGGACTCTAATTGGTTAGGAGTTTTCTTGCCAATTACCTTTATAGGTTAGTAACAAGTTGTTATTCTGTATTGRTTGGTCACTCAAACTCTCAGTGTCTACATGCAGGGAAGTTGGTTGTGAAAGGTAGTTTTCATTTTTCTGTCTAACTGTCTAAAAACAGTTTATGCAGATGCAAGTTATCTGAGCATTGCACCTAACACAGGTTTATAGAAAATTAATCTTGTCACAATAACTAAGTTTTTTACGAGTTGATTGATGCTGTACAGTGAAAATTCTTGCCCTCAGTACCTTTAATATCATTATAGTTTGGTAGAGCCAGGCTGATGAAATCAGTCAGCTTCCAGTGTGGGTAGGATAAGTTACTGTTTGCACACAATCACCTTCTAAATTCCTGTTTGAGCCCCTGTTATATTAATTTGTGATAGATTCATTTTGTCCTTTTGTGTGAAGGAAGAGAACATGGGATTAGAAGGCATCTCCTGGGTCATTCCATGTAGTCCTGTTCCTCAAATGTGACTTACAGTCACATTTCTTTAATTTATCCACCTCACTATTAAATTTATCAGGTTTTCTTGCTCCAGYCATTCCTGATAAAAGGCATCTCACTTCTCTAATGACTACAAACCATCTATTATGCATTGAAAATTGAATTACATGGCCTTTGTTATAATAAAAATCACAATGCCAAACCAGGGTATTTAATCTGTATTTAAGGACTTTAGACAAAAATAATTTGTATTGATTTACCCTTCTTTGCCAGTAAACTAAATGATTCACCATTTTAATTACACTTTGAGTTTTTTGAAATTAAAAGAATGGAAACACAGSTACACACAGCTGATGTGGTGCTGAATCAGTCTTGTTAAAATAAAATGTGTTGTCAGGTCWTTTTAACCAGTGCCTTTTGCCTCACTTCATTATTCTTCATGTTAAATCTGAGGCTTTCACTGAGTGTGTATGTCCAGTGAAATTTTTCTCTTTTTGATTGTAAATGAAACACAAGATAAGGTGAGTATTTTAGTGAGGTGAGTATTTTCTGGTTATTTTAATAACCAGAAACAGAAGGAATCCTCTATAGAAAATTTTAAATTGCCTAAGTGTGAGAACTGCAAATATCTCATCCAATAGCCTTACTTATCTTACTTTATTTTCTGATAGGAGTATGGGCTAGTAAAAAACATCAAAGAAAGATATTCAAGAGGTGTTAAATCAGTTAACAGGCATACTTAGTCTTTGACCTTTCAGATGCTTTTGGGAAGAATTCATCCAGTTTGAAATTGTTTYTGGCAGTCTGCTTTTTGAACTAGGTGAAGATCCATGGGTTGCCCACCCACAAGGGGTCAGCTGTGATCTGGAACATCAGGAGTGTTTGACACCCCAKGGAGGCCATTCTATTCCCAGTGTTCATCTCCCAAAACTGAGCCAACCATCTACAGTTTGGGGGTTCAAAATATTGCACAAGTCCCCAAGGATGGATTTTGTGTGTCCAGTGTRATTGTGGTATTTGGTTCCAAATCCTTTAAGAAAATTCAAAATCCACATTTTCTGTGTTAAACACTTTCCCATCAACCATATGTCTTTTATTTCCAGTTTTCACTCCTGGCTGCCCTTCCCCTTGTAACRTGCTTCTGGTTTTGTTGCTTTTTTCCTGCAGATGCTTTCGTTGGAGGGGTCATCGGCCTCATTTTTGCTTATATTTGCTACAGACAGCACTACCCTCCTTTGGGCAATACAGCCTGTCACAAATCTTATGTCAGCCTGCTGGATCAGACCTCAGTGAAGAAAGAAGAGAGACCCACWGCAGACAATGCTGCTGGGCTGCCTCTGGAGGGAATAACTGAAGGTCCCGTATGACTTTGAGAAATGTGCAGAATGAACTTTTAGCCTTCTCACATTTCCTCCAAACTGGTCTCTTAACAGTGGTTCTTAATGTACATTTTTTCTTTTGTTTCTTTCCTTTTTATAAAGGGAATTTAAATATTTTATTTTTAATGCCATGGCAACATCATAGTTTTAAAGCTAAATTTTAAGTTCGTACTGACTTGCTGAATTATCTGTTTTCAGTCTACTGCAAGCAGGTAGAACTACTCAAGGGAAGGGGAAAGCACATTATTAAAAAGAATCTCGTGTGGAGAATGTTAAAAGGAGTCATTTTGAGGTGTGGYTGAGCATATACTAGATCTGGAAACAGATTTTCTGAAGTACTGAGTATCTTCTACAAAGTTCTGGTCATCTTCAGCACTCATTGATTTCGATGGGTGGCGAGTACACAGAGCACTTTTCATCAGGTGTTCAACATCTGTAATTTGATAATTTAKGGCATTGTCCTTATGTTTATCTTGCTGCCTTCTGACATTAACAAAAATCCCCACGTGCTGGTGGAACTTTGTATTAATTGTCAAGTTTTGCCAAGGTCGTTCTGAGCTACCAATGACTAAGAGAGCAAAAGGTGTGGCTGGTGAAGTGCTTGTGAGAGCTAAGCCTTGTGCATTAGTAGTTCCACAGGATGATTYTCACCTTCAAGAAGCTCCATGCTGTTAAAATTGCCAACTAAGAACAACATACAGGATGGATTAGAAACTTGGTATTGACCATMAGCAGTTTTTGAGAACTCTTGCAGTATTTACCATCAAAACAAATTTGAAAGAAAACACCCATTGCATTTAMCAAGCTGAAGTCTTTCAAACAGATGTTTAAAACCCCCTAAAACTGGGAGGACAGAGAAACACAAAGTTTTCTGTGGATCTCRTTGTG
This sequence comes from Cardinalis cardinalis, assembly GCA_014549065.1. Taxonomy (NCBI): domain Eukaryota; kingdom Metazoa; phylum Chordata; class Aves; order Passeriformes; family Cardinalidae; genus Cardinalis; species Cardinalis cardinalis. The sequence goes on along the minus strand of JACDOX010000010.1, from coordinate 812,561 downwards.
CCATGTTCATTCTTGTGTAGTGACTCACTGCAGCATTGGTGACCTGAGGAAATGCAAAGATTCTCATTCGTGACTTTGGGTGCACAACCACAAATGCCTGTGGTGGTTTCCAGCACTATAACATATCCAGAGGAAGACTGGAGMCAGTTTTCCACCAATCCCATCCCACATTTTCAGCCCACCATGYTCTTGGGCATGGTGCTTGCCAAGGTTGGTACCTGAATTGAACTCACCTGAACCAAACCACTGTTGGCATGGAGAAGGCTGACAAATGTGTGACCGRAGTTAGTTTATTATCAGTAGGATTCTGTTTGTTGGGAATGCACTATGCAGTATACATCACATTYCTGTGAGATGATGTACCTTTGGATGGCAGAATGTCAGATCCCAGATTTTTTCTCCTTAGGTATCCTGTGAAAAATGCAGGCAAAATATTCCAGACCACACCCTGGCAGTTGAACATTTCTTGGAGCAATCAAGATAATGTTGATCAACGACCACAATTACGGTGCTTCAGRCTGGAGGAGACTGCTGCCATGATTATAATTTCTGTGTTCCTGTTGGAATATGCATCAGCCTCGTAGACATTTTGTGATTCAAACAGCTCAATGTCTTTATGTAAGGCTTGTCATTTACTTTCCTCAAAGCAAAGCTTTGTAGATTTTCTTTTTTTTGAGAAGAGCTGCTTCCTGATTGTCAACACTTGAATTTTTATAAAAAACAAGTAAATTAGGGTCCCCTTAAAAATAAACCTAATAACTGTGTACAAGAGGATGCAACCTTGCTGTGTATAAATTTATATGATATTTGGAAATGGCTATAAATAGGAAGTGACATTAAGGAACAGAAGGTAACAGGAGTGAACCCGGGAGGTTCTGTAGAAATCAGAAAAAAGCAGAGCTGGTACAGTTTAACTGAGCCAGAGGGAGAATGCTTCACTTACAGAATTCTGAGCTCTACAGTAGAGACAGTTGAACTTAGCTGTGGGTTTCCTGGTGAATATACAGTAATTCACAATACCAGCATCAGCAAAGCAAAATTAATTGGCATTTGCACTGGATTTGACAGAACACTCCTCTGGTGTGGTTGAGATCTTATTCTAGAAATCCCCAGAGTTCAATGGAGGTTTAATCTTCCTATGAAATTTTTAAACCACCCTACAGAATTCTGTAACAAATATAGTTTTCTATTACTTCATGTGGGAGGATTACTGAGAGCCCCAGAGCCAGGGTGAGGCTTAGCCATCAGCTCTTTSTTTCAGCAGGAACCCTAGTCTTCCAGGTTATATGCAAATGTTAAAAAAAGAAGAAATCTTCAATCAAAATTAGAAGTTTAATACTGATGCATAGAGCATTTTGCATGTTTTTATATAGATCTGGCTTATTCTCAAAATGGAGTGGGGCCTTCTAACTGTGCTGTACACTTTCTCAGTATTTTAATGGCTTCTGGTACAGACAGGCTGTCTTTGGGATGAGGAAAATCTCTTCTAGCTCTCAAGTGAATAGTGGCTGTTAAAGGATGGGAACATGAAGTGTAATACAGCATAAAACCTGGAATTGCAGGAGTAATTGGTGATCTCAGAAAAGCAGTAAAGAATAACACATTTTAATGGGAATAATTCAATCGAGAGTCATAAAGGAGACAATGTAAAAGGTTTGATTAAAATGTAATTAAAATTATGAAAGACTTAATGAAATGAAACTTGTGGAGGGYTCTGTAGGTGCCACAATCACCAGTGCAAAGTCAGCGTAGGGAAGGCATTTTTGTGGATCAATGTATTTTAATCTCATGCTTTCTCAATGTGAAGGAAATGTAATGTTGTAATGCACCAATAAAACAACACATGAATGTGGGTTTGTACATCTGTGTGTTATCATTTTTTTGAGAAGAATATAATTTAGCAAGTTATTGTAATTAATAAAACATGTAGAGCATCACACAAAAAGCCCTAAAGAAACAATGTTACTGATAAACAGTCATTACTGATGCTGCTAAAATGGAACAGCCTCCCTCCTTTAACCAAAATAATGCTCTTCAGCTYTCCTCCAGGCAAAGGTACAGTGTAAGACTGCAAGGCTGAAATTCTGCCATTGTTACCCAGCTAAACCCAACAGGTCCCTTCCCCTGGTCCCATTCCATATCCCAAATAACCCTGCAAGTGCCATATTTAATAATAAACATGGTTGGGCTAGAACAGGAGGACAAMATCAAATCAAACACAGCAGGGATATCCTGAAAGCATGAGACTGGCAACCAGCAAAATGCACCCACAGTGACTGAAATCTCAGGCACTGGGTTAGGAATAGAGCATTTGTGCTCATTCATTCAGATTTTGTTGCTTTTTCTAATTTGGCCCTCTACTTTTTTTCCCTGTGCATAGAACAAATTATTTTTATTTAATGTGAAAACAGAACCTCATTTWCCTTCTTTCTATACATGGCAAAAAGTACTTTGCTGTGGATTGAGGTGAAAAAAAMCCCCAAACCTAAGAAAAAGCCATATTTTTATTTTGTGGTACTAAAATTCTAATTACTTTGGGAAAACTGCTCAGGATCACTGAGCACATCACATCCTGTAGGTGGAATAAAGCCTTCACATAGGTTTTTTGTCTAAAAATTGTAAGCAAGACCATGTTGTTGGACAGTTAGGAGTAGCACCCACAGGCATTATCTGAAATCAAATTTCTTATTMCTCTTGCCTATCTTTACAAGATAAATTGTCTCACCTGTACCAGAGTACACTCCATACTCATCTGATTAGCAGAATGCCTACATTGCTGTCCTAAGAGGCTAAAATTAAATTAGAAKTTTCCACTGGGATGCACCCAGTTTAATTCAGTTTATTATACAGAGAACTCCTGTTCTACAGGTGTGCAAATAACTYCCTGCTCAGGAACTTGGTCTGAACAGAGAAAAAACATTATCATTTTGCCATTAAATTAAAATCTGCTAAACATATATAAAATTAAAATGACAAGACTGGGTAGGTAACTCCAAATACACTGAATTAACTGAGATTCTTTTTGCAGATGCTACAGGATTTTTGCTGAAACTTGCAGAAATAACAAAACAAAAAAACAAAACAGCAGACTGGTCCAAACTTTGAACCCAGAYAACTGTAATAAAAACATCTGAGCTACAACAAATGTATGCTGAAGTTACAGAAGTGAAGATTTAACCATCATTATTTTCTCAAAAAAAACCCCAAACTTTCCAAAGAGAAAAGCAAGAGGCATTTGGGATAACCCACATTTCATAATCTGAGTAGCAAGGTATGAATGGGGCGTGAAATAGAAAATCCTCTCTCAGTGCTTTGGCTGGGTGAAAACAGCAGAGTGATGCATTCAGCCAGTTCAGGAGGACTGCACAAAGTCAAGCATGAAACACAACTGAAGCAGCTCCAGGAACCTTAAACCTTTGGACTGAGTCTCTCTGTTAGTTTGCCAAAAAAGCTCTTAATTTCCCTGGCAGATTTGCAGCAGTCATGCATTTTTGTACTAGGTTTTAACGTGGTCTGAAACAAGTTTATTCCTAGGAGTAGATGGGGCACAAGGACACTGTCGTTTTTATAACAGTGATTATCTCTGACTTGCTTTTATTTGGCCTCTTGTTCATAGATGTAATTKTGCTTTTTAATTACAACCCACAGCACTGTGCTCTCTGAGCTCCTTTGGGTCCCTGGTTCTTTCCATCTACAGAGTGGCTTCTCTCCTGGTGATGAGAAGGGGAAGAGAATTGATGGTGACAGGTACACACCTTCTGGATGGTGTCTGTCTTCCTTCCTTTTCATCTTAATTAGATTTCCAAGTCCAATTAATGCACTTCTATATAAGCAACATTGACCCACAAGACAGAGTGCAGCTCCAAAAAGGACAAGGTGAAATTGCAGAATTGCCCAGCTGAATCCAGACAAGCTCCAGCCAGACAACTCAGGTTGCCATTGTCCAATACATGGAATTTCTCACTTTTTAAGCCAAAAGGCATTTAAAGAATTTTAAGGCTTTTACAGCTCTTAGTTGTGGTATTTTCAGGGTCCCCCATCKTGGGGAAGAAATTATGAATCTGACTCTGTGTTCTTAGAAGGCTAATTTATTATTTTATGCTATTTTATTGTACTAAAGAATACTATACTAAAACTATACTAAAGAATACAGAAAGGATACAGACAGAAGGCTTAACAAGATAATAATTAAAAACTGGTGACCCTCTCCAGAGTCCTGACACAGCTGGACCATAATTGGTCATTAAGTTAAAACAATTCACATGAAACCAATAAAACACTCATCTGTTGGATAAACAATCTCCAAACCACATTCCAAAGCAGCAAAACACAGGAGAAACAAATCAGATAATTATTGTTTTCCTTTTTCTCTGAGGCTTCTCAGCTTCCCAAGAGAAGAATCCTGGGCAAGGGGATTTTTCCAGAAAATGTGACCGTGACACTTAGTGTTGCATTGAGAAAGGACAGTCAGTAAAAGGGAAGTTTCCAAATGCACTTTAACTCCTGAATTCAAGTGAATTCTCCCCCTGATTCACAGCAGATTTCTGCTTTCTCATTTCTCAGGTTATAGGCAGAGCACTGATCTGGGAKGGACTGGTGAGTCCCCTGTCACACTTCTGGTTTGGGGACAACAACTCAAAACATCCTGGTTAGCATCACTCTCACGACCTTCTGACACCATTCAGACTAAGGGAGAAGAGCTGCTAATTAAATCCAAGCCCATCACATAATTGCTGGAAGATCTCAGCCAGAGAAAGTTTGATTTATTAGTTCCAACAAGCTTGCCCAGTGCCACTTGCTGGACACACAGAGGAGGGGGCTCTGGAGGCTCCCAAGAGGCAGATTATTGTCAAAAATCTCCTTCAGCTTTTTATTAATTGTTTTTGTGYGTGTCATGGTTATTGGGAGAAAGGAGCCCCCACTCTGTTGAGGGTGATATTTACAAATAATATATTGCTACTCAACAGACTGCTGAAAAGTATCTCCTGAATACACAATTCTGTTCTGTTCGTCTGTATTCTGTTCACATCAGCCCTTATCAGCATTACAGAGCATTTGTGTATAGAAAAACCCATTTCATCTTCATTCCCAGCCCAACAGGTTGAAGCCACAATGAAARTTTCAGATGTGGGCTCCTACTGAAACCAATATAACACAGTAAAAAAGGAAGGGGAAAAGAACATTACAGCAATGTCACAGTGTCACTGTAATCTAAGAGGTGTRAACTTGTCCAGGGAGTGAATGTGATGGGATTCATATCTGAAGCATTGTTCAACAAAGATAAAGCAGCTTAAACATCCTCTATCACCAAGTGTGGAAAAGACTGGAGCTGGCTTCCTCAAACAAATCATTGCACAGAGTAAAGGGAGAGATACCATATTTCTGAGGCTTGTTCGGGAAACAGGAGTTCCRTTTCATAGAGGTTGGGAAATATTTTTAATTTCTTGTGTTAATAAAACTCATAAYTTTAAGAATATGCTAATGGAAGAAACATAATCTCTTGTTACATCTCAGTGTATAAAGACTTTTGCCAGCCTGTGGGAGAATGATTGCCAGGAACAATTTTATGTCCACCCTTGCTCTTTTGAAGCTTACAACCTTCTGATGTCAAGAAAAGCCCAGAGTAACTGAGTTATTCTTGAGTGGGTGAATTGCTCCTTCCTAATTTRCTCCTTTCCTAATTCCATTCTGGTCTGAATAATCTCCCTTGGAATTTCARTGCAACACCTCTGCTTCTGTGAATTGTCCTGATGGGAAATAGTTTCATTTTGATTTTTGATCCGTTTATTTTCAGCACCAGCCGGAGTCTCCTCATTTTAAACACTGCAAGAAAACTCCTGTGCTACTGATCCCAAAAGGGGTGAGCACAGCTGATCTAATTTCAGGCTAATGGGGAACAAGGATTATCATACAAAAACCCAGCTCCTGCAGCAACATTTTGGGTGAGAGCTGGCAGGGGAGGCACAGAGAGCTTGTGGATGGTGCAGGAAGAGGTGCTACAGRAACTCGTTATCAGTGAGTGGGTTTACATTTTCAATGAGATGATGAAAGCAGCCTCTGCTGTATTTGGGATTTCCCAAAGTAAATGGCAATGAATCGGTTGTGAATGCATTCCAGCTGAGAATTTGTGAAGTTTAAGGACTGCAAAATTTAATGTGGAGAAGCTGTAGAGCAGCTTCTGTGCTATGGCTAAAGGGGGGAGCAGAAATATTGACCTTGTTTCTGGRTGGCCCTTACTTTGACAGAGGTCTCTGCAGCAGGTGATGATGCAGAATTATCACCTAAGAAACTTTTCCAGCTTTTTTTTCCCTTCAAATCAGTGTTTGTGTTCTCCTATCTGCCATTAAAAAGGGCTAGCTTTTAACTCAAGGTGTACTGGCATATAACCAATCAATATTATTAATCTCTTCCATCCTTACTTTTATCAAGTGATTATACTGAAGAGGCCAACTGGGTTTTTGAACACGTATTTATTTAGTACTTACAATATTTAATACTGACATTTCTCAGGAGTTATGAAGAGTTGTTATGCAGATAAATACATGTTTAGCCATAATGCTGTCCTTGCAGAAATAAAGAGGAAAGGTTACACTACTTCTACTGCCACATTTCTGTAACACTCCAGTGGTGAGAGCATGGTTAAATGAGTTTAATGGCACTGGTAATGGCTATGCAATGAGGAGCATTTACAAAGCAGTAAATGCAGCTATGAAGAGCAGTGCTTACAAGGTAAATCATAGCAGGAGTGCCTCGTTGGGCTGTGATAATGCACTAAATAGCCAGTCAGTGCAATAATTAATGTTGCATGATCYGCAGCCCCCTCCATGTAGGAGGTAAATCCTATATGAGGGGCTGAGTTTGCTTTCCTCTGCTCTGTCTTTGCTGATATTCACCCAGGTACATCAGCATCATGAAGAATTTGTTTAAACACCAGAACTAACAGGTGCAATAGGATCTAAAACCATCCCCTGACATGAATTTCAATGGCTTTGCTGAGAGAGTGGGACAAAAATACATTTTGTTGTCAGCTGAAGTAGACTAAAAGCTTTTCTGTCACTTCCYTGTCCTGATGTATTTTCACTTGGTCTCCAAGTGAGGCAAGAGGTGTAATTGAGTCTCTGGGTTTGTTAAAGGAATAAAGGTTAGGTCCAAAGGGGGCAGCTAATCACACAATGCTCAGGGAAGCAGAGAGATCCACAGGCACTTCTCTCTTCTACCCCTGCCCCCAGTGCAGCACCACAGCTCCTGTTTTATGGTCCAGTCATGTGCTTCCAGGAAACACCCCCTGCTTTTCCTCAGGATAAATTGTGTGTTTGTTTTGGGCCATTTCTAAACCCTTGCATTAGTGCCCCCAGCAGCTTCTGTGAGCTAGGGCTATGACACAGGAAAAAAGGCTGAAAGCTGAGCTTTTAGGTGTGAGGCTTTGTAAAATGTTCTCTCAGTATCTGCAGTGTGCAGTGATTGCTCTCTGTTATTAAACAGTGATCCCCCAAGGTGATTATTTGAGAGATTCTCCTGCCAGCTCTCGCTATTCCAGTTAAATGATGGTTTCCTTTTTTGCTTTCAGCAGTGCAGGGCACACAGCTGAGCAGCTCAGGGTGCACCCAGAGAAGCTGGAACTGCCTCCTRTGAGTGGGGTCTGAGCCAGGTTTCTGTCAACAGCAGCCTCAAACGAGGTGTAGGGGCTTTGGGCTTCTTTATAACCAACACACAGCTCTGTACTTGGATTACTCTGGAGGGAGTTTTAAACCCACAGCTGCAAGYGAATCCCTGATTAGGCCAAGTGCAGGTATCTGCCTCCAAACCTGACAACGAAAAGTTTATATTAAAATTAATGTGGTGATTAGGAAAAAGAGCTTTCTTTGATCAATGCTGAAATCAGTGGAGGCCAAATCAAGCTGGGAGATCCTGGCATTAATACTGTGCATTATTTTCTGTGAATTTGACTGTGGGAAGGTGAGCTGGCAGGCATGACAGAGCTCCTAAAAACATCAGCATAAACTCAAAATAGTTCTTTATGTGAGATTAAACTCGCCTGAAGTCCAAAAGTGGGTCAGTCAAATTGTTCCATTTCAACAAATCTTAATGTCAATTATTCAGAGTGGTACTCAAGGTCTGATCCAGGCTTTCACTCTTTCCTGCTGCCCAGTAAATGCAGCTGGGGGATGSATGTTCATCTGGGTTGGACATGCCTTGAATCACCTTTGTTACCTATGAGAGTTATTTTTTCTGATTTTTATTGATTCCTGATGCCATCCAAAGGACATGAAAGGGCTTGAGGGATGAAAGCAGCTCTCATCTTTCCTTTCACTCTTCTGCCATTAAACCCAAATAGGCAGGAGCTGGTTTTTGGTTCATTCTTGGTTTAATTATTTGTTTAAACGAGTCCAGTGAAAACGCCTCCCTCTTTCACATGGTGTGTTCTAAGGAAAATATTTTTGTCATGCCGGATGAGTGGCAGCATTTAACAAAATGTTTGCATGAATATCATCAGCTTAGAGAGCATTTGTTTGCACTGAGCATTRCAGAACTATCCCTGGGATCCTCTCTGGGCATTCATGGGATATTTTTTTAACCTATTATTAGTATTTTTTATCTATTATTAGTATTTTTATCTATTTTATCTGTTATTATTTATATTTTTATAATTATATTATTTTATATTTATTTTTAATATTTATTTATTATTTTATCTATTGCCTTATTATTTTTATCTATCATTTCTCTGATGCAGCAGTGGTTAGAGACCTGCTCTACCTCAATACAAGCAGGAAGGGCTGTGCTGACATTTTTCCCTCCCTCTGGCCTTGATCTGAAGTTGTTCATTAATTTAARTCACTTCTGGAAGAACACCTTTAATTTCTGCAGCTTCATGCCTCCTAGCAGAAAAACATCTCTAAACTATTTTATTGATGTGYTTGGGAGCTTCTCCTCTGTGTATGCTCCAGGACAAGAACATCTGGAAAGCTGCAGACAATGGCACTAATAAATTATCCTGCAAACTTTTTCCATCCCTCAAACCACGCAGGCTGAGTTTGGGCTGCTCATTTGCAAATGAGTCTGTCTCTGCCTGGCTGGATGGATGTCCTGTAATGCCTGCCTGGCTCCCAGCTCCAGGCCATTTGGGATGTGGTGAAGCTTCTTGTCTCTCTAGCTGCTGGCCAAAATTAAAATCAGAGCAATGTGTAAAGTGCAGTAGTGTTGTATAATGTGACTGCAGYAGGAAATCTGACCCTGGACCTGTAAAATACCTGGCCAAGCCTAAAATGAAGAGAAAATAAAATAAAATAAAACACCAGGAACCAAGGCAGTGTARAATGGAACTACCTGAGTGCCTCTGCACTAGAAATGTGGTGTCTCTAATTTATTTTTTTTCTTGCATTTTAAATTTCATAGAACCAAGCCAATGGAACCAAATGTTCCATTTCTCCACTCAAGCCTTGCAGGTGACATCAGTGTTTCTCAGGTGACCACCAGAGCAGAATGTTTTAAAGGGACTATTACTTCATACAACCAAAATTAATTGCTCAAAGTCTGACGTTTTTCATGGCAGCACATYCTGTAGCCTGCTTATGTGAGCTCTACTCAGAGAAAGCCTGGATGGTGCTATGAAAACCGATCATTGCTGTGTCTCTGGAGAGGGAAGGGTTGGCAAAACGAAGATCCTGAGGAGCCTGGGCCCCCWGGGCAGGCTGGGCATCCTGTGCTTGGGGGGCTCTGCCTCCTGGGCAGCAGAAGCACCAGGTGGGTTTTGGCAGGAGCTGTAAATTTTGGCTTCCTAACTGGTGTTTCTGTACCTCTGGAGATTTTACCAACAGTTAATGTACAATCAGCTTTTATTTCCCCCACGTTAATTTGGCCTGAATTAYCCAGCATAGATTACATACTGAAAATTAAGTCCCCTGAGTGGTAAGTCTGGAAACACCCAAGAAAGAAAATCCATCAATTACTTGGGAAAGTTGGCTAAGTAGCCAACATTAATATTCACTGGTGAATTTTAATGACCAATGGCAGGGCAATCACTGTAATGGGGCAGCTCTTGCATTCCAGAGCAGCTCAGGCAGCATCTCAGCTCACTCCTTGCTGTCAGACCTGTGCTGAGTAGGTTTGGACTGGATTTATGGAAGAAATTCCTCCCTGTGTGGGTGCTGAGCCCTGGCASAGGTGCCCAGAGCAGCTGKGGCTGCCCCTGGATCCCTGGCAGTGCCCAAGGCCAGGCTGGRCAGGGCYTGGAGCCCTGGGACAGYGGGAGGTGYCCCTGCCATGGCAGGGGTGGCACTGGATGGGATGTAAGGTCCCTTGCCACAGACATRTTTTATGAAAAATCCTTTCCTTAGGATTWTTTTCTCTCCTGAGAAGCTGAGAGGCCTCAGAAAAGAAATGTAACCAATGRTTATCTGCTGCTGTGGRATGCAACAGGTGCATCTGTGATTGGTCTCATGTGGTTGTTTCYAATTAATGGCCAATCACAGTCAGCTGGCTCAGACTCTCTGGTCACTCACAWGATTTTATTATTATTCCATTCTTTTCCTTTCCTTGCTAGCCTTCTGATGAAATCCTTTCTTCTATTGTTTTAGTATGTAATKTTCTTTWAATATAATATATATCATAATAMATCAGCCTTCTGAAACATGGAGTCAAGATTCTCATCTCTTCCCTCATCCTGGGACCCCTGCAAACACCAGCACAGTCCCTCCCAACCCAACCCARMCCATCCTGTGGCTCTGTCAGCACCCGGAGCCATCCCCTGGAGCTCCTGCAGGGCTCAGCCCCCGGCTCAGCTGCCAGGGGCTCCCTGAGGTGCTGTGCCTGCTGCTGCTGCTGCTGTGTGTGCGTGGGGCAGCAGAGAAGCCCCCGCTCATCCCTGGGCACTGCGGCCGCCCTCGGCTCTGAAAGGGGCTCCAGTGCTGCCTCAAGAGCGTTTTGACCCCTATCAAGGGATTTTTCCATTGCTGCTAAGGCCTAACAGCTCAGGCATTTCCCAAAGCTGCTTCTCACAGCTTTTTGCATGATGGGAGTACCTGTCTCCTGCCTGCTCTTATACCACTTGCCACATTCCTTTCTGGGGCACCGAGCACAGCTCAAAATAGATACTATGAATTTGAATTTTTTTTTWAATTATTTTTAGGGATACCATCCATAACTTCAGTATAGYAGATGCAGGTGATCCCTCAGCCAGGGAATAATGTGCTCTGATTCCATGATTCAGGAATGCTGAACAACTGCTTTATTAAGCTATATTATATTACACTAATACTATACTAAATTACATACTAAAGAGAYACTATATTAAAGAATACTACACTAAAAGAGATACCAAAGAAAAGGCCATGACTGACTGAGACAGCCAGGACACAGCTTTGAGTGATTGGCTAAGGAATCAAAACAACCTTCACCAGTGTCCAATTAACAAATCCCTTTGGGTAAACTATCTCCATAACACATTCCACATGTGTAGGGGGATAGAATATAAGAAAAGAAAGATAGTGTAGAAAGTAATCTTACCCCTAAGGAGTT
>JACDOX010000010.1:778431-795679 GCA_014549065.1 Cardinalis cardinalis | reverse complement strand
ATTCACCAGAACGCAATGGAACAAGATCTTGTGAGTTTACTCAAACACTTCAGTAAGCCCAGGAATTGGAGAAGCATTCTGATTTCTGTAGCCTGTGTGATTTCTGTAGGCTGTGGTGATTCTGGGGGGAAGGCTCCTTGTGCCAGGGTGAAATTYCTGCAGCAAACACTTCCCAGCCCTGAAAGAGACCTGGGCACAGAGGCAGTGCTGGTCTGGGCCCCTCTCCTGATGTATCCAAGGATATTATCTCTTTGGAGGAAGGGGCATTTCTGTCCCACYAGTGAATCACACCAAGAGGCTTAGCAGCAGTTTTGTGTCATAGGAGGTTAATGAAAGGGAAATGGAAAGTATTCAGATTTTTATTTTCCTCTGAAAGTGCTTCTGTTTATACTGCCATCATCTTGGTCTTTAAGCAGACTAAGAAAGAAGTTCCCAATATGAAACAAGTTTAGTAAATTAATTTAAAAACAGATATTAAATAAGGTGATATTAGAACAAGAGTAAGGAGYTCAATGCTAACCAGGGAATGGGAAATAATTCTTCAAAATGTTTATGGAAATGAAGACCAAATACAAGAAAGCCTTTCATYGATTTATATTGGAAGGTGATTTTTGTTAATAATTTATTAATTTACCAGGTGAAGACTGGAATTTAGGTACAGAAGAGTGAGCAAAGTCACCTGAGGCCATGCCAGGAGTCTGAGGCTGCAGCCCAGCCTGCAGCTGCCCTGTGCTCTGCAAAGAGTCTCCCAGGCAGGAGCACTCAGCAAATTTACAGGCAATTACTCCAGGCTGGGATTCCTTGGATCATTTACATCCATCACTCGCAATTTGTTGTATTAATTCCACCAGCTCAGCACAAAACCTGGGGATTTATCAGAGGACTAACACCATTGCTCATCTCGTGATCTCTCCAGTCAGAGCTGCCACCAACTTAATGGCACTGTGAGGAGCTGAGGGTGAAAAATCACCATCTGCAGAGGGGGGACAAGTGAATTCTGAAACTTGGAATCATTTCTTTGTGTATAAATACCATAAAGGTTTACAGGGAGCCTTTTAAAATGGAATAATTTATTTATGCACAAATATAATGGTTTGCAGGAGCTTTTTAAGACTGAACAGCTACACACAGGAAGAATGTACTTCAATTTTTGTGGGTTTTTTGGCACAAACCTTTAGATGTCYAAGTGTGGAGAAGAGGAACCAAGAAATGCAGCTCTGTAATTCACCCTGTCACACAGCTCTGTTGGATTCCTGTTAGCTGGGGTCAACAGCCCCTCAGTATCCCAGTTCTCTGACACTTTCCATCATTTCTGGAATTTAACTGTGCCCAAAGCYCTCACAAATCAGCATCCAAATTTTTTTTTTAATTTTTTCATAGTTGTAGGGCTGCACCTTCTCTTGTGTATATGAAAAATGTATCCCTCTACCTGTAAAATCTCTGTATCTCCGAATTTCAGGCATTATTTAAACACACTGGAGCAGCAGTTTCTTTAATTGCAAAGGTTTATAGATGGAAAACCRTAAAGGAAAAGAAACGAATGTATTTTGATTTGAGGTTGTTCTGCTCTCTTGTTGCTAAGTGCTGCATGTATTGAGAAAAAGTTTCTTGGCATATTCTCCTCAAATGACAAACATTCCTGAACTTATATTAAATATAGGTGGTTCTGATAAGCACAGCTAACTGCTGCAAGGGAAGGTTTGCATGAGCTGATGAGAGAGGGAATGRCTCCTTTGATTTAACAGATACTGATTAGCCTAAAAATGTTCACTTAGGATAAAACTAAAAGTAAATGGGGCTGAAATTGGGTAATCATGACCTTGTAATACTTCAGGATGTGCGTGGACTCAATAACAAGTTTGGTAATTTCTKCAAGTATGCAGAAAAAAATGACACTGATGTTAATCAGTGAACAGTCATTAATTAATAATTAGGTGTGTTTAGGCTGCACAGTACCAAAAATGGAGATACAATCTGTTTCCAGAGGTTACTGCCAAAAATACATATTTTTTCTTAAGAAATCATTGTGAAGGGTCTGATTTTCCTTCTGTGTTTCTTTAGCTTTTTCATGGTAACTGGTAACTCCCAGAACAGCTGGACACAAACACCTCAAATATGCTACTTGAAAAGGCAAAAAGCATTTTACAAGAGAAAGGAGGGATGTAAATTCATGTGAGGGTAAGAGCTGTTTCACAGTCTGATCATTTAACCATGCCAAATATAAGAGAGAAGCTTCAAAAGGAAAATTTTGGTACAACGAGGCAAAGAGCCCAGGAAAACACACCTGACCCTACTTCAGTTTTGAGAAGAAGATATGCAGAACTCCAGCTGAATGTCTCTGCACCTTGGATGTGAGTCCATTGATTTCTGCATGACAATTGCTCCTTCAAGGAAGGCCTTGTGCCACTGCATGAAAATTTGCTTTATATTGAGCTTTTCTTGCAGACTTCAGCTCAGAATACTCAATAGAAATGAACAATATAGTTCAACAGCAAGAATAATTGGATTTTTCATTCTGTTATTTTGCACAAGAAAGAGATGGCAATTTACATCTGCGTGTTAAAAGGAAAAAAAAAAGGAAAATAAATAGGGAAGAGGAGCTGGAGAGATTCTAGTGGGGTTCTCAGGAGTCTGACCTCACTGGTGTAGGAGAATTCCCCCTCCAGTGGCAGAGGAGCAGGCTGGTGCTGCCTCTGGGATGGAGGGAGAATAAATTTCAGGGCTGGAAAGGCAAATTCATGAAATTGTTTCTAAGAAGTGCACTTGTAAATGGCTTCCTCTGCTGGTAATTCCCTTTCTAGCCACAGAAAGCTGGTTTCTGGAGCTTTCCTCAAATCCTGGTCACACTGATAAAACTTCTAGCAGCCTGGAAATTGTGGAAATTCACTGGCAAAGTTCCAATTTATATCATACTGTTACAYTTTAATGTCAACTTCTTCCCTTTAAGCAAACTAACCGAGTTAGCCTCAGATGTTATTTGCTTTTCTATAAATCGCTTTGAACTCTGCTGGTGGAAAACACTGCATAAGAGCTGGGTATATTCTTTAARTATGAAAGAAATATTCTGTATTTAAGACCTGGGCACAATATTTCACACAGTGGTGGTATGGGYTAACATTAATTTCTTTCTGAACCACAAGTTATTGCCCTTCCTGCATCCTTCTTTTGAGATGGAGAAAATGATGCACTGAAAGATTAAAGCCAAATGAGCTTTTACTCACACTTATGGTAGGAATTACAGACCATTCACTTCTTTGCCAGCTATTCTTTGTATTTTCTGAAAGAGGGGGTTGAAATTTCAGGATATGGATGCAGGGTTGGAGGCAGCCCTCTGTGTAACACTTCAGAGAAAATGCAGCTCAGAGGATGGGGAGAATGCAAAGGAACCTCAGAAATCRGGCAGTTCTTCACTCTGAGACAGGCAGTGCACAGGAAAAGGGAAAACTCATTCTGCAGCAGCAGCTGCAGAATATTACACTTGGAGAGCAGGGAAAGCCATGGAAAACACAGCTGAAATGATCTGTAATGCTAAAGATCTGGATGGATTCTGGAAGGATTTGGGACACCAAAGGAAAAGAATCTGCAAATATTGAGCTGCCTATGAGAGGTCTTAAGCAAGACAAGCACAGGCAGGCTGGGGGAAGCTTTGCTCYGTGCAAATGTTCATTTATGTAGCTGATAAGCTGCTCAGAGAACTTTTAGAAGCTTTTGTTCTTTCTTTTCTATTTTCCCCTCTTTTTTTTTTGTTTTTTATTTTTTTTTCTGTGATTTTTTTCTTTTACTACAATGGTGTTTGGATTAATGATTCCTGTGGAGCACAAAATGTTGCTCTTCATGGAAATCTGGGCTTTTCTTTTCATTTCCAGTAAGGTCCTGTCCAAAATTGCAGGAACTGGTGCTCTTAGTGGTTTCCCAGTGTCTGAAAAGGGTTTGGTTGATTTATGACTCCCTTTTTTTKAGTTCTGTGCTAAACAATGGATATATTCCACTTCTCTGCCTGTGAATGTGTTCACCTATTTCTCTCTGTGGACTTTAAGAGCTTCAAAGTGTTTCTTGTTTTTACATAAGGCAACACAGATGAACTTCCCTGTGATTTAATCTAATAACAATCCTTCACTGGCTGCCCTTCAGTGACACAATTTTCTGTCTTGTCTTGACTGATTTGGAGGGAAAAAGGRTCCATGGAACCTTGCTGGGCTTAGAGAGGACATCTTTATTTTCATTCATTATCTGAACATCTAAGGAATAGAAGAGGTAAAAAGACAAAATTATGCAAAATAAGAGGTAAAATGCATGAAAATAATCTCAACAAATTTGATTTGTTTTTCCATTGCATTCTGTCTAGGGAACAACATGATATTTCTTACAGTTCCTCTTCCCACTGACTAATACAGTAGCTAATGATCTGCTATGTCTAAGCAAAGTACAAATGTTTCCAAAGGTCTTAATATTTCTTGGTAAACATTGCATGSAAAGGGATTAATCTGAGCAGAAGCATTTTCTGATACAGAATTAATTTACTGTCTCATACTGTGATCCAGTATATCAATAAATGGATGTATTAATTAATGTATTACCTCCTTTAAACACCTTCAGAAATGGGACATAGAGGGGTTTTTCCCTATACCTCTGGAAGCATCTGCAAGCTTCTTTTTTATGAAACCCTAGCATGGTTTTCATGTCTGGATGCTTTAGCTCCTTGAGGAGAAGGATGGAGTTGGAACAAGTGGAAGAGAGGAGATGGTTAGGGCTGAACTCTTTGCTGGTGCTGCTCTGGGACACAGGATCTGAGATTCCTGGGCTGTAACAAGTCAAGGGAATCCATGGAAGAGTTTTCCCCCTGCTTTCCCTGTCGCCTGAGGAGAGATGCAATTTGCTTCTCCTTTATCCCATCTGTTTGGCAGAGCATCCACAAGCACCTGAGGGAGCTTGTAGCCAGGTGGGGGAATCACTGATTTCAGCTCAGAGCGGCTGATAATTGATCAGAGAGGCACCATTTGTCTGACTGGGAAATAAACAGCACAAAAGAGCTTTAAACAGCCCTGACACACCCTCAGTGGGCTCAGGGAGCAGTGCCAGGAGCCTGGAGATGTCCATCTGTCCATCTGTGCTTGGGAATGCTGCTCTCACCATCCTGCTCCTGGCAGGGGGGTTTGGAACAAGATGGTTTTTAGGGTCCCATTCTAGGATTCTGTGATACTGAAACTCACTGCTCTGCCTAAAGCAAGATATCTGAGAGATACCAAACCATCTTAATTTAAAAGTGTGTCCAAAAAGGGGCAGTAAAGCTGCTGAAGCTGTTCTGGAGCACAAGTCCTGTGAGGAGCAGCTGAGGGTGCTGGGGMTGYTCAGCCTGGAGAAAAGGAGGCTCAGGGGARATCTTCTCCCTCTCTRCAACTCCCTGAAAGGAACTTGGTGAGGGTCAGAGTCTTTCCCAAGTAACAAGTGACAGGACAAGAGGAAACAGCCTTGAGGAGGTTTAGATTGGATATTAGGAAAAATTTCTTCCCAGGAAGAGTCATCAAGCCCTGGAACAGGCTGGCCCAGGCAATGATGGAGGCATCAGCCCTGGAGGGATTTAAAAGGGTGGCACCTGGGGAATGTGTGAGTGCTGGGCTTGGCACTGCTGGGTAATGATCTTAGAGGTCTTTYCCAAGGTAAATATTCTACAATTCTGTGATCCCTGTCACTGCTGGGTCTGGGGTGGCTCTCCTGGGGAGGAGCTGCAGGACAGCCCACGCTCAGCTAAAGGGCCAAGTGCTGGAGTCTCAAACCTCTCAGATAAAGAGCCAAGTGCTGGAGTCTCAAACCTCTCAGCTAAAGAGCCAAGTGCTGGAGTCTCAAACCTCTTAGATAAAGGGCCAAGTGCTGGAGTCTCAAACCTCTCAGCTAAAAGAGCCAAGTGCTGGAGTCTCAAACCTCTCAGCTAAAGAGCCACGTGCTGGAGTCTCAAACCTCTCAGCTAAAGAGCCAAGTGCTGGAGTTTCCAGCCTCTCCTCRTTGGAGACTCMTGKGCTGAGTGGGGGGAGTTGTGCAGCCTGTGATGGGTGACTCAGCTCTCATCTGCTCCTGGACAACTGTCACAGCCCATCTGATTTATGAACTCATTAAACTTCTGCTGCTTACTCGTGACCAAGGCCTCCACACAAATCTGGTGTTGGGTGAATTCAATGCTCTTGTGGGTGTCTGTGTGGCAGGAATATTACAATCCCAGCATATCTCACACAATAATACACCTGGCTTGGAACCATAATAAAAAGTTTCTGACTTTAGTAATAACRATACAGATACTTCTAAGGCAGTTTCTTTTTACAGCCCCTTGGAAATAATGGATTCTGCTTCCTTTTACACACAGTCRTGAACGATTACAAGATGGGGCCACTGCTTTATGAGCCCTTTCCAAATCATTAAAAATACATATATTGAGCTACCCAGTGCTGTAAAACATGAATCACCGTGCAGCTCATGAAAATACTTCTGAACGGTATAAAAAGTGTCACTCTTTCCATTTTTAATTAGCCTCTTTTGTGCTTAAATGCCTTTAACAATGAGAAGGTGGCAAGTTCATGTTTGGTGGKTTTTTTTTGCATACAGGCAGAATGCACCAATAGAGCATTAATAAGGCAGAGCCCTTTCCCTAATACAGGAGTTTTTTACTCTGCCTTACAGAAGTCTCTCTAAGATATCAGCATGCTTATGTGAAACCAACTCACTTGTAAGCCTCCATCATTAAAACTGAAATGTAAATTGGAATGGAAAAGAAAATATGAACTGATTTTTGGAGGTCCAATTCCTGATTATGACTTGTAGGACTCCTTTGTTATCCTCGCTGTGCCACAGAAGGAAAGAGGAGTCACTGCAATATCTCAGTTGCAGATCCACAAATGCWGATGAAAACATGACAAGAATGCAGAATTAGCATCCAAGGTACCAGAAACTAACAGAAATAGTGATGGCAAAAYGCTGTAGTGCATCACCCTGTTTTGATATATTTGAGCACAAGTTCAGATGGATGYTGTACCCATTCCTGCATTCAATTGTTTTATTGAAATTGCATTTTCAAGACAAATAAAGTGAGGAGCTGCTTCAAAGTTTAATGGCCCTTTAGTTACAAATGGACTGGCTGTATCTGGCCAACCAAATTATCTGGTGTGCAACTGAGAAACATTCTTTCTGAAGAAAAGCAAAATAAATAAAAATAAAACCAGGCCATTTCACTATTTCTTGAATGACAGTGTTCCTCTGGGCTGTCAGAGGACTTTGGGGGCAGGTGCATCAGTTTTGGTTGCAGTATTTTAGAAGAATAAAAACTTGTCCCAGAGTACTTGGGCCAAGCCTGATCACCAGCAGTGAGGGTGTGATGCTACAGGGCACTGAAAAATTCCTGTGTCTGCTGCCTCTGCCTCAGCACTGGGAGCAGAGAGAGGAACTGGGGCAGCTGGCAGAGCCTTGGGCTACTGGGATTTAAAGGTACCCTAAGGGTCAGGCACATTTCATTTCTCTGTGTGGTTCCCCCAGCTGAGATGTGGGCAAGAGAATGGTGAAGAGAATTCAGATTGTGAAAAGAATTGTCAGATTTGTGTCAATAACTCAGCTCCTCTCTGAGCTGGGCTCAGGGCTCCAGCAGAAGATGCAGCTGAGCTCAGACTTGGCCCTGGGCACCCCTTGCAGTTCCTGAGCAGCAGATGCAGGGTGTTGATGCCTGTCCTGAGCAGCTCATTAAAAGCTGCTCATTTCACTGGGAAATAGATGACAGAGTGGCTGGCAGGGGAGCCTGGCCAAAGAGAGGCTGAACAGGCTCCAGCTACTCCTGCATGGCACCAGGACATGGCAAGGCAAAGGTGCAGCTGGGAGCTTTGTTCACAGGGGGATAGCACATGTGAGCATTCCTAAATTATTCTTCTTATACTGCCCTTGAGAGGAAAAGAGCTGCAATTGAGGATGCTTGACCCTGAATTTTAGTATATTTAAGTGAATTTTCTCATTTAATTGCTTTTGCAATTTTTTCTTTCCAACACTTGGGGAGAAGCAAGAAGTTATGCCAGTGAGAGGAGTGAAATTCAGGCTGTGTGTGTGCRCAGAGCCAGGCAGGGTCTGGGTCCCCTGCCTCAAGCTTTGATCACTCTGTGTGGGCTCCTGTGCCTTTTTCATGGCCCTGCACCCAGTTTGCACAGTGCAATGCTGCAGTCACTGGTGTGTTGCAGAACCATGCAGAACACTCACAAAACCCCCATCTATTTTAAGATAAATCAGTTTATCTGACCTGGGAGCCCTGTATGAGCAGCTGTGGCACTGTGCCATCTTTCACATGCCATCTTTCTTTAAACCACCACATCTTTGGGCTGTGGCTGTGTTCCTYATTCACTTGCATAACATTAACACCAAAATTAGGTGACACACTCACTCCATCTGTTAGTTGCTCATTACATTCACTGATAGCTGGAGAAAGCTGCAGGAGCCAATATTTTCGATATTTTCCTTTGAGAAGAGGGCACTGGCAGGTGACAGMTTGCTTCCAGATTGTGGGGAAAAGCCAGAAGAGCAGCTGGCCCCAGCTCCAGCCTGTGCTGCATCATCAGCAGAGGCAAATCTGAAGAGGAACCACAGAATGAGACCCTGGGAGRGAGAAGAGTTTCATCCCAGTTGAGAATACTGGAGTGGAAATTCCACAGGGTTGGTTTTCTTTCCTAAGTGCTTGTTATAGAAATATGGCTAAGGTGGATTTCTTTAAGAAGGGAAAATATTTGCASAAAATTATTTGGGGGAAAAAAATTAAATTTGTAGGATTGTTTTCCTGAAAACTGAAAAAAAAATACAGACTGAGGTCCTTACTCATCCCCCTGCAAATTTCATTTAACTTAATACTGACAGAGGCAAATGGCTGAAGGGTTAAAGGTCAGCAAAATAAATTCATTGGGATATAAATTTCTTCCATTTTCTTATTTTACTCCTRATGATGGTAGTGAGAAGATCTGGGCAAGATATTGGCGTTGGGGAAGATGTTCTTTGTTATGYTTTTTTTACAGAGTGACACTTTTACACAGTGATGAGGGAGAATGAATCAGTAAATAACACCTGGTCGGAAATCAGTGCCTAAGATGGGGTACACACCTTCCTAACTTCTTTTTTTTTTGTAAGTTCTTCCTGGCCATTTAGTTTCACTRTGAGCATTTTATTCCACTTTAATTTTAACTTTACTTTTAAACATTTCTGAGAGGAACTCTTTAAAATACATCTCTGGAGGTTCTTTCTCTTGTGGCATTATTCTATTTTGGTTTTCATGGGTATCAGGTTATAACCCTTCCTAATTAGATTTTGGTAACATTTTCTTTTTTTTTTCTTTTGATGAATATAAAATTTTGAAAGGTTAGACTTTTACTAAAAACCTATTTATAGAACCAGTCCCTCTGAAGACACATACAACTTAATCACTCAGCTCATTATCTTTCTGGCTTTGTTCTCCTCCTCTTCTCCTCCTCCCCATGGCTGTCAATCCACCTGGGTACCATAAGGAAATGTAAAAATTTTCTGCCCATTCCACATTGCTTAAACAAATCAACTRAAACCCATCAGAATTCAATGAATGTTTTATTGACTTGTTTGGTTTGGTTTGGTTTTTTTGGGGTGGTTTTTTTTTGTTGTTGTCATTGGTTTTGGGGTTTTGTTTTTGTGTTTTTGGTTTTTTTTTGTTTTAACTTTTGGGCATTTCAGAAAGCTATGCATAGAAAATGTAGCTCTAATTTCMAAGTGTCTCATCTGGTGGAGATGAGCTTCAACTAAAGATTTCAGACTAAGACTTGGGTCCAAATTATGGATGCACTGCCTGCCCCTCTCCTCAGTTTTCCCCACAGCTGTCCTTTCTTCTCAGCTGCTTCTGATAATTCTTGAAGAGAATAGGTATTTCTATCATAGAAATTATTTTGATAAAGGTTTTTTCCTTAAAATACCTTGTGACCTTAAAATAAATAATGGGCAAATTTAGACACGTGCAACATGATTCATTTTAACACATATGGTGTTGCTATAGGACATGAAACAAAACTGCACACACTGCTGCTCTCAAGGTGAAGAAAAAAAGAAAGTTTATTTTCTGACTCCAACATTTATAGGTTTCCAAAAGTGCCAGTGGATTGGAGGTGACAGTGCCACCTCTCCAATGACACTGGACAAACCAACAGTCCATCAAATCTCTCCTCCTCCACAAAAGAGTGCAAAAGAATGAGTTATTTACAGAAAGTGTGTGAGAAAGTTTGCTACAAGAATGTAAACATCAGAAGGCTTAGAAAATCTTAAAAAATCAGGGYGACAACGTGGCACTTCATTTTTTGTAAGGAGTGCCGGTGTGGATGTTCACAAGGAGTTTACTGCACTGTTCTGATTATCTTCATTATCCCAGTAGTGTGATATTTCTTATCAATTTCTCATTAATCCAAGCAGTTGGGTTTTAGGGCTCTGAATGCAGCACATCTGGTGTTGGATGGAGCTCAGCACTGAAAAGTTGGCACRTTATGGGCAGAACTTTGTCTCAGCCTGGCCTCAGCTGCTGCCTCCCTCTCCAGCTTTATCTCTGCGTGGCTCAGGCAGGACTGGCTCTGTCCTTGGGCAGCTCTTGTACTCAGCCCAAGCTTGGAGACAAACCCCAGCCCCAGAGCAGCAGGTCCAGATGTGAATCACAGAACCACAGGGAATTCAGGCTGGAATGGACACCCTGGGACATCTGCTCCAGTGCCCCCAGCCCAGGACAGAGCCAGCTTGGAGGTCAGACCCATTTTGAAGCTCAGTCCATTTTTGTAGCTCAGTTGTTCCTCCAGCCCAGCCTTCAGCATTTCAAAGGCTGGAGGTTCCACAGGCTCTCTGGGCTTTGRTCCATGTTGAACCACTTGCAGTGGGAAGGATTTCACCCCAGTCTCTGAGCAGTTCTCCTTGCTTTAGGAGGTGTCCATTGCCTCCAGCMATGGCACTGCCACCTCTGAGAGCTGTCCTGCTTTCTGTTCCCCTACACACATTTCCTCCTGACCCTCACTGCTCCATTTCTCCCCAGGCTTTCCTCTCCATCCCCACCAGGGCACTCCCTGCTGGCTCAGCAGCTGGYGAGGGCGGCCCTGCCCCACTTTGTCAGAGCTCATCTGTGCCTGGCTATCCACTACAAATACACCATCACCTTTCCCTCCCCTCCCCAGGAAATACCTGGACATTTCTAATTTTGCCTCCATTAGGGAGGAGAGGACCAGCTCAGTTATTATATTTTATATTGCAGTMGGGTCTGTGTGAAGATAAAACACTTTCTCCATTGTGATGGGACAAGCCTAGGATCCAATTTCTCAGTCCATGAGGATGACTCCTCCTTTCCCATCCTACCCTGGTGCCTAAAATCACCTGCACAGATTAATCCAGGGCTCTCATTGTGCAGAGTTTGCACAGGCACAGCTCAGCTTTCAGAAGCAGCAGAATTATTTTTCTAGATCACCTTTTKTCCTCCTGGATTAGTACAGCATCCTTATCAACAAAATATTTCTTATTAAAGTTCAGAGACACTGCACATCCCTTTTTGTTGGTTGTTTTCCCTCCTGTCTCCTCCTGTGTTTTAATAATCTGTGCTATTTTTATTYAGCATGAGCAAATAGTCTCAGACTAAATTAAACAAACCACTAGGACCTTAATTTGCCAAGCATTACCAARGGTTTTTTTGTTTAATTAAAAATACTTGAAAGATTCTGACTAAAAAGGCCAGGGAATAGTAGTCAAAGGAAATGCTATCTAAAAAAAGTAATTGYTCATTTCATGTGGGCAGCTCAGGTTAAATATCTCAAAGGAACAGCCACATTTTGAAATGTTGAAATAGCTAAATTACTATTTCTGAAAGGAGGAAGGATTTTTCTGTAATTCATTAGATCTAAATATAGAATTCTCCTTGCTTTTTACCTGAGGTGCAATTACCACACCACCTTYTTTATTTATACAACCTGTTATCTAAGCATGCTTTAAGCCAAAGATGTTTCCACTTTTTTATTTTTCCCTTCAGTTATGATGTTATGGTAATTAAAAATCATACTTAGGGGAGAGTCTGAACAATCTGAAGCTGTAGCTTATAAAGTAGCAAGTAAAATGGTTCATATCTAGACCTAGATATTTATTTCTATATCTAGAAATAAATATTTTACAAAATATTTGTTAAATATTTTTACAAAATATTTAGGAATATTTATTAAATATTTTTACAAAATATTTAAGAATATGTTTAAGTGTGTTTATAAAGATTTGGTGTCTGTGGAGCAGAATCCAGCTTTGTCCTCTGTATCTCCTCCAATCCCTGTGTGCCCCAGGCCACCCTGGCAAGCCCARGACCTCTCAGCAAACATTTCAGGATTGCTTTTCCCAGCTTTAGTGGACTGGCTTGGGGACCTTTTTGCTTCTGGTTGTGCATTTTCAAACAGATTTATAATACCATATCTATTTAATGGAAAAGGGTAATGGCAGAGAAAGAAAACTRCACAACCCAGGTGGGTCAGGGTGAATTTGAACTCTAAATTCATTATTTCACRGGCCTTTTCCAACCTAAACAATTCTATGATATATCAGCATGGCCTGTTAGCCTGAAATAAAAAGGTAACACTCCCACTGGTGGTGATAAAAATGGGGAGGCAATTTTTAGTAACCCACAGGGCAATGATTCATTTTAGCTCTTCTTTCAGCAGATGTCAGAGAGTTTGGGTCACTGAAGGTGTATCCAGCACTGATGGATGGTGCTGTGCATTCCTTGAGCTCTCAGCTCCACAGAGAGACAGAATAATCAGCAAAAGGACCTGCAGGGGAAGCTGAGGAGTAGGGGAAAGCAGGGAAAGATAAAAAAAACAAAAAACAAAAGGAAATTATGCTAAAATATAAATACAACCAGCCCTGATGACAGCCCAGTAGAGCAGGTCTGCACCTCGGATAGAGATCAAGATTCTCATGGATTCTCCTTCCCCATCAGTACTTTTGAACTGCTTCCTCCTGCTTCCTCCTCTTCCTCCTGCTTCCTCCTCTTCCTCCTGCTTCCTCCTACTTCCTTCTGCATCCTCCTCTTCCTCCTGCTTCTTTCTGCCTCCTCCTGCTTTCTCCTTCCTCCCCATTCTTCCTCCTTCCTTCTGCATCCTCCTTCTTCTTTCTGCATCCTCCTGCTTTCTCCTTCCTCCCCATTCTTCCTCCTACTTCCTTCTGCTTCCTCCTCTTCCTCCTTCTTTCTGCCTCCTCCTGCCTCCTTCTGCTTCTTTCTGCTTCCTCCTACTTTCTCCTGCTTCCCCATTCTTCTTCCTGCTTCCTCCTCTTCCTCCTGCTTCTTTCTGCCTTCTCCTGTTTCCTCCTGCTTGCCCATTCTTCTTTCTGCTTCCTCCTGCTCCCTCCTGCTTCCTCCTCTTCCTCCTCCTCCAGCTCCCCCAACTCCAGGGCGCTCCCCACATCTACTGRCCTAGATCAGAACCAGCCTGTGGCTCAGTGTGTATTAGAAAATAGACTCTGTGATTAATGCTTCTTGATTTTTCTTCTTCCTCGTCAGTGCCTTTTGAACAATTATCATTTWAATAAATGATCAACATGTCAGTGACTAAAATAGCGTTTGAAGAAATCAGGGCAATGTGCTAATCAGAAACCCACTGCACTGSAGCTGAAAAATGATGACCAATAAAGGATTTGAACACTTGACTTTTTCCTCCTCCTGGCTTGCTTTAATTGGAAATTTAAGAAAATGCTTTGACCTTTAGATAGCATTGCTCAGGTTATTTACAGCTCTGCTTGGAGTACCAGATTTCTTGTAATTTATAAGAATCCAAAACTAATCTAAGATTACAGGAAATTAAGGTCTGGCCAGCCCTCTTCATCATCTTCATGTATACATCTTCATGTATAGCCATCTTTTTTATATATATATATATATATATATATCCAATTTTTTAATATTAAAGTTTTTTATACTTTTTCTCATCCAAGAGAGCCCTAGGATGAGAAACAGTATAAAAAGTTGTGACAACTTATAAAAATGTATATAAACTAGGAAAAAACCCTAGACCTGGTATCAGGAGGAGCCTGAATTTCATTGATTTTGGTAGGTCCTTCTCTCACTTCTTTTTTTTTCTGTTATGAAGTGAATCACCAGGCAAACTTCTTACTTCCATTAACTGCTTGTCAGGAGTATTGTTTAGGAAAGTTGATTTTTTGACCTATCATTTCTTGAAATCATGAAAGTTGATTTGTTTTCTCTTCATATCCTGGAGTGAAAAGGCCACCAGCATCTTCAAGTCCTCCTCTGACCAAGAATGCCCAGTTTGGAGCCTGTGAGTGGGACAGCTGTTCCAAGAGGGACACACAGAGGGAACTGGGGACTCCTCCTGTGTTTTTGGAAAGTGTTGGGTGTGCTGACACATCACTTAAARTCAGATGGAAGGGATCCTAAGSTGTCMCTGTCATATTTCCTGAAAAATCCCTTCACCAGGATTTCTTCTCCTGGGAASCTGAGAAGCCTCAGAAAAGAATGAAAACAATAATTATCTCATTTGCTTCTSCCGTGTTTTGCTGCTTTGGAATGTGGTCAGGAGATTGTTTATCCAACAGGTGAATGTTTSATTGGTTCCAYGTGAATTGTTTTGACTTAATGACCAATCACAGCCAGCTGTGTTGGGACTCTGGC
Organism: Cardinalis cardinalis; assembly: GCA_014549065.1. Taxonomy (NCBI): domain Eukaryota; kingdom Metazoa; phylum Chordata; class Aves; order Passeriformes; family Cardinalidae; genus Cardinalis; species Cardinalis cardinalis. Next base: position 781,017 of record JACDOX010000010.1, on the reverse strand, counting down.
GAGTCATGAGTTTTTATTAGTCATTCTTGTTAAGCCTTCTGTCTGTATCCTTTCTCTTTCTTTAAAATATTTTAGTACAGCATAATATATAATCTAATCTAATATACCAGCCTTCTGAGAACATGGAGTCAGACTCATCTCTTCACCTCATCCTGGGGACCTCACAAATACCACACTAAGGGATCTTCCAATTTACCTGTCTTTTTCCCTCTAAGCTACCTGATTTTTTTTAATTCATCTTCTCTGAGCGGCCTTCAACAACAGATCCTTCCCTCATTTAATTTTTCTGCTTTTAGTTTTGCCCCTTGCCAGGTGATGGGTTTTGCCCCTCATTTTTGGCATGCCATGGAGCTGAAGGCTGGAGGAGGTCCGTGGTGTCCCCCAGGCGAGCTCCTTGCCCATCAGGCCCCCCAGATTCGAGCCCCAGTTCATTCTGCAGCTGCCAAACACCTCTGGCCAGGCAAGGACAAACCATCCTGAAATCTCTGCAAACCTGAGGGGAAAGATRACATTCTTTTAGGCAGCTGGACACTGACTTTTAGAACATTCCTTAAAATGCAGCCCAGCCATTGATTTTATATATTTTAATGCTTTTTAAAATGCTCTTTAGAGCATTTAACCTACTCAATGCACTGAAGTACTGTTGTAAAGGGAAAATCCCCAGCCTGCATTCCTTCAGCGCAGCAATAGAGCCCCACGCAGGGTCTGAGACGCTGCCAGGAGAGCAGCTCGGAGCTGCTCTGCTCCCAGAGAGAGCCAGCCCACACCAGGATTCCCAGGAACTCTCCAGGCTGGGTGGGTGCAGGCAGCCCAGGTAAATCATTTCTGATTAATCAGTGTCCTCCCTCCGTTCCCCCTCACTCCCTGACATCTCAGTGTTCATCTGAGGCTTGATGGGGTGCAGTCTGTATTTCTSACCTGATCTCACCAAGCAGAAGTGCTTAACATCAGCAAGAATTTACAAGACAGATAGGGAGGCAGGCGCTGGTGACAAGACTTTCTGAGCAAGTGCAATGTTAAACCCAGCAAAGGTTTCACCTGGAGAAAAATGCACCACAGCTCCAAGCTAAGGCAGACTTGGGTGTCATCTCAGGTCAACATCACATTTTTTTCAGCAGTCAGATGCAGTATTGAATTTATCTTGGGGAACTTGGGCTTGTTCTTGGTGATGATTTTTTTTTTTAGACAATACAGCATTATTCCCATTGCAAACATAAGGCTGGGTTTGGCACCCAGAGAAAATACCACACACCTCATGTGCATCCAATGAGTACAAATAAATCTAATTTGAGCTCTGAATTAATACTATGCAAAAGTGAAACTCTTTTGTTTAAATTAATAGTCTTATATCCAAAAATACAACTCAGAGTGTTATCAAATAGGTGTTAATGTCTCAACACTCAGCTGCAAATTTTATACAACATGATTCAAGTTCTTGCTGCGCTTTACCCTTGAAAACACCAAAATTTTTATGCAAACCTGTTAGGCAAAGATTTTATGCAGAGATTTGCTTTTTTCCTGACCTGTTCAGTAAGAGTGGGAACTGAGATCTTGTTACAGAATCTTTGATAAAAAATTGGTTAAAAAAAAATGTTAGCACCGCCTTTACTCTCCATCCTCCCTGGTGGCTGCATCGTTTCTGGACCTCCCTGGAGAGCCCTGACACATTCAGGGACTGATGAGCTTCCATTGCATGTGCAATCTCTGTTTTCATTACCAAACTCTGGCCTTTCACAGKAGTCGTTTTATGTCTTGACTGTGTGCTTCTCATGATTGCACTCTTGCCTGGTGAAAAGCTCAATCAGAACCTTGATTTTCTTTCTGTTTTGTTTTTTTTTCCTCAAACCAGCTGAAAGCCTTAGYGCTTCACTGGGTTTTTGTTAGCCATGAACTCGATCTTGAGATGGTGCTCAGATAGAAACTTTGAGTTTCTTTTGCACTCAGGAGACCACGGTTTTAATGAGTAGAATATAAAATGCCTCAATTGAAGCAAAAGGAAGAAACCACAATGCAGAGTTTTAAAAAGCTGGATTAAAAAGTACATTTTTACAGTTAATTCAGTACTCCCTGTCCCCCCTGATTTCAGCTGCAGGAGGAAGATTGCTTCTAATTAGAAGCTGAATCCAGACCTGCACACCTGATTTTTAACCTGTTCCCAAAGCAGGTGGAGCAGACCATGGAGTGCCAGCCTGGAGCAGCCTGAACTCAGCTGGGCCCACACCAGCTGGCCAGGAGAGTGGTAAATCCAAACACTGACACCCAGGAGAGTGATAAATCCAAACACTGACACCCAGGAGGGTGGAAAATCCATTAGTGGTGCAGGAAATCATCCACCTTGGGGAAGGGAGATGCTGCGTTTCAAGAAAACCCTGAGATCTCTGGGATTGTGGTGTATTTCTCTTTGGGCTGTGAGATCCTGTTCAGATCTTGGTGTCCTCATGGAGTTCTTTCCCAGCACTCCTGAGGCAGTGAACAAAGCACACAGCAAAGTCATTTCAATGAGCAGATTGTTATTGGGAAATGTGACTTCAGAGGGACAGGCATTTGTCGGGAATTCAGGCCTGGTGTGGAAAACACCTTCTGCAA
>JACDOX010000010.1:756238-778095 GCA_014549065.1 Cardinalis cardinalis | reverse complement strand
TTTTGCTCTGATTTTTGCCATGTAGCAGTCCCCATCTTTCAGGGCAGGGCAAGGAACAGTTGACATTTCTCGTTTATGGTGACCGAGGTAGGTCTGCCTAYAGATTTTTGCCTTCACCACTGGCAGTCTCACGACAGAAATTCTCTAATCCTCTTCAAGCACATAATTACTCTGGGGAGCCAGCTGAGCTGGAAATGGAAAAGGCCGTGGGATGGAGGGGCTGCTGTGCTGCCATCCCACGCCCAGCATGGTGGGACRGCCCCTGGCCAGCACTGAGAGCCTGTGGCCGCATCCCCATCAGCCAAGGAGCAGCACAGCTGCTGCTCAGACAGCAAAAGGATTTCCAGGCTGCCTTATGCAGTGTCAGCTGATAAATCCTGGGTTTATTCACCCCTGCTTGGAAAGCCTGTGCTGGGAAATGAAGGAGCCCTGGCGAGGAATGGCTGGATAGTGGGATGTGGCAGCGTTAAATTAAACTAKCTTGGTAAACTTCCTGCTCTTCTGTGATCACTGAGAATGGCTTTGGGAGATGGGCTTTGAAAACTTTTTCTCTCAGAACTTTTAATACAATAAAAATAAAAATTCACCAAACCACTGGTGAAAATAAAATTTTTAATTTTTTTTTTGTTTTCCTAAGCATTTTCTTGTATTATTGCTCTTGAACAGCTCCTTTTCTTTTTTCTTTCTTCTCTTTATAAATGCATGTGTTATCTGTAGGCAAAGATCCARTGTTAACTTATGGCAGAAACTGATCATAAATTTCTGTCCCTGTAAATCCTCCCAGTCCCTCCTGGTACTCCAGGGACTCCCTTGGAGGTCAGATGAGGTTTCCCTGTCCATAATTCCCTGCCCTGACAGATTTGCTCCATCACCCACAGCCTCTTTCACTCCCAGCTCAGCTGAGTCACTTCACACAATCCCTGTGTGAAAATGGGCACACAGCTGGCAAAGGAAGCTGCATGTGAGCTGGGGCAGAGCAGGAATAGAGGAATATAGCTATAGGAAGCCTGATTTATGGGAGAAGTCAAAAAAAGCCTCCCTTTAAGCTGAACAAAGTTATTTTTGCAAGGGAAGCCAGCTCCTCGCTCTGAGCAGGATTAAAGCAGGACAAAAGCAAGGGAGCAGCCCTGAGCACCAAGACAGGCAGAAATTCCATGCTTGGAGGAGCTGAAGGGCTGCAAAGCTTCTGATGTGTAAAACACACAGCCCAGGAGGGAGCAGGAGCTGTGCAGGAAAGGGGGAGCCTGGCTCCAGACAGGTGCTGCTGGATCCTGGCCTCCTGCCCAGGGAGCAGCTCCCCTGCCAGAGCCCGCCCTGCTGCGGGGCRCTGGCTGCAGCCAAAGCCAGATTTGGGGGCTTAGCCAGGACTTGTTCATTTCTAAGCCTGAAGTTGAGGGGTGCTGGTGATAAACACGTTGAACCTTCCAGCTGCAGATTTTTGTCAGAGAAGAGGGAAGAAAAAGGGATCAGAGGGATCATAATCCAGGGAACTCTGCAGTGAGAGGAAAGATGCTGTCACATCCCATTTACTGTTACATGCCTGCTCCTGTTTWTGGGTTTTATTGCCTTCACAGACCAAAGTTACCCTGACTAAGACAGGGGTTGGAGCAGACAAACCCCCAGCCAGACCTCATCTGTAAGGTGCTGTCACAGCCCTGCTTGTGTGGCACAGTGGTGWCTGCACAGAAGAGCCTTTTATCAGAGAATTTTGGGCAATCCTAGTCAGCTTTCCCACATTGCTTCAGTGAGGAAGAAAACGGAGTGTATCCAGGGAAATGGAGCAGCAATGTCCAGGGGGTCCCTGCAACAGGCTCCCAGCCAGTGGGGTGGAAGTGTTGTGGGCTGTTCCAGAATCCTGAAAGGGAAAAATCTCAGCCAACCATATCATGTTCCAATGACCCCAGCTGGGCTACAGAGCCTGTCCCAGCCTAGTGGAGTCAGCTGGTTTTCACTCAGACCCTCTGTTCCACGTTGTACATGAGTTTAAGCTCTGGGTCCTGGCAAATTAAGTGCCTTCCTATTGTCTGTGGATGTGAACATCTGCCAGTATCAGCTTTCCACATTCACAGGCCTGTGCTAATATTTGATTCTTCTTTGGTGAATAAAAGCTCTTCTTCTGGAGGGAAAGGGCTCTTTTGTCAGGTTAATTAAATCCAGCAGTGCTGCTGAGGTTGCAGCTGTTAGAAATTACAGAAAGAAGCAGGCTTGTGTAAGCCCAGGGATCAGTGGAGTGTTTTATGGCTTATACAAAGATTTGTAAGCAAAGAAAGAAAGAAAAAAAAATTCAAAGCAGGGGGCCAAAATGTCTAAATCAAAGAACTTTTTCTGGCTGAATCTTTCAGGCATCTTGGATGTCAACCTGATGGATGCTYCTCTCCCCAGCAAAGTTATACTGAATATAATGGAATAACTTAGACTACTGAAGAGGAAGCTGAGAAAACTTAACAGAAAACCACTTGAAAACTCACAGTCTCTTTGCTGAGATGATGCTTCATAGTCTTAATAATACTAATGTTAAGTAGCAAAATCCTTTGCTGTCCTGAGGCCAAAGTTGCTTTAATAAAGGAGAGAGAAGAGGCACAAGATGTTGAGCCATGTCTCTCCTGCCAGTCTATCTAATTAACATTGAATATTAACTAAAATGTTAAGTAATCATCCCCAGTAAGTGATATGGAAATGAGAATGCTTCAGCTAGAGAAAATTCATTGGCATTCTTTAWTAAATTCATACCAATGCTCAAGTGGCTCCATGTTTTCAAGCTTCTTTCTTTCCTCTCTTTTTCTATTCATATTGACAAAACCCTATTCTTGAACATCAGGTCTGGGTTCACCATTATAATAGCTCTAATCCTAATAAATGTCACCCTATGTTAGCATTGTTTTGGTTTTTTTTAAATTGTCTTACTTTTATTGAGCTTATTCCTTTGGCAAATATATTAGTTATTTGGTATTTGAAAGGTCATCTTGAGCAATATTTTGAAAATCTATCTTCATTGGTTTCAACCCAAAATCTCAGATTATAGGTGTTCTAAATTTTGAGTTCCATCTAAACATTCCTGTCATAAATAATATTTTTATAGTTTTGTGAGGCATGGAGACCAAAATGCTTCTTAGATTTTGGGCATATGTGAAAATGTGCCAATATTTTATTTGCGGTTAGTTGGATTTGTACTTAATTTTCCTGCTCTCGGAGAAACAACTGAATTTAACTCACAAAGCTTCATTGATTGCACACACACTCAGAATTAACCTATAATGAGTTATTGTTTGGGGTTGTGGAGGGGAAGCTGGACCTCCCTCAGAACATCCAGTGCCTCTTTCTACATCTTAGCTGCCAAATCCCATTAAATGTTGTCACTTCAACATTATTGGGCCATTTTGGAGGTAGTGTGCTGTGACTGCCTTTTAGCTTCCTTTGGAGCCCGTGGGTTTATTAACCTGAGCACAATTCCTGATGTCCATATTCACCCATGCTGTAATGCCCATGCCTACAGACAAGGAATTTGCAAGTCTGCTCAGTTTTGATGTGAATTGCAAATTCTCAGAAGTGCTTGGAGGAAGAAAGCTCTTCCAGAGAATATTTGTGTTATCTCTTTTCTCCAGGTGTCTGCTTTTTAATGTTTGCAGAAGAAACATGAATACCATTTTGTAGGAAAAGTCTTAATGTCTATAATTGTTATCAATGGCTTTTATGTCCCCTTATTCCTGGAGCCTTTRGGGAGGATGTTGCAAGGGGAAAGCGCTGAAAATCCCACAGAATGACAAAATGATGAAAGTGAGATGAGTATGGGGCTGCCTTCATGGTTTTTATGTTGGAATTTCACAGCRAAAAGCAAAGAGGGAGGGACTGCTCTTAGAACAGGGCAGGGAGAGAGAGATGTCAAGCATGAAAAATCCAAGCTCCCTTTGAGCTGAATGTAGGAAAATAATAGAAAAGATAAGTGAAACCTTTAAAAATCATAGGCATAGCAAYGTGTTCTTCAAATAGGAATGATTTAATCAAGGTCCTGCAGAAATTCCTACAAGACTCCCAGGCAGAAACTTTTCACAGCTATTTCCTACAGGGTGCAGGTGTGGAAATGTTTTATTGTCCTGCCTTACCAACCCTTTATGCCTTCAGAACCACGGGGTAATGGACTGTTGAGTCTCAGCTCCACATAGGGCAGAAAGAGATATGTAAATTCAAACAGATTAAAATTCAGATTGCTAGAAGTCACTTGCATCCTTGGCTATAGCATCTACAGCCCTGTACTGCATTTTCAGCATAAATAGAGCAGTAGAAGTTAACCCAGAGTAGGTCTTTCAGAAAGATCAGCAATAAATGCCCAGCTAATAGATAAAAATAAGCTCTTGGCACTGCAGAGTTTCAGCAGTGCCTTTGACCAGACCAAGCTCCTTCACTTGGGTGTGTGCCTTGCCAGCAGATTCCTGAAAAAGTTTTGAGTGACTTCAGTTTCTTTATCAAGAACTCAGTTCTGAGACCTTTTACAAGATCAGCCCTTGAAAGACCATTAAATTAACTTTCTGCCTGGATGCAAGCATTACACACTACGGGAAATGTTTGCTGCAATTTCTTTTTGTRGCATAAAAATTGATGGATTTTCAACAGTCATTATCTTCATCAAGCCCAACCTGTTCTCATTAGATGTACTCCAAGAAGAGTTGATGTTCATTTGTTTCTGGTGCCATCTGCTTCTGCTGCTATGACAGACATTTGTGGGAAATTGAATATGGTAATGCTCTTTTTTCACCCCTTGTGTAACAAAACCTTGCTTTGAAATGCCTCTGTCTGAGAAGCMGACCAAAATAAAGGAGAAAACAAACATCCAAGGTGAAGTTATTGAGCTTTCACTGCTAGCCAGCTACTCTAAGCAGTTTGAATTAGTTTTGCATTATATTTTCCAGATTTCCTGTAGCAGTCAAAAGTCTATGAAATAATGTCAAATTAAGCATTTTATTACTGATAGAGTTTCTGCTGTCAGGGTCCACTACCACCTCACTTCTTTCAACAGATCAGGATCAAACAGGCTTCATGAGAATGCAGTTTAAGGGGGAAACTCTTCTTGACTGCTTCCACCTGMATACATATTCAACCTGTTGGAGCTGAACATCCAAGATTTTATTGTATCCTTTCTTTTGGGTTATTAAATGGGGAATTTTTAAAAAAAAAAATCTGTGTTTTCCTTCTATGTAAAGGTTTCATAATGGAGTGGCACAGTGCATTCAGTATGGCTGAACTGTATCAACTTCCTGCAGTCCAGGTAATTAGAAGAATAATTTAACTCTTAAATATTCTCATTTTCCTCTTCTGAGTAGGTTTTGTGCTGTTTACTCAAATGAGAATGAGCTCTTTTGAATTCTCATGGCTGGGTTCTTTTCCATGGTTTTTATCATAATTTTCATTCTTGTGCCTATAAGAAAACTGAACAAGGGCAAAATGTCATTGCCTTAATATACTGTGGTGTCAAAAGTTATGSTCAATAATAAAAGGGAAGGAAGGCAGACTGTTTATTCTGGAAACAGGATCTATATTTTAATGGGAAAGGTGAATAATGCAAACTAAGTTCTACYTATGAAAGCCTGAATAGGACTGTCTTGCTGTCTGTGACAGCAAGATTATATGATTATATCTGAAAAAAATTATATGATTATATTATTATATCTGAAAAAACTTTATTAAAAATTATTATATCTGAAAATTTACTTTGTTTTAAGATAGAACTTAGCTGGGAGACACCATTTTGAGCTCTAACACAGTTTAGTGGAGAAATTCCACAACCTCCCAAAATATTATCCTTCTGTGAACTTTATCTGATAGTAAACATTTAAATGTACATAGCTCAAAACCTGATGACTACAGAATGAAGTTAAAATGAAACATAAAATATTTTAAAATTAACATATTTTCCCTCCTTATAGCAGAATCATTATTTGAAAAGATGAAATTATATAAAATTGTGCCAAATATGAGTGTCTTTCATTGCTCAAAGAACCATAGTAGCTTTCCCACATTAATGACTCCCTTTGAGGAATTCACTTTAATCTCTCATAATAAAAGCAGTCATCTAAATCTTTGGCTTTGGATTTGGTTTTTTTTATTATCACAGCAATATCAAATCATTGYTTTGTCTATCCCACTGTGTGTCCATTGTTATGTATTTGTTTAACAAGAATATCTCCTGCCAATTCTTTTACTGAGCTTGCAATAATAGATCTGGGTGCCCATGTTCTCTTGATGTTGGGCTTTATAAACATAAAACCCAATGATTGAATATTCTGGAGTCATTCAAAGTTGAATATCTGCCACTGAGAGAAGGAATGTAAAGCCATAAAGGCAGAGTCYTTCAGCTGAATTACAGTCCTTAATAAAATGCCAAATGCATCCTTCTGGCTCAGGATTTGGAGGTTCCCAATGGTCCTCCTTCCAGCCACATGAAAAATTGCATTGTTCATGAAATTCAGAGCTAATTATTACTAATCATAAGGTTGTGTCCAGGTTCTAGGCTGTCTCACAGAGCAGAGAAGCTAAATGGGCAGCTAAAGAAGGTCTTATATTAGTGTGAATAAWGATTCTGTTCTGAGCTAAACCTGAGGGATCCCAGTCATGGATCAGGACATATTTGCCTGATCTCAAAAGCCAGCTAGTTAGATGAGCTCCACAGCTGCAAAACACATATGGAACATTCATTGCCTGCTTTTTCTAAACTGCTGTCACCCTGTCACTACATATTTGGATAAATAGATGGTGCTTTCATGCAGAAAGAAAAAAAACAACTTGCAATGCAACAAGGTAGATCTTCTGAGAGGCAGAGTCTGTTTCCCTCAAGCAGCTCTTGAACTCAGTGCACAAACTGGTCTGTGACACTGTATGAGGGAAGTAGAATAGATGAATGGGATTAAAATCCCTACATCAAACCACCTCCCTCCCCCAGGAAATGCCCCTTTTTGCTTTACTCTCTGCATTGAAATGCTTTCTACCCCCTATTTTGTCTATTTGAGAAAACCAGTTCAGTCYGGGCAGTTCTGCAGCAAATGATCATGTCACAACTTTATAATTAATGAAATGTTCTGGACTCTGCTTCAGCATCACCACCAGAGAGGAGGAAAGACAATGGCAACACCCCGAAGGAAAACAGCCCARCAACAACAACAACAACAACAACACCAACAACAACACCAACAACAACCACCATCTGCTGCTTGCGCCTGCTCCAGGGACACGTTTGTGCTCCTGAGTTGTGAGCAGCCACCCTGAAGAGCTCAGGGGTGCTGGGGCTGGCTGAGGAGAGCCCAGCAGGAGCTCCTGGAGCTGTGCTGGAGGCACTGGGCAGCACTGGGAGGTTCTGGGCAGCAGGGCTGGGAGCTGATGTGGTTTGAGCAGAGTCGGGAATCGTGGCTTGGCGAGGCTCCGGGCTGCAACGAGCCAAGGGAGGCTGCTGGCCCACACTGCTGCTCTGGAGGTGGCATTGAAGGATGTGACAGTTCACTTGTGGGGAGTTTTCTGTGATTTAGAGAYGGGAGCTCTAGTTTGTTTTGATAATTATGTTTATTTTCTTATRTTCTWCATAGGCAGGAAGGGTGAGTTTGGCTCACATCTTCACTGCATGGTTCAGAAGGTCCCAAGACCCTTAGTTACAAGACTTTTTAAAGAGTTACTGACCAATAAAACACTGCTAACAATGATATTTATTGGTTTTGACCCAATCCTTCAATATCCCATGCTACATGCTTCCTTAGCCAATCATGTTATGACACACAAACCTACAGCGCTGCATTTTAATCTCCTTGTTCACCTCTGTAATTACTTTTATTTTTTCTGTATCTTAAACTCTAAAAAACTAAACTTCCCTTAGCTTAATGTATCTCTGCATTAAACTACAAATCCACATTCTCCTAAGATTGGGAGCCTTTTCCAAGGTCTCAGATCAAATCTTGTGTTTAATTCTAAGCTTTGGCTCCCAGGCCCAAAGTTCTGAGAGTTCCCTGCATTTTGGATTCCAACAAAGATATTAATCAGCTCTCTCTGCTGAAGTTTGCAAGGAGGGTTTGGTGATTTTTTTTTTCTTTTTGTTTTCTCTGCCCTCTTTCGTGCCTCACATTTTCCTTTTGTCCCCATGTTAATTTAACAGCTGCCAGGTTCCTGCATCATGAGTGTTTTTAATCTTCTCAAAAGCGATGCATAATTTGTGATCTTTGCAAAAAACCACAATATTTTTAATAAATTCTGTTGAAGGCGGAGRGCAATGCTTCTATAATTTAGCTTACTGTAAAATAAAACATTACAATGAGAATTCCTTGGCATAAATATGTAAGAACCTAGTGAGGAATCCACCAGTCAGACTGAATGTCTGTAACATGTGTTGGTAGTTTGGCTTTCAGGCTAGATTTTTTATTCAGCAGTGAGTGGCACCTGAGGAAATCAGGATTCAAATTAAAAATAAATGCAGTCTGATTTCCTAGGAAAAAAAGAAAAAAAATACCAAGGAGGTTTTGGGCTCAGACCATACAGGCATTCATTTACCAACTGTTTACTGTTCAGCTCCACTGCCATCTCTCTGCATCGATTTTCCTTCAAAATTACATCCCCCTCACCATTGACAAGTCAATTCCAAACAGCAAATTCTCCTTTCCAAGTGTTCAGTCTATGCTGCTCTTGGGCTTCAGAAATGCCTGGTCTGGTTTAATATGAGGAGCTCAGGGTTTCTCCTGACAGAGCTCTCTGATTTGCTGATTACCTGGGATGTTTTCTCAACCACTGAGAGAATAATTAACTCCCCRTTCTGACAAACGTGATGAAATAAATGTGGGCTGGAATTAAATGAGTTCGCTCTCAGCTTTCCCATTTCAAGGTCAATTATGAAAATACTGTTTTTCCTGTGCTGCCAATGGCAGTGTAAATCCCTCCTGTAAATTTTTTTAGGGTAGTTTTTCTTCCCTTTCATGCCCAAACAAAATGTTTAAAAAAGAAGAAAATTCTTTATGCCAGATGGGAATTTTTTAATACTTTTTTTTCTTGAGAGCTCTCAAAAACTGGTACTATTGAAATAATTATATCCAAATTTTGTATGTGGATGACRTTTTTTCTTTGAACATATTTCTGTTTAAATAAGATTGTTGTCACACAAGTGGTGTATTTCTGGAGATCATTTATTACTCCTGAGTTTTTCAGACAGATGTGGCTTCAGCTCATGGCTCTGCTGGATCACAGAGCAATGCAATGTCTGCRCTGGATTTTGAGGCAAACATCTAACAGCAGCATGTGCTTAGATGTGGGATTGTTTCCTTTTCCTGACCTGTAATTCCTGTTGGAAATCTCCAGGTTCAGCTCAAGGTGGAGCCAGAGCTGAGCCCCCAGGACTGAAACACCTTTGGGGTCCTGGATAATTCCCTCCCACCCCAGCAGCCTGGTTTGAGACACAGACCTCCCACACCCAGCTCCTTTTCCAAACGGGAATCATTCATTATCTCTGCCAGTGAAAGAGGTTTCTGYTGGCAATCTGGGGCTGTGTGAAGCAGACACAAAGCCAAATTTCACCTTGGGGGTGCTGGAGCAGCGTGGCTTCCACAGGAGCAGCTGCCAAAGGTTTGTCACTGCAGGAGCCAGACGGGACAGCCCTGGCTGCCTTCCCCTGGCATCTGCATTTTYTATTTCAGAGGGAATGGAGATTCAAACTCCAAAACATCAGAAGGGGCTGCACTGGTGCAATCAGTTTTAATTTGTCACTGATCTAAGAATAAATGAGTGATGACGAGAAGAATAAATGAGAAGTTGTTTAATTCCTCGCCTCCTGCAAGCCAGAGGAAAATGCAGTTTTCTTGAATATGATACAAAATCTTAGGCTAGTCATYTAACTCAAAAGAAACAGAATGGTACAAGTCAGGAGGTACCTGCTGAGGGGAAAACCAGGAGCAAACAGGTATGAAAGAATTGCTGSCATGGGTTAAGATGTGCTGCTGTGGTGGCTGATGGAGCCCAGACTGAACCAGAGAACTTCATCGGGGGAAAACCTGAATATTCTGAAAGTGTTGGGAGAAGCAGTGACAAAAGARGCACTAACAACAGAAGTGTACTGCCAGCAGGGGACTTTCATCTCAGACAGGCTGCAAAAGAGATGGGAAGCAAATAAATATGATGGCAAAACAACCCCCTCAGAAGACAGTTTCCCCCCCAGTTATTCTTTTATGAATTACTACTGATATAAAAATATCTGTCTGTGGTGAAAGGGAGAGGAGGCTCTTTTAGCCTGGAACCACAGCTCGCAGCAATATTTGACTCTCATAGAGCAGGGGAATTGCATGGGAAGCTGCAGAGAAGGGGGAAAGTGGATATTTCCAAACAWAAATTCCTTCTGCTGGGTTGTGAGGGAATCACAGACCCTTAATGAGCTGCGAGGATTTGATGAATATGTGCTGAATACTCGGGGTGTTTAAAGATCTGGCAGAGCTGATGAGATGAGATGTCACAGAGAGCTGYGTGCCTTTGCTCTGCAGCCCTGGAGGGTTATTGCACACAGGGCTGGCACTGCAGCTCTCTGTGAGGGGTGGCAGAGACAAAACCACATCCTGGGAAACTCAGCATTCACAGAGGCAAACTGGATCAGGATGTTTGCTGAACACAAAAGAGCCTTCTGGAGATGCTGCCTGTGCCCTGCAGGAGCCGCCAGCCATGGGTTGAGCACATGACATGTATGTGCGAAAACCAGAAAGTGATTTTTTAAAATTTTTTTTATTTAATTTTTTTATTTAATTTTTTTTTATTGACATGAAAATTTTACTGTGTTTAGCAGAAGGCCTTCTGGAAAATCCACCTCAAGCTTAACTCCAGTTGATCCAGACCTGGTTCTTTCTGGAGAGGTGCCCTGACCAACACATTTCCACCAGTAAACATCTGCCAATCACAGTGTGTCATTAAAGATTGTTGTAAGATCACTACATGGGACTATGAATATTTACTAAATTAAACTTTATCTCAGTATCAAGTGAACTCCTCATGGTGACCCAGCTTTGCCAGAATTTCTAGAATTTCTCTTGACCCACCCCCAGGGCGTGTGAGTGCTCCCTGCWGCAGCCAGGGCAGGATTCCAGCCACAAACCCAGCACAGGTGGGACCCAGCCCCAGAGCAGAGGCAAAGCTCTGATGTGGAGGGCAGGGAACAGCTGCTCCAAAAACTGGGCAGCTGAAACCAATGGGAACCCACCTGTGCCAAAGAGCAGGGTTAGAACAGCTCTTCAGGGGTGTGGCTCACCCAGGAAAAGTTCTCAGCTGTACTTATTTTTCTCTTTTCTTTTTTTTTATTTAATTTTTTTTGATAGACATGAAAATTTTACTATGTTTAGCAGAAGACCTTCTGGAAAATCCAGCTCGAGCTTATTTAATTTTTTTGTTTGGGAGGTTCTTGTGTGTGTTGGGTTGTTTTTTGGTTTGTTTTTTTTTTTTTATTTATTTTTTTTGTACATATATTTTTTTTTCCTTTAATTAGAACATTTCAGATTTGAGTCACTTTAACTTTAATTCTGTTCTTTTGAATGGGCTTAGTGCTGTTGCCTATTTTGAAACCAGCCCAATAGTTCACTCTTCTTCTTCCTTGGAGGCTGTGTCTGACAATRCAACTTTGAAGCAGCAGTAGAAAAAGAGTAAGTTCATTTTAATTCTATATATACATGATCTGAAAGCAGCAGGGATGGGATTTGTCTTTCTAGTGAGCTCTGCATGTATTAAAAAAATAACTTTTCTTTCCGATGTTAAGAAAGAAAAATAAATCTCAGTGGTTTTAACACTGTATATGTTGATGCCAGCTTAAGATCACTGCCTTTCTGTAACTCCTTTTACAGAATCTTGGGAATTTTCTGGGGGCAAGAAAAGTTCTGTTGGGGCAAAGGGAATTAAATTTTATTAGCTGGTTATTAATTTTTAAATGTTGTACTTATGAGTTGTGTAAGAACCGAACAGAAAAAAAGAAATATTTTCTTTCTTTCTGTCTTTCATTATAGAACTTCTATGGACATGTGAAGAAATAAACTCACTCTGCTTTTCCCCACCAGTTCTATCCCTCATGGCCCTGTCTCTATTTTCTTCAAATCAAGAAATTCTTCTTTATCATTGAAGTTTTGGGCTGCTTGTTAGATCACATTGAGCAACCACTGCAGCAGATGCTGAACATGGTAGGGTTCGATAAGATCAGAAGCTGTGGGGCAAACCAGGGCAAAACTAAAACAAAAACATGAGATTCCTCAATGGGGAATGAAGCTCTTCTAAGAATCCTGAGGAACAGAAAGAAATGGCCGATTTAATTTTCTGCTTGGAAAACTAGCCCTAGTTAAGCATATTTTWAAATTATTTTCGTTTTTCTGCATATTTTTTCCCTGGAGCAAATTTAATATGTGGTTACAGATGCTTCACACCTCCAGGGTTTCAAAGCTTTGGGTAAATTGAACTTTCTCTTTTTTGCTTGTGTGTGGATGTTTCAAGTTCTGGAGATGCAGCGTCTGTGTAACTGTTATTATTTAATGTGTGCTTAATTAAAATCTTAGTTTTCATTGAGTATGGTGAGGATGTTGGTCACTTGTGAGCTCAGGTGGGTGACAGATTTGTCTGAGATTAAACAGAACCAGGTCATACTCTGCTTGGTTTTGGGGGTGGGGGTTTGTGGGTTTATTTCTATGGRTTTTTAGTCCTGAACCTGTTTTCTGCAGCTCCTTTGCCATTGTACTCAGTGTTATGTGCCCAAGAACGTGCTGGTTTCTTTTGGATATATCAGTTTATTTTTGGATTACAGCAGTTATTGYATTTTTATTGTTTTATTGGTCAATATTGCATAAAATATTGCATTTTCCTACAACCTGCTTGTTTTAGTATTTAAAGGACATCTTTAAAAGAGGGAAATAACAATATAAAARGTTGTGTCCTCCTGTCTTCAACACTCACCTTCAGGTGCTGCACCAGGAAATCCAGCCCCCTCTTGCTTTACTCTAGATAAGGCTCTTTGAAAAGAAAKTATTGCCATTAGCTCCAGATTTCAAAATATCAACAAGTGGAAGTGTTTGTGTACCCTCTAAATGAATTTTGCTGGAAGAACACAGGCCTTAGAGGATGCTGAGATAATTTCCACTCACAAGGCAAAGGAAAATGTCCAGGGACTGAAAAGAAATGAAAGCTAGACCTGTAAATTTGTCCTAAATGGGGGAACTGTTAAAGTAAAATAAAACCCTTGTACTGAAATAGAAACAATCCAGCTTGAGGGAGGCAGCATGATTTGATTGGAAACAAGGGAAGCTCTGAGCRTCTTTCCCTGGGTGCAGGTGCAGCCGTGGGGCTGGGCAGGTTCAAGGGCTGCTCTGCACACTCTGGGGGAAGCGTGGGGGTTTAGGGCTATTCTTGGGTTGGATGTGAAGAACAATTCTGTGGCTGAGTGTGGATTCTTCACCTCTTTTCTGCCAGGGTTGGGATTAAGTTGCAAGATGGTATTTCTTGTTGGGACTCAGATGTTTGTTAGTTCTTATCTCTGTTACAGTCTCACAAACCCTGTGTTGTACAGCAGTTCACTCTGACAAACTAAAAAGGAGCCCCATCTCTCTCTCCACAAGGCCTCTTAAGGATAAACTGTCCAGTTAAGAAATGACACCTGGATTATTTTTACTTTTAACCCAATAACCAACCATCCATGCCYGCAATGGGGACATTTTATCCAATTACACAAAACCACCCAAACCCATGGAGAAGAAGGTGAAGAAGAAGCTCCAGCCACCACCCTAAAACCTCCATCTTGCTTTATTTATATTACYATATTCTAAAAGCTTAAACTCCAAGTTTTTCACCATGKGATATTACACAYTTCTATTCAAACTCCACCCCACAATCCCAATTATCAATCAATTTTGGAAGCCTTCTCCTTGGCCTCAGGTCAATGCAGTGTTCCCCTGGGGGTCAGTGCCTGGCAGCACAGACAGTCTGAAATTCTCAGCACCCAGGAGGGCTGCAGGAGCTGAGCAGAGCCCTGGCAGAGATCCCAACCTCCTGCACAGCCCCTGAGCCATCAGCCAGCTCAGGAAGCAGAACATTGATTATTTCAATTTGCTTTGCAGGTTCTTCCTTTTGTTTCCCCACCCTTTCTTGATCTTTTTTTCCCTAGGATTTTGCAACTGACCCCCTGATTTCACACCCTATTGGATGATCTGAGCTCTTGTGTGTGTCTTTTTACCTCACATGAAGCTGTAGTTTCTGTGTAGTTACACAGAAAATATCCTATCTGTGCAGAGCACACAGCATCTTGGGCACCAAAATCCTGAATCCTGGCTGTGGCAGCCAGGAATAATTAGAGTGGAATGTGTAATAACAGCTATTACATAATTGTTTTGGTTCTAATCAAAATATTAGCACAGATAACAGATTAAATGAAAWAAATGGAGAAATAGTGGGCTGAGAGAAGAGTTGGCTTCCATCATTGGACTTAATGGTTAACACAATTTATTAGAAACAAAATAAAGTTAAATCTGTCTAATATTATGAGTGTTACACATGATTTGGCACAACAGCTCCTCTGGTGTGAGGCCAAGTATCAGTTAGAGGAGCAGTTGGTAATTTCTGCTGCTCATGGTCTGGCCAGAGGCCCTGGCAGGGGAGAGCTGGGCAGCTCCATCCCTGGAAGGCAGCAGGTGATGGCTGGACAGGCCATTGCTTGGAAGTTAAAAAATAAACCCACAATGGAGGTAAAAAGAGATTTCCATTCTGTTTTCATTTTGCATGCCCTTTTGGAAAGGTGAAACTTGCCAAACTGAGTCTGATAAARTAACATTTTGGAAAGTGGTTTACAAATGTAGGACTAACACTGACTGTTGCCCCAAGCTCTTTATTGTGAGTTACAGAATATTTTAGCAACAGAAACATCTGAAATCTTTGTGATGCCAAGTAGGTCGGTTCAAATAAAGTCCTGGGATGAAAGATGGAAAATGATGGAAATGGTGCTCTGTGCCCTCATGTACCTGCTTCCCTCTGGCTGCTTTTGARCCTGCCTGCTTATTCAGCAGCAATTCTCAGCAGTTTCCTTCTGCTGCTGAATTCCTGTATTGTCCTACCAGACATTTCCATTTCCTTTGTCATTGGGAGGTCTCTGCCTTTCTGACTGTTGTCTAATAACCCTACTGGAATGGCTGGAAAGTGCAGCTAGTGTGACTACTTTGTTATGTTATTTCTAAGCATAATAAACTGAACGCCCATGAAAACCTAGAGTAGCACTATGACACCTTCATAAATACTGGCCTCTATTGCTCCTTAATAAAAATCAAAAAATAAGAGCTTTATGATTTATGTTAAGGGGAAAGATCTGATTTGGGGCAGAGTGTTTCTGTTGTCCTGTGAAAAGGATGAGACTTTGCTGGAAAAAATCCTCAGCCAAACTGAAGAGTCACAGAAAAGGGATGTTACAGCTCAGTGTTTGTCTGAAATACCTGTGAGAAAGAAAGAATGATCAAGATGTTTATTTAATTGACAGATCTATGCAGAGAAGAGAATAAGTACATTCTCTGCATGATAATTTGATACTTTTAGAAGAAATAATCAGCAAAGATTTATTTATTGTTACATATTCCTTTTGCTGCACTTGTCAATAGATCAGGTKTAAGAGCTGGTTGTGGCTCAGATTCCCACAAATCCTCCAGGAATGCTTTGCACAGAGAAAGTGATKCCAATCTTGTTCCCAGGCTGAGAACCAACAAAATAAGCAGTGGATGGTGAAAATGTATGTATTATTTGCCTGGTGGAACCTGGGAATGCTGTAGCAGAGGGTCCTGGTGGAATAGGAAAATACAAGAAATTAGAGATGGATAAAAAAAGGACCAATTCTTCATGACTTATTTAAACCTTTTCCCCAGTGTTTGTCATGGAAAGTTACTCTGAATGCAGAGTGGAAAATATTGTTCTCCTAGCCATGTTAAACAGATTAAGTCTTATGGTATTAAAATGCAGACCAAACACTTCCAGCCTCTTAAATGAAGCTGTGCTAACACGATTTTTTGGAGGCTAGGGGTTTGTGCACCATCTGCCCTGCATTGTCAACAGGCAGTGTTCTACCTGGATCAAGAAAGAGCTGAGTGTTGAAGCCTGAGATTTAGCCTGGGTAATCCTATTTAAACTCCTTTTGAAGTTTCATTGTTCAGTTCATAAGCATAAGTTCAGAAAAACTTCAGGGTTTTAACAACTATACAAAGTAAAGAATCCTAATAAAGGAAAGGTTCAGCTTTGTTCATTTACAGCTCTACATCTAATCTTCTTTATTACAGATAGCTCAGAAAAGTAGATTTCTTCAGTGGTTTTCCAGGTTTAATGAGTTTTATTTTTCTTGCTAGAAGTGTCTCTGTTGCTGTAGATGTTGGGTGCTCAACACAGCATCTAAGTCATGGTCTAGGTAGGAGAACTGCATTTGAAAATGCACAAAAAAACCTCACAGCAGGGCAGGGAAATGAGCACGGATTTCCAAGCACTTTTCCTCCTGCTTTCAGGACAGARGAATTTTTTATTTGTGAAATAAAAAACTAGCCAGTGAAAAAGATTGACCAACATTGTAAATTGTAACATTGACCAAAACATGAATAGTTTGGGTAAAAAAAAAATTATTTTTTATTGAAAGCATCTTTCCCTTCCTTGTACTTCTCCATTTGAATGTCAAATTTTATTTTATTTTTTTTTCTCATGCCACAATTTCGTCACCTTCCAGCCTACTGTCTCATACCCATCTCTTCAGTTAACACACTGGACCCTTCTATTACCCAAGTTCCCCAATTCCTGCACTGATCTGTTCTTTCCCACCAGCTACTCTCTAAACTCAGAATTAATTTTCTAAATCTCTGCTATCTATCACTAGAGTGTTAAACAGACAAGCTTTAATTCCACCTGCTGCTGCTTCCATCAATTAATTTTCATTTTCAGTGACAAAGAGGAAGGRTGCCAAGTTTTATGGTAATTCCCATCAACCACTAATTTGAACCTGTCAGCATAGCAGCACATTTTGACAAAGATTTACCCCTGGGAAAATC
Organism: Cardinalis cardinalis; assembly: GCA_014549065.1. NCBI lineage: Eukaryota > Metazoa > Chordata > Aves > Passeriformes > Cardinalidae > Cardinalis > Cardinalis cardinalis. Next base: position 761,068 of record JACDOX010000010.1, on the reverse strand, counting down.
GTTGTCTGCTTTTGTGCTGAGGACAAGAGATGACAAACAATTATGAAGTGTACAATGTTGTCAAGAGCAGTCATAGAAGTTCATCTGTGAATTGTTTCCTTCTAGTACCTTCTGGAAAGCTCATTATTTTTATTTTTTTTGCCAGATAAGCAACTAGTTTGAATTGGCTGCTGGGTGGAAACAACATCCGAATATCTGTGCAGAAAGACCCCGATTAGAAAATTTAATATGCACATATTAATGTATTTTAGGACAGCCAGGTGAATGGAAAGTGTGGTGAAGTACTAAAAACAACAAAAGAAAGATTGTTCTATTCTGGTTTTTGACCTCTTCACGTGGCCAAAAGGTTCCTTTTATTAACTTTTCTGATAATATTGACTAAGATAGCTGTGGTATTTTCAGGGTGCCCTGTTGTGGGGAAGGAAGATGAATCTGACTCCATGYTCTCAGAAGGCATTATATTATATTGTATTGTAYTGTATTACTGTACTCAACCATACTAAAGAATAGAGAAAGGATAATTAGAGAAGGCTTAACAAGATACTAATGAAAAACTYGTGACTCCTTCCAGAGTYCTGACACAGCTGGCTGTGATTGGTCAYTAAGTTAAAACAATTCACATGAAACCAATGAAACAATCACCWGTTGGATAAACAATCTCCAACCACATTCCAAAGCAGCAAAACACAGCAGAAGCCAATCAGATAATTATTGTTTTCATTTTTCTCTGAGGTTTCTCAGCTTCCCAGGAGAAGARATCCTGGCAAAGGGATTTTTCAGAAAATGTGATGGTGACAGATAGCCAGGAGTGGGGTGGGAGATTGATGGGCAGGACAGGGGGAGGAACGCCRGGGCAGCTTTCCTTCTTCCCACAGTGCAATGGACATCCTCCCAATCCTCATCTCTGGGAGTTCCTCCAGCAGCCACGAGAGCTCCCAGCAGCTCTGGAGAAAGGGCTGTAAAACACCTGGCTGTCCTTAGAGCTGCAGCAAAGGTTCCTTTTTCAATCAAAACAATTAGCGGGAAGAGAAAAGCCATAAATCACTGGAGCACAAAAGTTTTTCATCCACCCTAATTACTTTCCATAGGGAAGGCATTAAAAGTCCAAACTGTCCTTGTCAGAGGGTTCCAAAATGATGGTGCAGCAGCCCCAGGCAGCGATTTGTGGCTGGCTATTCACACACAGACTGATATGATGAGACGGGGCTTTGTCTCCAGCATTTTTCTTTTGCTGTAGGGAGTTGTCTGCTCTTGGATTCCATCCATGCACAGCCCAGCTCTGGCCTTCTGTGCTTATAATGAACCACATTTGTACCTGAAAACTCCCTTTGTTTAAAGTGAAAGCTCGTTGTCATTAACAAAAGCTGCATCTGGAAGAAAATGAGCATAAAAATGCAGTGACAAATAGAATTCTGAAGATGTCCAGGGTGGTTATGAGCACTGTGTATGAAACACTGAATTTGGCTTGTTCAGCGCTGCTCAGAAAGGGAAAAGCTCTTTGTCAGTGAATATCCCAGGCATCCAGACAAATGTGACTTCTTCTGAGAAGCGTATTTTACTGCATAATGACAAGGGGCAAATAAATGCATTAATTGGCCATTGGAATGGCTTCGCTGCCACAGTCAGCTCACTGGAAGGGAAATCTTCCAAATGCAATTAAAATATCAAAGTTAACTCAGGATGAGTTGTCAGCTTTCCAGAGCCAGGGAATGAGGGACAGCAGTRATGGGAAATGATGGAATTTCCCTGTGCTGTGTGTGAACTGGGGAACTGGGGCTGTCTGGAGCAGAGCAGGGCAAGGGAGAGTGTCAGAATCCGAAATGCAGGGAACTCTCAGAACTTTGGGCCTGYAAGCCAAAGCTTAGAATTAAACTCAGGATTTGATGTGAGACCTTGGAAAAGGCTCCCAAACTGAGGTGCTGGAAGTGAGAATGTGGATTTGTAGTTTAAAGCAGAGACATGTTAAGCTGAGTATAGGAAARTTTAGAGTTTTAGAGTTTAAGATATAGAAAAAATAAAGTAGCTACAAAGKTAAACAAGAAGTTTAGAAAGCAGCACTGTGGGTTTGTGTGTCATARCATGATTGGCTAAGAAATCTCACACTGTAGCAGGGGTCCATAAGATGAAATATTTAAGGATTGAGTCAAAAACATAAATAYCCTTGTTGGCAGTGTTTTATTGGCCAATAAATCTTTAAAAGGTCTTGTGACTGAGGGTCTTGTGACCTTCTGAGCAGTGAAAATGTGAGCCAAACTCACCCTTCTTGTCTCTGTAGAAGATAAAAATAAACCTCATCATCTAAAAACTCAGAGGTCCCATCTYGAATTCCTTCCAAAATTCCCCTCAAGTGAATTATCACAGGAGAGCACAGGCTGGGAAGAATCAGAGACAGGAGTTTTATGGAAATTCTGGAAAATGTCTGTCATGGCATCCCTCTCATGGGGCTACCTGGGGATGGAGGAAAGGCCAGAGGCAGCCCCTGTGCCCCCACCTCCCAAAATCTCCATGGGGTACTGCTGCCCAAAATTCAGGGAGGGAGATTTATYAATGCACTCTGCCACCCTGGAAGAGTGGGACTATAGTACAGAGGAAACACTGCTTCTTACCCAATTTAAACTGTGGAAATAGTTGGGATTACAGAGACATGCACTCCCAAAAGCACTTTACAGCTGAGCTCCTGTTCCACCCCAATGTGAACACTGGGGTGGAGATGAGCTGGAATCTCTGAAGTGCAGAATTCTCCTAGAGGAAAAGAGCCATCCCAGGAAAATCTGTGATAYCTAGAGAATAAATACACCAAAACACTAATCATGCATCTTAATGGATTGTCTTCTTTATTTTTTTGAACAGATGCCTGCAGGAGATTCAGGAATTCAGGAGAGACTGGGAGCTTTAAATATTAAATTCTAACATCAAGTTCTCCCATGATTGCCCCTCTCTTTTTTAGATTTTCCTGATAAACAGTCAATTAATTTACATTGCCTTTGAACAATACTGCAGACAAATCCATCAGTTTAGTTGCTTGGAAGGATTTAAACTAAGTGAAAATAAAATAAAATAAGCCCAGAAATCTTACTCATAATGAGTCTACAATCATCTGTGGGTTATTTTTGGGTGTGTTGCTAATCACTCCCATTATTTAGTTGTTGAAAAGCTCCCCTTGCAGAGGGGTGTGTGTGTCTGAGGGCTGTGAAGGTGGCAAACACCTCCTGACAGGCTGCCATGCCAGCATGAACACGAAATATGGCTCTGCTTGATGTCTCTTTTTAGATGCTTTGGGTGTTGCAGCCATAGAGCAACKCGTGCATTCTTTTGCTGTTTATTTAAAAAGTAAATGAGTCATCAAATAATTATATTTACAGTTCTGAATCTGTGTGCACCTGATTATAAAAACCCTCAGCAGAGCATGTCTGCACCTGCTCGTGTCAGTTTTGGCTTCCATCAGACATCAGCACCTTTAAATTCAAGGTGTCCTGAAAATCTTCCCTGTGTCAGGAATCAGCTGTTAGTGATCAATGCCTGTTAATTAAAGCACAGCTTCCTCCTTGTCTTGGTACTTCTACAGCTCCTTACATCAGGTTTAATATCCCTGTGCATATTGGTCTGTGAAAAAACTGAAAAAGACGGTTTGCATTTTTAAATTTATTTTCTTGAAGAATAGAAGTGACTAGCAAAAGTATATTTTAAATAAGCAAAAATAGTAGTTAAATATACCTTAATTAATTATAAAGGTAAATTAAGTTAGTTACATATACTAAAATTAATTATTGATTAATAAATAATAAATATAGTTAAATTAATACTAAAAAAAACCTTTGAAACCTGAAGGCCTATTATTTTCTTTTGGCACTGTGTGTGGTAGTCACAACCAATTGCATGGGACTTTTGCTCTCAACACTATTTAATTTTGGATTAATACCACTGTAGTACTTTGATTATTGGCACCAGTGAAAGCTGAGACTTGTTTTGCTTTTTATTTATTCTTTCATTTAGTGCTTAATTACGGTGACTCCACACATGAATTTGAAAATAAGATCATGCATACACTTTATTGCAGGTAGTAAAGTGACAGCCAGGGCAAGGGGTGTGGGGAGGCAGCCAAAAAATGCAAGTTTTGCTAACTGGGATTATCAGAGAGTTGATTTTAAGGTAATRGAAAGGGGCARTGTGTGAAAACAAAAATAAAATAGGAAAAATGATGTCTTTGTAAAACCAGAGTCCATCATCAGGTTTCAGGGAAATTCTCCTATTGAGTTTAATTTCAAGGTTTCTCACTTTCTTAGTCTGAAGAGAGTCAAAGTGCTAAATAAGCTCCATCCTTCTATAAAATAGAGTGCAACACACTCTGTCCTCTCTATSCAAGTTTTTGATATTCTTTCCTCTACTTGAGCACTTCTTGTTGGTTTATTTTCCAATTCTATTTCTTGGTCTCATTTCCCCTCARGGCATTTTTGGTCTTGTGCACACTTACTTATTTCATCCTTTCTTCACAGTCTTTCAAGTACATGGATTTCTCTTGTATTTTTGATTTTCTTTGCACAGCTATTTTTCTTTCCAGGTATTTCCTTTTCATTCTTTAATGAGAGTTTTTRTTTTCAGCCTTCCAGTGTAGGTTCCTTTCCTTTTTCTCTCTGCACTCTAGTAAGGACGTTTTTGTYCATGTAGATTTTATTTCTCTCACCTTCTTACTCTAGCATGTCCCTTTTGTCCCCTTTTTTTTTTTCCTCCTGACACCTCCCACATTGCTTGTTCCAATTAAGCCACTCTTGTGTACAGGAGAGAAAAACTGGTAATTCTCATCACTGCATAGCTGGTGCCCAAGATTCCTGA
>JACDOX010000010.1:613358-756047 GCA_014549065.1 Cardinalis cardinalis | reverse complement strand
ATTTTGGCTGGTTCTGACAATGAAATGTAGTGGGAGCTGAAAGTCCCCCATGCTAGTCAGTTCTGGGAAACTTTTCTGAAGGGCAATTTCTTCTAGGATTGTTATTCTATTGCTCTCTAGCAAGTATTTCAGCATATTTGGTACTTAATCTTCTGTGTCAGGGGCTTCTTTATTGCCTTGTGACTATTTTTTAATATTCCTGTCCTTATGATATCTGCTCATAAGGGCTTTTGTCTGAAAGTTAAGGCAGCATKTAGATAAGTATTACCACATTCTTAAAAGGAGAGAAAATAAAGATACAGGCAGTGCTAATTTCTCCAAAGTCAGGAGGCAAGTGAGCATATGGGGAGTGGGAAAGCACTTAAAAAATCAAGAAATAAAAAATCAAAAGGATCCCTACAGGTGAACTTAGATTGTTCTGTTAAAATTACAAATTGGCAGCACCACTAATGCCATTTAGCCTCTCTGAAAAGGCCACTAATGGTATCACTCACTGAAAGCTGACAGGAACCCTTTGAGCCTGACCTTTTGTTAAACCAATTCTCCCTGACATAGACTGCAATGCATCAGCATTTCCCATTTCAGAGAGGCTGATGTAGAGTAAATAGTCCAGAAAATTAGTGAGAGTGGAAGAATGTCCCCTAGAAAAAAAGAAAACTTTCTGTGGTGCCTGCTCAGTTTTTTACAGGCAGGTCAGGATGATCATTTCAGTCAGGAGAGGAGTGAGCTTGTGGAACAACTCCCTTGTTCCTTGTTGGGCTGCATGCAAAGAGCAGTTCCCAGTGAAAGYTGTTTCTTGAATAAAACATTTTTCTGTACAAAATAATGTCTGTAAACACTCATAGGCTGAGCTTGAGCTAGAAGCAGAATTGCAGAGAGGTATCACTGGCATGAGCTTTGTTAATTGGAGAATGCATTGAGAGCTCACCTGGCTGRCAAACAATATTGACTTCTGACGTGTTGGGAACCAAGACATTTCATTAAGTGCTAACAATTAATGATTTGAACAATTGGCCTGAGAGAGGAAAGAGATCAGTWTGGATACAAAGGATTGTGCTTGTGCTAGCCCTGTAAAACTGCAGAAAATAAAGCCAGGCCTTGAGAAAGCCAGACCTAGGAAGGCAAAACTCAGAGTCCAGTACCTTCTCTTAGAGATACCTGTGTGAGGTCACATGTTAATGCAAGAGACATTCTGGAGAAGTTGGATCTGTAACAATCTCCAAGTAATTTACTGCCTGAATGCCTTTATGTAATTTATTACAGTCACAGGGACGTTGCTAAGGGCTGGTCAGGATCTTCATGGATTTTACTTCTCCCTATTAAACCCTCGCAAACTGAGCAGTGAGCATTGATTTTGTTATAGCATCTCATTTTAGGATGATCATCATATTACAAAATGTAATACTGTGCTTATCAGAATCCCATAACCTGTAKTTTTTATTGTCTTTGTCTAGTTTATTATTCTTTTCAATGTTTTTATAATACTGTTTTGCAGTCCGTGCATGCTCAGAAATACACATCTGATGAACACTCACATTCTTTGTGCCAAGCAGATTATCAGTTATTAAATCCTTCCAAATCCCCCTGCTTCACAATAAAATCAGGAGAGTTCAAGTTATGCTTTTATAACTCCATTAAATTGAAGACTGTAATTCTTGTGARAAAAGATATTAACTGAGGCAATTTATCATGAAGTCTGAGAAGTAATCAGCTGCTCTGAGAACAGCCAGAAATACAGGTTTCCAGACTGTACAAAAAGGAGACTTTTTGGGAACATTTAAAAACATGAGGAGTCAAGGACAAACATCAGGAGGTGCCTCCTACAGCTGCTCCACAGAGTTCTCCAGGCTTTTCTGCACCCCTCCTCTGTGTTTTTTTAATTTTTATTTATTTTTTATTGCTTCTGATCAATAACAAGGAGCGTATAACTTTCCTTTAGCTGTATTACACTACAGAGGGGCTATTTTCAAAAAGCAATGAGGCAGCTCATACTTTGTGCAGCTCACAGACAAGAAAACTCAGAGTTTAGAGCAATGTCTGATCTCAGCTACTTGGGCTATTTTCTGTCCTCCTGTTCTGCAGTGCACTTTTGCTTAGCTGTGATGTTTTATTTTATTTTATGCTCCAGCAYGGTCCAAGTTAACAATATATATCTTTATTCCATTCTCCTCTTTGCAGTTCAGCTTTAATTCTGAAAATTTGGCCTGGAAGCTTCAAGAGAGATAAAGAAAAGAGCCCCCAACTTCAAAGAAGTGGTAGAAGATGAAAGGAAACTAGAGAATGCCTTTAGGGATTAACAAGGAGTCTTGAGGAAAAAGGCCCTGAATATCCAGTCAGTCACAACCCAACCATGGAGGAAAATCTCTGTGAAAAAGCAGAATTATGTGCGGAAGGATGATTGCAATTATTAAGGCAAAAACTGAATTTCTGATGGCAGTGAGAGAGAGAATATATAGGATAAAAATTGGGGTTTGCCATCAACCTATAGGTGAAAACTGAAATGTGTGACATTCAGTGACCCTGTGCTAGAGGATTCATTATTTATAACTCTMTTGAGACAAAATGTAAAACAGTTCATGTTCCTCCTCACCCCAGTGATTTGAAGCAAAGGGAGTGAGATTCCATTTCTAATATGCTCTGGCTGTGCCTGGAAAAGTTTTTGTTTCTGTGAGAGATGTAGCAGAGTGGTGTGAGCAGATGTTTCACTTAAGTGTGGCTAATAACAAATCCCACCACAAATAACAAGAATAAGGAAATGCTGGCCTGCAATAAATCACATTTGCAAACAGTGTGCTTAGATAATGAGCATATGAAAATACCAATATGGAGCCTATTACTGTATGGAAATTCTTCCTCCKGAACTTAGATTTCCTACAAGCTATGGAACAGGAGTAAATATCGGCTACCAAATTCTGTCATTATCACATCTTCCTCTGGCATGTAATGAGAGAAACTACTCTTAGGAGTGGATGGCTACAACCTGTTGTACTCTGCTGGAAGTGTGGKGTCTAAAACCTTGGCCATGTGGCAGCTGAGAGCATCCTCTGCCTCTCTGAGGCAGCAGAGCCTGGGTAAGGGCCAAACCAGCCTTGGGTTGCTTGGATGCCTCTGAGTGTCCTAAACCATTTGTTTGTTGCCTCGTTGAACTGTGGTACTTGCTGGGTCCCCAGGATGAAGGAGGAATTGAGAATCTGAATCATGTTCTTGGAAGGCTAATTTATTATTTTATGTTGTTATATTATATTGAAGAATACTACACTAAAAATATRCTAAAGAATAGAGAAAGGATACTTACAGAAAGTTTAACAGAATGATAATGAAAATCTCATGACTGGCCAGGGTCCTGACACAGCTGGATGTGATTGGTCATTAAGTTAAAACAATTCACATGAAACAAATCAAACAATGACCTGTTGGTAAACAATCTCCAGACCACATCCCAAAGCAGCAAAACACAGGAGAAGCAATCAGATAATTATTGTTTTCATTTTTCATTTTTCTCAGSTTCCCAGGAGAAGAATCCTGGGCAAGGGGATTTTTCAGAAAATATGATGGTGACATTGAACCACCCCAAGATTTTCACATCTGAATCACTCAGTTACTTTTGAAAATGGAGGTCARTTCAGCAGTCAAGGACTCTTTTCCAACAGTGAATACATGCAAAGGACTTAGGCTAGCTGAAAATGCAGCTACTGCTTTTAAGTATTTTTAATTATTTTTATATGTGCAGTCTGTTGTGAGTCTTGTGAAAGATAAATGAACAATTCACTATTTTCTGTGCCTTCAATCACAGAAAACATTTATTTGTTTTATTCTGTCCATCTCTAATAATTAAACCTTTCTGTATCTCACAGTCAGGGCATCCAAGGGAAGGAGCTCCCCCTAAGATGGTAAATGAAGTATTTTATAGAAAATTACCCTGCAATGACCTGAGCCTAGGGTGCAGATCCACTGCAGCTTGTCCAAGCCCAGGCTTTGGTGTGGAAAGGTCCTTTCAAGCCTGAAAAATGGATGAGGTTTCCAACCAAAAATGTCATCTCAGACAGCTCTTTATGGAAGCACAGTTGGCTGCRTGCTGCAAAGGCCGCCTGCCCTGGGGTTTCCTTTTGCTGGACATCCTGGGAGAAGAAAGCAGCCTCGTAAAAATCACTTTTAGCAATTATTCAAAGGATTTATACCAAAGCAATCCAAAACACACTCTCCATGGGTTATTACATTACAGTAAAAACATTAATCCTGCACAGATCATTATTTTATCATTAGCTTAATGTCATCAGTTAATGAAGACACATCCATGCAGCTCTCAGATGAGTTTCACTGGCCTGCCCACGCCCACAGGTAACAGATGCAATTAAAATGCTGCCAAAGTCATCATCCTTGTGACAAAGCTTTGTAAGTGGCTTTGTGGTGGTGGAAAATAGTTTTAATTTTACACACATGGGTGTTKGTTTCCCACTACCCCCAGTTTTGCCCATAGCATCAAGATAGAAAACTTCCTACCATAAATGGTTTATTGTTCTTGCAATGTTACCCCTTTCTCTTTCCATATTTTAGGAAGGTGTGTGTATCATGTCTCTGATAAGGAGGAAAATTAAATAGAAAAGGAAAAAAACATCCAAACTATGAGAGCCCTCTAGTGAAATCATTATGCTAATTTTTAATTATTTTTTTCACTTTGAAACCCTTTGGGACTACAATTGTTTCAACAGCAGCTGTATCAGACTAAAAAAAACCCAAAAAACTTCCTAACCAATTCTGCAAACTGAAGATTTAGCACCTTTCTAACAATACTGTACATTTTTATCAAAGAACTGAGTTCAATCCTATTACATTTTATTATAGGAAGGCTGTGATTCATAGTRGGAAATGTACAAATTAGTTCCTCACTCCTTGGGACTGTTTCAGTGGATATGAGAGTTCCTTTCATTATTTAGAGAAGGGTACTCCCAATGAACTGGTTAATTGTAATTGCAGCTGTAATTCCATCACAGAATGGCACTGGTGCAGCMTCCCTGGAAAACACTGAGCATTAGAGCAGCTCCTGCATGTCTGATACATTTCAGGCATCACAAAGAGCCCTGAGGCAGATTCTATAAAGCAATGACAGCTGTAGCAAATCCCCTCCACTTCCCAGCCTTCCCCAAGAACTTCTGCCTAGCCAGTAGAATGAAATARAATAAGCACTAAAAAAAGTTTCAACTCAGTTTGACTCTGAATTGTTTCAGAAATCAGAACCTGCTGTTTGGTTTTCAAAATAGACTTCTCTTGAATACTCAGACTGAGATGAAATCACAATGGATACAAACTCCARACACTGTGCATCACCCAGGGGCTTTAGCCAATGTTTTGAATTATATTTTCACCTGCTGGTCTTTTTTTTTTATGTTGTCCCTTCAAAGGGAGGAGTTCATGATTTTGGATTCATGGTTTTGGATGATGTCCTACATAGTGGTCAGTCTACCTTTTAAAAGCGTTTACAGAACTTTTCAGTACATAAATTTCCTGGATTTTCATTTAGGACCCACTGGACATGATGGAATGAAATCAAAGGTTTTAAATTCCTACTCCCTGTACATAAATTACTCTGAGTCACCCATTTAAAAACTGAACCTCTGATGACTGAAACTCTGAGTATGTGCTGTCCTTGGGTTGAGACTGAGCAGAAGCTTTCTCCCATCTCTGCCAGTGCTCCCAGCACCAATCTGTTCCAGCTCTGCTCTCTGGCACTGCACAGAGCAGGGCAGCTCTCAAAGCCACTGCCAGATTGTCAGTGCAGCATCTTCCAGAAGGAATGGACTGCAAAACTTCAGCCAAGCAATTCAATCAAGAGCTGTGGGCTGCTTGGGGATGTACAACTGTTCTTTTTGTGGAGGTTATGAAGCATTTCTACAGAAATTACAAATCCRTTTGGACATTGTTGCTCATCCCATATAGAACAAAATGCTGGGGGTTGGAGTTATCAGTTGAGATAGCTGCTCCCTGAGCTGTTTGCAGGACAGGAAATGGAGATGAGAGGCTCATATACCCACCCCAGTGTAGAGTCTGCATTATTATTCATGAATAATTCATCAGCATCATCTCTCCTTYTTCTGTTCCCTGTTTGCACAGGCCTTGAGTAGGGGATTGTGTGCAGGCACTGTTCCCTGGACCATTTCCTTTCCAGTGTCTCCTGCCCTCAGAGCAGGACACAAATCATGTCCTGAGATTTTTAGCAGCTCATCTCAGAAATAGAAAGAGAGGATGTTTCTTGACAGTCTTGTTATAAGTGAATAACTTTTACTCCCAGTGTTCCTCCTAATTTAAGTTGTTGGATTTTATTACTTTGTTGAGATGCTTGCCACATGGCCAGGACTACTGAATCTCCAGACTGGCAGATGTTTCTCCTCATTAACCCAGTTTTCAGCCAAGGAAGGAAGCCAAAGTTTTTCCAGGCTTGTGTATTGAAGACCTATAAATACCCAGTGTGTGTGTTTAGACAGGACAGTCTGTTCCCCAAAGGCATTGAGCAAATCAGCATCTYCTAATTGGAGGGAAAATCAGGTCCTTTGAACTGGGGAATCAGGTGTGGATTCCAGCACTTAGCTGCTCTGAATTGGCAGCAAAGGGTGGAGGAAAAGRTAACAGAGGAACAAACTCACCCTGTGCCAGCAGAACCAGCAGTGGGATCCTGGTCAGGCTCACCTGCCAGGTTTGCTTGGGCTCTCATCCCTGCCTGGGCTGCCAGCCCTGAGCTGGGCAGAGCCCTGCTCCTGCAGGAGACTGTGTTGGGATGAAAAGCAGCAGTTCTGAACAGTTCCATCCTGCCCTTTTYAAGTTCATAAAATTACATGGACTAGAAATTAATATGCTGTTACAAACTTTATGCCTGAATTTGTTTGAAAATCATAACAGCATTGCGCACCAGCTGAATTTCTACTAGCATATTAAAACAACCTCAGTGAGCTGTACAGYAATGGACTGAAATTAAGGTCAACTTAGCTCCTTAACCAAAATTTTGTATTCTACCAACAATATGTCTGAGTAGACTTCTATTGAGGGCAACTTGGGAGCAACCACTCCTCAGTAATAAATGTAAATGCAGTGCAAAACTTCTCTAGGAATCTTGAAATTGAGTCAGTTCCCCAAGGTGTTTAAAAATCTGCAGGAAGAATCCTGGCTTTATTTGGAGKAATTTCAGACCTTCATCTGTAAGAGAAGACTCTTGTAAGGTTTAGGTGCTGGCTGTTGGCAGTTYTCAGCACCTTCCATAATTTATTCCTCAGTGTAATCCAATTTCAGCAGTCTGAGGAGAGAACTGGGTTCTTGGAARAAAACTGGGATGTTTCAACTAAATTTGCCAGACAGACATGATTTCCAGCTCTGTGGTGAAACTGAAAACATTTTACACAATGCAAGTGGAGGAAAGGGCAGTGTTTGCACTGGTGAGCACACCTGTATCCCTAAGAAAGCTAGTGAGGAAGGAAAATTCAATAAATTCACCTGTAATTTAGAGAAAATACGAGGGTTTAAGTGAAACTCATCTAAAAATATAATCCAGCTGATGTATGTCCTCATTGCAGGTGCTTMAGAAATAACAAGACCATAATGAGTGCCCAGGGGATTCTTCCAGGGAAATAAGGATGCTTGAGAACACTTGGAAAGCAAAAGGAGAGTTTTTATTCTGGTCCTGTCAAGGGGTGAATGGTCTCTGCTGTGTCTCACAACACTGGGAAATTCAGGTGTTTATTTAAAGGAGGTCACAGAGTTTGCTGTAATCTTCAGTAGCACCCTGAGCTCTGCCTGCAGAGGAGAGGATGCAGGGGAAAAAATGTCTCATTGAGCAAATGCCCCTGAAAGGGGTTTGCTTTCCAGGTAAAAATACATGTGCTCTTAAAGMTAGACGAGCTTAGGAAGCTCAGGATTTCTTGCAGCTCTCCAGTGGTGCCTAASCAGAGTAACTGAGAAGGCTCCTAACAGAGAAGGCTAAAACCACCCCTACTTCAAGACTGTCTCCATCCCAAAAGTGCTGTTTGCCTGGCAAGTGAGGCATTGCAGCCCCTTTCTGAAATGAAAATGTGCTGGGGAAATACACTGTAAAGAGTGTAGGGAGTAAACACTGTGCAAAGAGGAGTCTGGGCAGCACCTTTCCCTCTGCTTCCTGCTCCGAGGTTTAGTGGGGTTCAGCAAGTGTGGGAGGTTTATCAGTCCAGTCCACAAGGGCTGTCATTAGGAAAGGCTAAAAAGAGCAGCTATTTAAAAGCCTAAGTTAAAAGGAACTTTACCAAAAAGGTTTCACTTTTTTGCCCGTACTGGAATCTTCAGCCTGGCATCCCTAAAATCGGAGCAAATCCTGTCTGCTGAAATGCCACCATCGTTTCTTTTCTCCACTTTCACAACAATCAGCCAATTTACACCTCACAGGACTCGGCAGAGCTGCATTCATTTCAGCACAGGAGCATCATTTTACACTGTGTAAGCATCAGCTCATCAAATCCTCTGGCTGAAAACAGCCATTATGTGCATTATTATTACAAGAGCAATATTAATAAAGATCTTACAGGGTACTGTTACAGTGAGCTGCTGGGTTTTTTCCTCTGCCTGATCATTTTGGTGAGASGACATGCCTTTCTTCATGCAATTTTATTTCTTGCACACTTTAGGATTTGTAGAATGAGGTGCTTTGGACAATATTAGAATGAGACTGCCTGAAATAATTAATGCCCTGAAGCCCATGCTGGCTACTTATCYATCATTACAAAGAAAATTCTCTTTKGACTTCCCAAGAGATGTTCAGTTTGCATTCAAAATGAAATCTGGAGTCTCCATTTTTCTGACTTGGTCCTATTTGATCTCCAGTTTGAGGGAATTGAGTCCCTGTGACTGGAGAGGGAGACAGAGCAGATCCCATCATCCCTCTTGGGCTTCAAAMCTGTGGGAGGAACTTGGTGAAACTGCTGCTTGCCTKTTTAAAAAGCARCTATTTWATAGCCTAAGTTAAAAGGAACTTYACCMAAAAAATGTTACCTACAGAACAGAGACAATAAATTAAAACTCATTAATATAGAATTAATTTGTGAAGCATGTATTGTGAAATATAGAAGCAGAGCATGGACTGAAACTCAACAAAAGGAAGAGACTTCTAGTAGTCAAAAGTTCAAACTTTAAGATATTAAGAAATAGTCACACATTTGTGAAACTACACATTTTGTAGTCCACAAAACAAGATTTTTTTACCCAAATAATTTCCACCAATTACACAGAAAAATGGTCAACCACTTGCTGACATGAAATGTAAAACAGAGCAGGGAAAAACAAGACATATTCACCCTAGGGTTTTAGAATCTTTGGTTTCTTACTAATACACAGGCCTGAAATTTCATTCCCTAGTCCTTTCTCTCTTCTTTTTCTTTCTATTTCTTCTTTGCTCCCAGTTTCTGATATTTCTTTCATTATTCTTTGACTTTTAGAAGACCTACCATATAAAAACCCAAGAGCAATAAAACATGACAAAACCCAAGTCAAGCTAATTTCTAAATCTTTTTTTCCCCTCAACCATGAAATTGTGGGAATACATTTTTAATATACTCAGAGCTGTTTGTTAATTATGAGATGTCATTGCCTTTGAGGACTGCAGGAGATAGAATCCAAAGTCTTTGCATGATTCAAGACAGCTTTGAGAACATATCCCTACAGTGACCAAATGGATCAAAAAATGTAAAAATAGAAAAGCTACAAGGGGGCTCAATTGTTTAATCRAAGAGATGGAGAGGAATAACAAATGTATGAGAAGCTGCCTTTGGGAAAGGCTTCAGTAAATATGGCAGATTTGCACTGCATGGAAATATGCTGACAAAATCCCTTCCCTGTAAGAGACAGGTCAGCCCACTGGTGCCATCTGTAATCTTTGTAAGGGCTCTAGAGCTGATTTTTATTTATTTTGTTCTTTTCCAAAATTAAATCTACATTTTAAATCTTAACTGATGYCATCTTAGTAATTAGTTTCAGCATCTATCCGTGCCAATCATTGCCACTGTAATTTTTGTTAATTAAAACCAGTCATGGCAAGGGGAAATTAAAAATGCAAATGCCTCAAGTTTTACACCAGTGGCTGTTGTGAAATTTTGGAAGCTTTGTTTGAAAAGGCAACAATTTTTCACTAAAATAATTGATCTTCTGCTGTTCTACATTTGTARCAGAGTATAAATCTGATGTTAATTAACATGATAAATATTAATGTGTAGGCTGTGTTTTGGTGAGCCAGGAGCAAATAAATCAAATGCTGCTTCCAGGAACCATYCTTTTCACTTGATGCCTTGTGCAGGCTGACCTAGAACAGAGACCAGACAGAGCTAAAGAATAAAGCAGGGATTTTTTAGGAGGCCTCCATGGATCCACCTTGGGCAGCACAAGAGCCCAGCCAGGGCCGCACCCAAGATGAACCCAAATGGCCCCAAAATGCACCAGCGGGCACGGGGTCTGTCCCTGGGATCAGTTCTGCTCCGTTTGCACCTTGCAGTTCATTGTCCCATTCCAGCTTTAGCCCCTGCAGTCCCATCCTTGTTTTTCTCTCTCCAGCCCATGGCGTTTGTGCTCTTGGGCTGAGATTTGGATCATTTGTCCTTGGTGCCCAGCTGGAGCAGGAATTGTTTTGTGTCCCTGCTCTGTGCACAGAGCTCACCATGCCCTGATGTGAAGCCCAGACCCACACACTAAAGCAGCTCAGAATGTGAAACATAGAAAAGCCAAACCTGAGGCATTACACTGAGAGAGGGATGGGCCAGAGCATCCATGTYCCAGTCTGTGCAGAGCAGATGTGCAAACAGCAGCACATCTGGAGCAGCTGCTCTGCTTTCACAGGCCTTTTGCCACTATTTCTTCACACTGCACCTGTTTTCTTCACTGCTGTTAAGAAAGAAAAGGAGRGACCAAATTCCTCCTTGCAGMGACTGCACTGATGTGAGCCCACATWAGAAATCTTCATTCTTCTCAAAGGCAAAATTATCACAGCAGCAAGAAAGGTTTGGTGCCACATTAAGGCTTTGTAGAAGAGCCAGAATTCTCATCCTTTATTAATGAGGATTTTCTTTTGACAGATGTGCTTTGTATCCCAGTAGCTGTAAGTGGTTTCAGTGTTACAAGCACTTTCATGGGAAACACTGGTTACTCACAGCTAAACACTGATTTTCAAAGGGCTGATGTGAGATCCAGAATGTCTCAGTTAATGAGGAGGTTTTGCTATAAAGCCTGCTGCTGTTTGTGAATCCTTTCATTTGAGGATCACAGGGCATCAGACTGGGACATAACAAACTCACATTTTTCCTAGCTGTGCCACCAGTTTCTTGGGTGACCTGGATGAGCTTTTTCATGTTCCTGTGACACAGTTTTTCCTACAGGAAAATAAACTTTTTTTCTTTGAGAAGTTGCATGGCAAAGAATGTTCAGTGCCCTACAACACCAAAGCATTGTTATTTCAGTTATTACAAGGTAAACTTTTCCTTTTCAAAGCAGCTGTCCGTGGCTGATCCCTTGCTGTGAGTGCCTTTGCAGGCCATTAATGCTGATGGGTATCAGCAGCAAACATTTAACGGGATTAATTACCTCAGCAGTCATATCTTGTGAGGARTCTCCATTAATCAGAGGAAGAACTTCTTGGTATTTAGGGTACCACTGGGTTTGGACCAGTAAAGGTTTTTTTTATGTAAGTGAAAAGCAAAATGTTTGGGTAGCACACTTTATATATTCCTACTTCAGGACTGCTTATGAACAAACCCATCATTTCCCACCCCTACAAATTTACCAGGATTTTGTGATATCTGCAACCCAACAGTGCTGCCCATTGCTGAATCTTTGTGCATGAAAGTGTCTCACACAGTGATTCACTGAACTGAAAAAATATGGAAAAAATCACAAATCAGATTGTTTTCAACCTCATCAAAAATGCAAGAACTCATTTTGCCCCAAAACCCCTCTGAAGACTGAGGAGATCAATATGGAAATTGAAATTAAAAAAAAAAATAAGGTTGCTGACTGAAAAATAATGCAGTTATAGTTCTCATTGAATTTTGTAATGAATTGAGGAATGCACTTAATTAAATGATCCCAGTGGTAATACCTGAAGTAATAAGGTTTCTATTTGATGCTCTTCTTATTCTTCTCTGCCACTTCCCTTGTGTAATTTCRAATCTTGCTACAGTAATTTTTAAATTACTGCCCAACAATCAATGCAYAAATAAGAATATGAAGAGGGCTAGAACACTGCAAGTATTCACAGGGGCAAACAGTCTCACCTGTTGCAAAAATACTTTCCTGAAAGTCACATAACTAGTCTTTCAAAAGTTTTAAAACATGGAAAATAAAACAAAAACTGAAGAAAGGGATATGTTTTAAAGGGGGAAAAGTACTTAATTTTTTTTGTTGTTGTTTTGGTGTTGTTGTTTTGAGTTTGTTTTTTTTTTTTAATCTCTGTAAAGGAGCACTTATACCTCAGTAAATTGTGGCACAATGGATTAGTCATATTTGTCAATATCCTGCAAAAAACAAGACCCTGAGATGACTTATGTTTAAATTACTTTACAAAGGACTATAACGCATTATGAACTACAAGATTACATTCCAAAACTGTCTTTTTTCCTTAAAAATATGCAAGAAATAATGACTGTTGGCCAGGTAACTCACCTGCATCTATCCAATTTGTTGACTTTTCCAGGCCAATTGGCATTTCTAATCCCTGGAAATGTAGGGAACTTTAAATCCTTTGGAAAAGAATTTTGCCAAATAGAAAACCTTATGGATTTATGTCTAATTTCTACAGCTCACTTTGTGTGCTCATCAATTTGACATCTGTAGGGTGCAAAAAATGTTCTTATATTCAGGCCAAGAGGAGGATAAATTGATTAATGGCAATCTCTGTTTCTGGAAGGTTTCTCCTCCTTTYCTGCAGAGGGAAGGAAATTGCTGGACACAGGAGGACCAGGGCTCCCACTAGGCTGGAAACAGCCCTGCAAGGGCTGTCACAAGTTTTACTTGGTTTAAAAAAGTTTTGTTATTAAAAGTGCAAGTCAGAAGTTTTAAGTAGTGTGTATTAATATTTTAAAGCTACATTTATAAAAAGTTGGGGAGTTAGGTCTAGGAACTTGTGGTTTTATTTGAGGAATATTTTTGTTAATAGGTTAAACATTCTTTTTTGTGTCAAAATCAAGAATGCTTTGTAAATATCATTCCTCTGGTTCAGAGTCCCCTTTGGTTTTAATATTATATAACTCATGCTAAATATTTAATTATTTTTTTATGTTTTCTGCTCTGAAGTTTTCATGTCTGGSATCTGATTCAGATTGATCATTCTGTCTTCAAATCAGGGATATTTTATTTGAAATTCTTTGGAGAATAGAGAGCTTGAGAACTGTTTTATTATGGAAAACTCATCTACAATAATCCACTATAGCACTAAGAGCAAAATTCAGCAAAGAGAGACAAAGAGAAGGAACATGAAAATATAAGGATGAAGATGGAACAGAATTGATAAGCAGGGGGAAGGTGCTTTGGGCTCACCATTTTAGATCTGTTGCCCTTGTCAGTCAAAAAGTGGCTCTTCAATTTGTATTAAAACTGAACATCAGCTCCTTCTCACAGCAAAACTTCCAGAACTGCTGGRAGAAACAGTTTGCAGGGGAATGGGAAATAAAAGGGAGGAAGCCTTTAAAGAAGAGCTGAACACTTAGCCTGTGAAAATTGTGTTTGCCACAGACTGTTCGTCCTGGCTGGCAGCAGCTGAGCTCCGAGCTGTGCTCAGAGGTTCACGGGGATCTTCACTGCTCTCTTGTGCTCCTTCATCTCTCCAGTTTCTCTCCATTGCTGCCATAAGCAGCCACCTGCTTTCACTTGCTGAAGTTTTGAAGATGGAAACTTTGGTGACAGCAGATCCTGTGATTTTAATACTGATATTTAAACCTTGAAAACCACTTTTTTTTTTTCCTGAAGAGAGTTAAAGAAATATTCTTCTCCCAGCATCCATCAAAAGCACTAACAGTCTTAGCAAAGTGTTCCTCCAATTCTGAAAGCCTTAAGTATACTGAAACCACAAGGTCATCAATATAAACACTTAATGAATTATATCCATTCAGAATTAAGGAATAAATAGTCCTTAAATCATGGAAATTTCAGAGTAGAACGTTTTTTCAATTAATTAATTCTCAAAGGGAAGATGAATTTATGTCATAGCCCCAGTAAGAGAATATCCTTTCTCCCCATTACAGGAGATATTGTGGAARTCCTATTCTCAGGGATCTGGGGGCTTTTAGCATAATGAAGAACAGAAATATTATATCTAAACTTGCCGGGTCTGGTAAGGTTTGCAGACAAATGCATCACAAAGGGAACTTTGCATTTGTTGAAGGAGAGAAAATGTCCCCTTGCTCCACAGAGGTAGATAAACAGGTTTGGTTTTTATTCAACCTACTGTCAGCATGGCATAATTTAGGAAAACAACCTGGAWGTTTGGGTGGATTCAGTGATAGGGAGCTCAGCCCAAGTGTGCAGCAAAAAGAGCATWTCCTCTGGGATGGAGATACAGAAATAATCAGCTCAGAGGCAAAAGTTCAGCTGTAGTTTGATGGAAATCAGCATTTTTGTCAGARTTGAAGATCTGGATTAGAGTGAAATTTGTTTTATTGTTTTATAGGAAAATAAATGAGGCGTGGTCAGATATGACAATATTTGGAAGTATTCTCACAATTTAGGTCCCATTAAGAATGCCAGTCATGAGTATATTATATTAAACACATCCTGAGTGAACTGGCTTCCAACTGAATACATTTCACCCYTCCTGCTCTCCCAGGAGTCCTGCTCTGGAGAGCAGAAAAGATGAAATAGTGAAACCATCCCCAGTATTTGCAGCACAGGAATACAGCCAATCCTTTAGGGCTGAGCTTCAAGGCAACAACCTGAAAATGCTCTGAAAGAAAGAGACAGAAGTGCATTTCCTTACCTAAGAAAATATAACCAAGATTTTAAATTCCCCAGCCAAACTGCACTCTGGAAAAATCTAATTTCTTAAATTACCTTATAYGGTGTACTTTTAAAGGTTATTTCCATGTAAGTTTGTAATGACAAAGCTGTTGTCAGATGCTTCCAAATATTATTTGTGTGAAAAAAACCACCACACATCTGTGCATTCCTGTACAAACTGCCCTGTTGTAAGCTGAAGTTCACAGATGCATTTCTTACAGCTCTGCTTTATTGTGGGAATCAGAAAAACAGAAACTTCCACAGACACTGAAAAGTTTAATTTTGCAGCCTTAAAAGAAGCTTTGATTGATGTAAAAATACAAAACACAAACATTAAACAGAAAAATCATAAACTTATATTTCTATAGTTAAGAATGTTTCTTACTTACCTTAATTAAAAAAYGGTATTAATAAAATAGTAAAGAGTTTATAATGTAGGGGTGTGGTTGTATAGAGTAGGCTAAGAGTTTAGAAGTTATAATAATAGAAACGTATGTGTGTAACTGTAACAGAAGCCCATTAAACAAAAATATCCAAAATACTACAAAATTAAGTARAAGTGATAAGTTAAAAAAACAAAATAAACCTTGTAACATTTGTCTATTAAGTTAGAAAGTTATATATTATCTTATAACAAAAAACTTGTAACTACTCTTAAACCATAGCCAGCTACTTACTCTCATAAATCTCACAACCTCTARAATTCATGTTTATCTAAGTAATAAATAATTCTTAACTTGAAAATAATCCTATTTCTTCATTAATAATGACAACAACAATACTTTATGACTCCACAATGAGTGAAGTTATAAAAAGACAARTTCTTTATTGTTTCTGAATTTTTTCAACACTTGCTGATTTCAGGCAAGCTTAATGAGCTTTGGAAGAGCACTGCAGAAGTCCTGGATTTCAGGGATAATTTTGTTTCCTGCATTTCACCATAACTCCCACTTGAACTCACAGCTCTCAGGCATGAGATGTCTTTCACTGATCAAGTTCCTAAAAAGATTTTCAAGGCCAATTTCTGAAGGCCTGTTTGGATTTTAGTGGGATTTGTACCTGTGTCTGTGAGTGGGTCTTGGTGATTTTTTGTTTTTAATTGCCTTTACTGTTCTTGTGCTAAAGAGAGAAAAGTCAGAACTGGAAAGGTAAATAAAAATACATCAAATCAAGCATGGGAACATTGCCACAGTGTRAAGGGCCTTAAAATCAATTTATCACCACTGAAGCCAATCAAAATCTCTCTTTCACATATGAGGATGAACTAAAMCAGCAGATATTATGATTTTTCTGGCATTCACTGCATGTTGGAAGAGCAATTTCACATTTTAAGAAATCATCCTTAAAGAAGAGGGTGTGAACATTGCAGAAAATCACCAGTAAAGCAAAGCCATAACCTCTCTCCACTACTTTCACTGAAGGGAAAAAACAGATGGATACTGCTAATGCCACAGAACATAAACCAACATTTACAGCTCAGACAGGGCTGTAAAGAAATGTATTTTATTCACAGTTGGTGAGGCAGGGTTCTGATCTTTACTGGAAGATCTATTTTTTTTTTTAATGGACTCTTCTGAGGATGATTTTCATATATATGGATAAATTGTATTTGTCTCTTAATAGATTCAGTATTTCAGCCAAGTCATTTCCTACCCTGMAGACACTTCTAAGGACAGGACACTTAATATGTCAAAAGTGATGGGCCTTATGAGGATTTTTACCTGTGCATTGCCTTTATCAGTGATCATAAAACTTGCTTTTTCAGCACTATTTCAAAGTCAGATCAAATATTTATTGTACTTATGGGAAATATTTACATAAGCTCTTTAAAACCTGAAATCTGATGGAGTATTAAGACTCATTTGATTCCTTTCTGTAACTCAATGGCCCCTGGGAAATTTTAAAGTGTAAAAAGCAGCACTGGCAGGAAGCAGCCTCGAAGAAGCAGCTCCTGTGTTCTACCTCCAGTGCATTGATTTTTTTCTCTTTCCTGTAGTTCCCAAACTTTAATTGCTGTCAACAACAGCCACAACCTTTGAAACATCATCAGTGAACCAGCTCCAGAAGCTGATTTTTAAACTACTTTTATTTAATATCTTGACTCCAGCAGCTGTGTGGAATTGCTCTCTAACACAAATCTGTGTATTTTTCTTTCTGCTGCCACCATACACATTGCACTAGATGATAATTTTGTTCTGCCAGACTGCTGCATGATATTCTGCTTCTTAAAGACCCATGGTGATCACTCCTGTTTTTATTTAAGCTGGAAAAGTGGAAAATCCCAAATCAAGTTGTCAGGGAATTGTGGTGCATTTAAATCTTGTGTTCCAAAAACTGCATCTTTTCTTCCTGCCTGTGATCAATTTATAATTACTCCAGAGGAAAAAGAAATCATGCACAGCTAGAGGGAAATCAGAGGTCATCACTGTGCTGAGGTGGAAAGCAAGTTTTGTGCATCATAATTATGGAATTTTCYTGGAACTTCTACCTTTTGCTCCTGTTCACCTGCTAGACTCAGGCCCTCCACCTAATATATGTAAGTATATTAAAGATATCAGAGCATTTTTCGGATGCTTTACAAAAAAGAGCAATAAATTCCACCAAAGAACTCAAATCCCACAGCAAAAACATTGCATAATGCTCTTAAAAATATATTTTATTAGGGAAAAAGAGTGGTTATAAAGCTTCTTTAAACACTGAATATGTGATGCCTTCTCAGAAACAACTACCTGCTGCCTCTCAGAGGGACTGTGGGAATACATCCATCAYCTGGGCAGCCACAGGGAGCACTGACAGCCCAGGAGCTCTGGAGGAACAGCAAATGTGCTGAGCAAAACCTTGCTTTAGTGTCACTGTCACCCTGCTAATGCTCCTTGTATTTACAGAGGGGTTTTGTCTTTCACAGGTCATCCTAGCATTTTATTTGATACTTTATATAGTTTTATCAAACCTGGATTTAATGATCTTCAGTGTCCATCGAGCTTGTCAGAGACTCCAAGTTTCACTGCCTCATAAACCAAAGAGCACAGAATTCCCCCCTTTTTGTGGAGAAGAGGTGCTGGTGAAGGAATTGTTGTGCTTCCCGTGGCTGACGAGCCAGGCTGGTTTTTTACTGCCCACATGCAGATTSTACTGCTACATACTGAATTCTACACATTTATTTTCCATGTGTGTCTTCCATCCAGAGCCTTGAAGCAGGGCCACACTTTGACTCCTAAACTCCATTGGATATTTGGATACAAACAAGTCCTAATATGGACTTTCCCAAAGAATGTGAAAACCATTTAATGAAAATATTATACATCATGAAATAATTAAGGCTTTTGCTCTCATAAGAATTATTTCTGGGCTGCATCCAACCTTAAATATTAATGTGTAGGTTATATAACATGCAGCAATTAATAACACTTTACTGGATATACATGGTTACCATGGTTTCTGGACATTTGAATTTTTTAATTTAGTTTATAAAACCCTGGACAACCCAAAACATTAATAATATGGATTAAAACTTTTTCCATCYGTTTAATATGCAATATACATGAGAACACTTCTATTTCTCAATATGCACTTTATCAAACTCAGTAAATTACTGTGTTCACACTTTCATTAACTGTAGTCATGGAGCTGCTGATGGCTCTTAAAATCAGTTTTTACCTCATTTTCCATTATTTTTTCAGGAAGTCTGTCTTCTTAGAGACTTCTTCCTCTTTAAAAATTTATGTCATGGAACCTCATGTTGTCAGGAGCACTGATTGATTCATCAGTGTTGAGTATCCTGCATTGTTTCACACAGATTTCAAATCCCAATTTCACACCACTGTTGCTCTCATCCTGTATTTTACAGCATAATGCACTGATGCTGATAAATTACTTAATAGCTACAAAAAAACCCTTAATAGCTACAAAAAAAAAAAAAAAAAAAAAAAAANAAAAAAGAAAAAAACGAAGTCCTTACTTGGTACCTAATAAAATAATAACCAAATGCTTTCTCTCAGGTTGCTAGGAAGCTTCCAAAGCTCTGAAATACTTCAAAAATTCTCCCCTTTAACCCATTTGTTTGATCACAGTTCCTGGCACCCCTCTGTGCTTTCCTAAAGCAAGAGCCAGAGTCTGAACTCCAGGAATACACAGTACTAAAAAACCTCAGGGTTCTGCTAGCGGAAATTCTGATTTCTCCTCTTGAGAAAATCCCCAATTTTTGAGGTCCAAATCAATCAAATTGGGCCTGGGTGCTGATATCTGGRATTGGCATTCTTGTTCCCTCTTTGTGTCCACGAGGGATCAGACATCTTCCAGATCCCTGTTCTTTTTTTTCTGCACTATTTCTCCAGAGATTTTTCATTCAGTGAATGTATTTCAGGGAGGTGGGAAAATGTTCATCTGCAGGAATATTCAAATAAAGGACCAGAAAAAAATGTGAGGGCCAGGACTCCTCAGTGATTGTGTTACAGCAGTCATGGATGAAATTAGAAAGAAATGGCCCAAAACTGGCACTATTATTCAATTCACATACTTTAATATGTGAATTAAATAATTCTACACTTCATCATCTTTTTGGACCCTTAGAAAAAGAGAAATATATAAGGGGAAGGAAAATATTTTCAGAAAAAAACCACAACAGCATTTGAGAAATTTTTCCTTTGGTGAAACTTGGTCAAAAAACGACACTGCAGGAAGTCATTAGAGTCTCTTTATAGTTCACCTTTGAGAATTCACATTTACATCTCCAGCAGGTTCTGTGGAACTGGATTAGACCATGCTCACTTGGAAGGAAGTTTCTGGATAATTTTAAWCTTTGAAGTTGAAAGCATTTGGAAAGGGAGACAAGTGTTTGAGTCTTTGATTAAAGCCATCTGGTTTTGCATCAAGCTGATAGAGTTCTAGAAGCTAAATATTCCACACTCTGAAAATCATATATTGGTTTTATTTTTGTGTTACATTTAGCAGAATTTTGACATACCAGAAATAGAATCTCCTTCATCAATACTTTTTATTTAATCTTCTTCTGAAAATACAACATGAAATAAAAAGATCTCTACTGGGATTATGAAGTTAGACTGTGATTAAATGAATCTTGACTTCAGATATATTCCCTTTGCAAAAAAAAAAAAAGGAAATAACCCAAAGTGTAAGGCAAAACTCAACTGTGCAAATCTCTTGCTCTGTGCAAAACCTCTGATAAGAGAGGATGGCATCAGTTTTTAGTCAGCCCCCCTTCAAGCATGGATACTTAACCAGCAGAAAGCTCAAGGAGCTTTAAATGCAGAGAGCAGAAATGACACCACCAAGGCAAGAGCAGTGAGATTTGGAATGCAAACAGAGCCCTGCCCCATGTAGGGGCTATTACACACCCCCGTTCAAACTGGGGTTCGTATCAAGGAATGCAAAGTGGATCCAAAGCTCACCAGTGGATCCCAGGAGCTCCTGCAGCTCTAACTTAAGGCCATGGAAACCAAAGAGGTCCCAGAAGCTTTCACAGGAATATTCCTGCAGTAATTACTCTGTAAAGGAGAAGCCTAAAAGGGAGACTGCACACATCTCTACTTCAGTCCCACTTTCTCTTGTTCAAACTCACAGGAAAATCATTTACAGCCATGAGCCAAAAGCTATGTAGAATCATACTTCTCATTATTTATTTAATCATTAACTAATTTAAATGGTTTTTATGATCACCCAGAACTTTATTCTTCATATATCCTTAGTGAAGACTATTGGAGCTGTCTGGAATGAAGTCTCTCCCACTGGGTATCACATCTTGGGTTTAATGGCATTACTGACTATGCAGTTAAACAGCTGAAAGCTTGGATTTGCTTTTTCTACAGCAGCCAAAGTCTATTATTATATTTACAGAAGACTGAGAGAACACAGTGCCTTGATGTAGTTTGCATTCTTGCTTGGCAGTGGTTTAAATTAACAATAAGATGTGAAAGAGGACATCCAGTTAAGCACCCCAAAATAAGAAGTTAACATCTCTGAACATCTTTAGTTCACATCCATTTTCTGTGCATCAGTTTGAGTACTCAGTGTTGGTGAGTAGCTGTGGATCAGAAGTGGAATCAGTTCATCCAGTGCATATTTCTATTCCTTTCAGCTCTTCCAATGATCCTTATCATTGTTCACAAACCTTTTCCTCATCTCTTCCCTATCCCTCTGAKGAATCTTTAGTATGTATTCACCTGGCTCATGCACCCTGATTTTCACCCTATCTGACTCTTAAAACCATTCAGATTCTTTTTTTTTCCCAACCAATTGGTGACACAGCCTTCATTTCCTCTTTTGCTTCCCTTTTTCAGGTATCTGTCCTTATCTTCAACTGCCTTGAAGTATCTATTTCCTTTAGGCATTTCACTCATTGTTTGGTTTTCTGGTGTCAAGAAAATGGACAGAAAACTGTCAAGAAAAGCTTCTGTTTCTCTTGTGCAATAAAATTTGCRAAAGACCCAGCTCACAAATCCAACAAAGCAAGAAAATAACCAAAAACATGAGCAGAAGAATGTTGCCCAAGGACACAGAGTAAAAATACACCATTAGCAAAAATAACTAAAATTAATGAAGCTAGTAGCTGCTCAGGCTCTTACAAAATTGATTGCCAGAGGTGCAGAACATGCAATCTTCAAATAATGACGAAAAAAAGGGAACAAAAAAGCTCTTTACTTCTCCCAGCAGGTATTTTTCAGTTTTAAAAGTAGAGAGAAATCTTTTGGGATGAGACAGTTTCAAGAAAAAAGTTCCAATGGCACGGTGACCTGGAAGTGGCAGTGAGTGATGTTCTGTGCTTCAAGAGCAGAATTATTTAGAATGGAAAAAGGCATCAACTGCAAGTTGTTTCTTCAGTCCCCATTTGCACAAATTCAATTGTGATTAGAATGGAAAGAGGGGAAAAGAGGATCAGCATTACTGCATCTTCTGTGACAAAGTGACACTGCAGCAATCTAAGAGKGGGTAGCTGGCATCACATTCTTGCCATCTCTGGCCATCTAGTGGCATCCTTTTCTCCAGAAAATGTAACAAATTAACAATTACAATTATTATTCCAAAGAGAAACAAACACCCCAACAGCCCATGTAAAAGAATGAGTTTGCAAGTACATAATTCTTACATCTTATTAATGCTGTGGCACATAAAATTGCTTTAGAAGCTCCGCAGAATCACACATCAGGTTGGAAAAGACCTTTGTGATCATTGARTCTGACCTCAATGCTCTGCAGCCTGGTGTGCTCCAGTGTAAATGTCCAATGCTCCTGCACAGGGATGTGTCATCCCAGGYGGCTTTACCTGGCCGGAGTGACAGCCTGGGGACAGTTGGAGGATGGGGTTGTGCCTTGTGGTGCAACGTGTGCTGCTGTGACAGACAGAGGTCTGTCACTGTGTTTTGTCCCTGAAGAGGTACTTTGGAGCAGAAATCACTACAGTTAAAAAAAAWTGTTCTGGTTGTCCTGCAGCATCCAAGCAGCAGGAGATGGGACAGGGAGCCTTTTTCCAGTGAGGCGGCCCAGGCTGCAGCCAGACAAGGAGCACGAGCATCCCTGGAGCTGGAGGCTCTGGCATCCCTTGGCTCCTTCCCTTCCCAGCCATGGATGCACAACCGACACAGCAGCACCGTGTCCCCAGCCGTGGGTGGCAGATCTGGGGAACCCTTGTGTCAGCTCCTGGGTTTCTCAGTGCAAGTCACCAAGCTGCTGAGATGGTCCAGCCAYAAAGATGATGAGGGGTCTGRAGCATSTCTCTGATGAGGAGAGACTGAGGGAGCGTTTGGGCTACAGGAGAGTGGATCTCAGCAACGCATTTAAATATCTCTAAGGGGTGCCAGAGGATGGTGCCAGACTCTTCAGCGGTAGCGACAGGATGAGGAGCGGCGGCCAAAAACTAAAACACAACAAGTTCCAGCTCAGCATGAGGAGGAATTCCCCACACTAAAGGCGGCAGAGCCCTGGGACAGCAGCACAGGGAGGGCGGGGACCTCCCTCCCTGAGGGCACTCCAGCCCACCAGGCCGCGTTCCTGCGCCACCTGCCCGGGTGCCGCTGCCGTGGATGATCTCCAGAGGTCCCTGCCGACCCGAACCGCTCTGAGACCCGCGTCTGGCCCCGGACACCGCCCAGCCCGGCCGGGACAGGCCAGGCCAGGGCAGGGCAGGGCAGGGCGGCGGAACTGCCGTTCCCGGGCCGCGGGGCCCCGGCGGAGCGGGCGGCAGCGGCGGCGCCGAGGCGGCGCTTCCTGCGGGGCGGTGCCGGCAGGGCCGCGGGCTCGGCACCGGCGGCCGCGGCTGGGGCGGCCCCGCCGGGCTCCGCTGCGGGCTGCGCTCCCCGCCGGCCTCGCCATGCAGCGCTTCACCGTCAACATCAAGCTGCCGGCGCGGACCCTGACGGGCGCCCTGAGTGCGCCCAACCGGGGCGCGGCGGATTGGTGAGGGCCGGGCCGGGCCGGGCCGGGCTGGGCCGGGCGGGCGGGGGGTGCCGTGTCCGCCCGCGGTCCCTTGGCCGCAGCTGCGGGTCGGGCTCGGCTCTGCCCCGGCCTCCGCAGAGCCCCGAGCAGCGGCGGGAATCGCGGCCGGGATAGCGATGGATCCGGCCCGGGAGAGGCCGGGAGAGCCGCTGTCCGCCCGCAGCAGGGACAGAGCCGTGCCCAGGGACGAGCGCGGCCCAGCCCCTGCCGGGTGCCCATTGAAGGGGAGTAGTTGAGATCAGATACCTGGAAGGAATTGTTCTCTCTGTGGGTGCTGAGCCCTGGCACAGGGTGCCCAGAGCAGCTGTGGCTGCCCCTGGATCCCTGGCAGTGCCCAAGGCCAGGCTGGATCTGGGGCTTGGAGCACCTGGGACAGTGGAAGGTGTCCCTGCCATGGCTGGGGTGGCACTGGGTGGGATTTAAGATCCTTTCCGTCCCAAACCATTCTACAATTCTGTGCTTAACTTCTCCTGAAGTCAGACAAGCCTCAGCAGATTTCCGCTGTTACTGTAATAATTTTTGACATGCTCCTTTTTTGTCTATAAATAAGTAAATTAATAAATAAAAAATATGCAATTAGTTATATCATTGCAAATGTATTTCTTATCTGGGTTCTTACATCTAAAATTTGGGAATGCTCTTCATGACTTCCTATGTGATTTTTTAAACTTAGAAGAAGATTCTGAGATGGACACAAAGAGATGCYTTGTGGTGGCTCAGGGCTCCAGCAGACAGTGCAATATTATTTTATAAAGCTTTTATCTTACTAAATAGTATTTACCATCTGATAAACATCAAATAGAGTGTCTAGTAGTATGCATTCAACTTACCAAAAAAGCGCCTCATTCCTGATGTGAAGAGGTTTTGTTGTGTTTTCCTTGTTGATGGTGCTCTGTGCTCTCCCAGGGGCTGGCAAGGTTTGATTGCCTATGGATGCCATTCCCTCGTGCTCGTAGTGGATGCCAACTCTGCTCAGACCTTGCAGGTTTTGGAAAGACACAAAGCCAGTGTTGTCAAGGTGAGACGTTCCTGATTTATTTATTTATTACTTGGTTCTGGTATTTATGTTATCCTTCCAAATCACTTGACATGGTGTTCATTGGTGTGATCTTGGCATGAAATCTGGTGTGAAGTACATATATTTTACATGATCTCTTCTGCAGCTAAGTCACATCATGCATGCTGAAATTTGAGTTGAGGTTGATGGTATATCTTTCTAGAAAATATAGACTATAAAAGATAGAATATCTGGAAACGTTTGTTAGTGTTACACCAGATGTTTCTAGGAAAGCTGTTAACATAAGAGGTTTCAAAGGAAATACAAATTATCAAATAAAGCTCTGTGCTGCTGCCCTTTCTGATCCTCCCTGTCGTGAGAAGTGCATCATTTGTCCAGGAAGTTACTTTTAAGCTTTTCCTTCTTTCCTTACCTATAGAAAAGGAGCTATAGCAGGCAAAACTGAATATTTATTTTAGTGATATAAAATGGCTAAAATTTTAGTTTAAGTGCAGGGTACCTGTACTTTGCTTTGAAGGTCATTGACTTGAAATTGCAGAGTTTGACTTTGGGTGAGGGTGGAACAGGTTATATTTCTTTGATTCATCTTTTCTTTGATTGTGGACAATGACAGATTTCACTTAGGGTTTAGAGGATTGTTTGACTGGCAGATGTGTTTGATGGTCCTTGGCACAAGTGCTGTATTTATTGGAAGGCTGTCAATAATTTATGGAGAATAATAGAGTCTTAGGTAGAGGGGGTTTTTAGTGGGATCTTTTTGTAGTAGAAGAAAAAGGTTGAATGTGTCTTCTGCTTTRACATTTTTGCTTATCTTAGGTAACAAATTGTAGCAAAATTAGTTTTTGATCCAGGCAGTGATAGCATTTTCTACATTCACTASCTTTGAGAAGTTACATTATTTCAACAGGAACAGAAGTGCTGAAGTCCAATTTATGAGTTAATTTTTCAAAGCCACTACCTGAAGCTTTATGAACAGAAATAGACTGTAAGAAAATGGCTAATTTATGAGGTGGAATAATGAAAAAATAGGCATTTTTTCATTATTTTTTTATGTGAAAAAATAGGCATTATATAGGAAATTATTATGGGGCCATGATCATTGCAGRTACCTTTACATTGCTAAGAAATTTTCTTTAATTCCTAAATTGGTTTTTTTTAAGAGTTTGTAAATACTGAGAGCACAAATAAGCTGGAATGGCTCTGTAAGAAATCTGCTGTGTAAGTCTGGCTTAAACTCCTTGGAGTAGAACTTTACACCAGCAAGCTCAGTCCACTGGGGATCTTCTCCCCAAAAACCTGTGCTGCAGTTCTGAAAAATTCCCAAACACACCACATCTGTTATGAAGAAAACAAAGAAAACCAATTGTTTCATTATCCCTTTACAGTCCATTTTGCTGTTTTCCTTTAAATGAATCCTCTCCTTTGGCTGTTGTAACTTTGTCTGGAATAGGTAAAAGCTTCCCTCAAAATGGATCCATGTTAGTTGTCCATCTGTCCAAATGCTGTTTATATTCACAGAATTCACAGAACTGAAAACTTTGTATGAAGTGAATTATATCTGATTTTACCTTTATGAATAGTATTGAAGGCATGCTTTTATGGAAGAAAATCTAATTACAAGAGAAGTTTCTTAATCCATCACAAGAATGAGAGGACTGAAATTATGTTTGTTAATGCATCCTTTTTGATGCATTAATAAACAGTGATAATAAGGCTTTATAAATGAGGTGGTATGAATGGTGAAAATTTAAAAAAAGTCACCTGATTCTGTTGTATTTTGAAGCCAAGTAGACAGTGACTAATACTGCTAGAAAATAATTTCTTTTAGCAGGTGGTCAGGTCCTGTGTGGGGACTTGTTGGATCAGTGTGACTGCAGAGAGGAAAGAGGTTCATGGTGTGGGAGCACCACATGGGCTCTGCTTAGGGCTGGTCACATAAAGATCT
Source organism: Cardinalis cardinalis (assembly GCA_014549065.1). Lineage (NCBI taxonomy): Eukaryota > Metazoa > Chordata > Aves > Passeriformes > Cardinalidae > Cardinalis > Cardinalis cardinalis. The sequence continues at coordinate 729,655 of JACDOX010000010.1, read as the reverse complement.
CCTTTTTTGTTGCTTTGAGCTTGGTGACAGCTCCTCCCTTGAGAAAGGATGTTTTCCAGACTTGAAATTTGCTTTGAAGTAATATGCATTTTACTGAGAAATAAATAGCTTTGTGGGTTTTTACAATTACAGTTACACAGCCACCTGCAGATATCCTCAGGGGTAGTTCCTTCTTGAACAGCAGGGAAGTAGGAATTGCAAAAATGAACTTTGTAGGTAGAGGAGAGTCTCTCAAGAATTCTTTGTGATTCTGGTAGAAACATACTTTGAGTTCATAGAGTTAGGGATTGTGTGCTGTGCATGTGTCACATTTGTTGAATTTATTCAGCTGGTTTGTGAGACACATGCTTCTCACACCTCTGAGAGGGGCAGCACAAAGGTGCCAGCAGGGCTCTGAATGCTGCTGTAAATCTGGTTTGTGGTGCAAAGTTAGTGGTGCCTAATGACAGTCCAGTGTCAGTGTTTAAATGTCGTGTTTTCAGGATCTGAAGAAAGTGCTGTGTCCTTTCTGTGACAGGCAGTGACAGCACACAGGCTGGAATTTTTGTAGCAGGTGAGGTCCTGTAAATTTAGCAATAATGTTTCTTTATTCTGCCACTGTCTGCAGTCTCTCCTGGGGMAGAAGTTCACCTTAAAAGCTGATAGCAAAAAGCATGTGGGATAGATAAGGAAGAAGTCAGTGTTATCCCTTCCCTTGTAATCTGAGAGGAGTAGTAGACAGAGTGTTTCAGATTTCAGACACAGATTTCTCATAAGTATTGCCAATTTACAAGCCTGTGCAGCTTGAAACCCCAGACTGGAAAGTGGTACCTGGAAACCRTTGGTGGCAATGGGATGAAAATAACCAGAAATGTAGCAAATGTCAGCAATAACTTGTTTTTGTTTTCTTATGAGACAACACATAAATTAAAGACTAACCTTCCTTCCCCACCAGTACCACAATATATTTGTCAGATTAGGAAAATTGCATGTTTTAGGATGTGTATAAAAATGGAATGATAGTTTTTCAGCTTTCATTTGATTGGAAGTCAGTGGGTTTAGGTTTGGGGGTGCCCACAGAACCTTAAACATTGCCATTTGGTTTCCTCTAAATATTTAAGTAAATTCTTGATGTACATGGTGTATATGTKTGGATTGCTGTAGTTACCTTCAGGACCAAGAATTGTTGATTTATGTAATTGGAGAATATCAGCCATGCAGTCATGCAGCACAGTGCTGACCTGCCTTTAATTTACACAAGTGATGGTGGCTTAAAGGTATGTCACAGGTGCTGTTGGCATTAACCATTACTGTGCTTTTTTATTGAGTTCATTATCTGAAAAACATGAACTATGGTGTCTGTGCCATCATTTGTCTCCTTTAACCAATCCCCATCTGCATTTTCAGGTTAAATGGGCTAAGGAAAATTACCACCACAATATTGGCTCTCCATATTCCTTACGTTTGGCTTCTGCTGATGCCACAGGGAAAATCATTGTGTGGGATGTGGCCACAGGAACAGCTCGCTGTGAAATCCAGGAGCACTCAAAGCCCATCCAAGGTAAGGATAGTGCCTGGTGGTGAAATGGGAGTTGTTTTATGGAGCATTGTGTTCAAATCCATCACCTGCCTTTTATCAACTCTGCTCAGTTCTGACAGGGAATTTTCCTGTTGGGATTACTAAGCTCTCTGTGTGTTTGCTTGTAAATGGAAGATTTACTGTTCCCCAAAGGAATGCTGTGAGATTTAATTCATTATGGTGATGTTTTCCAAGTTCTTGTGACAAAAAAATGAAATTTGATTTTCTTTTTATGAACATTATTGATTGAAATAATAGCATTTACTATGTCAAGTACATCTTCCTGCTCTTCAGCTGCAGTTGAGGTTTTTTGGAGCATTTAAAAATTTTGTGATGATGCTTATGTTATACCTGGTGGGCTTTTAAAATCTATTATATAAAAGTCTTCTTATAAAATTAGGTTGTTTGGTTTTTTGTTATTATCCTCTTTTATAAATCTTGTGAAAGAAAATGCAACTTTTTAAATCTCATACTGGGCCACTGAAATTTTTTTTGTTGTCTACAGTTCATTTTAGTTTCATCACTTGTTGTTTATGTGCATTATAAATTGTGTTTTATTTACTCCTGACACCGATTCACTGAAGGTTTAAGGAAGTTCTGACCATTCCATTTGAGGATTTCTGCATCTTTTTGGACCAAATGGAGTCTTTTATTTTCTGTGAAACCAGGGAAAGCTCTTACCACCTCTGAAACAGCTGAGTGTTACACTCAGTTTCATTTTACTCTTGAGTTTAAGACTGATTAAAAGATTTTAGAGTGAAAAATATATTTCTGACAGATCCAAACTGATACCATCCCAAATATTAATTTTGTTTCCTATTTCTTTTGACAGACATGCAGTGGCTGTGGAATCAAGATGCTTCCAGAGATTTACTGCTTGCAGTTCACCCACCAAATTATATTGTACTGTGGAATGCAGACACTGGCACCAAACTTTGGAAGAAAAGTTATGCTGAAAATATCCTGTCTTTTTCATTTGACCCCTTTGATCCCTCACATTTAGCTTGTAAGTTTATATGTCTAAAACAGTGTGGCCTGGATATGTGTGAGCAGGAAAACTGTTAAACTAGAATGTAAATTAAAAGTAATGGATTGGAGAGAATAATGTCAGAAATGCCAGTAAAAAGTCAAAAAGTAAAAACAGGGAGCCTTTGTCAATGTGGAATCTTAGTTCAGAAGGTGCTGCTGTGTGGGAAGGGGGGAAGCAGGCATGAGTGGGGAAGTTAAAAATCTGAAAAGTTTGAGACTTTACAAAAGGAATTGTGAAGGTTGTAGAGGGAGCTGGAGGAAGCCAAGGATAGAGAGCCCTGTGAAATCTAAAAGGCTATAAAGGGATGGGTGCTGAGGGTGAAGCCAGTGAGATAAATAGACCAAGAATAAATGTTATTTTCAACAGAAAGGATTTTAGARGACTCAGTGTGAGATCAGTACCAGAAGTGATTCAGATATCAAGGGGAATGCAGTGCAGATTTATTAATTTTAGCAGAAACTGAGAGAAATAGGAGAGTTTCCATTTTATTCTTGAATTTAGCTTCATCACTCCTGACCTGTAATGGGACAGTGCAGTTTTCAGCCTTGGTCATTTGGAGATTTTTTTATCTGCCATATCATTCAACCTTCTATAAACACTTCAGCTGTACAGCTGAGCTTTGTGCTGCAACATAAATAATGTGAATTAATGATTATTTGAGCAATGCTCTGCATGAGAACAAAAACTGGTGATACAGTCAGTGTGTATTCTGTCTTCTATTCACATTGGGAATCTTAAAGTAAAACAATGAGAGAGAATAACTGAGCTTCTGCTAGAAATACAGTAGTTTTTAATAGAAAAATTGAGGGCTTTTTGATATTAATTGATTTTAATGGATCATCTGCTGCTCTTTCAGTTAGAAAGTGCTGGTTGTCTAGAATTACGAGTTTTCTATCTAATACAGTGTTAGCAAAGTTATTAGCATTTCTGCTTACCAAAATGTCATTAAAATGGAATGCCCCAATCAAATTGCAGGCTGAATTGTGCTATTTTTCTTTCTTGATCCAGTGCTCACCAGTGAAGGAATAGTGTTCATCTCTGACTTCTCCCCTTCCAAAGCTCCTGCCAGCTCAGGGAAGAAAGTTTACATCTCCAGTCCCCATTCCAGTCCTTCTCACAACAAGCTGGCTGCTGCTACAGGGGCCAAAAAGGCCCTTGATAAGGTCAAAATCCTAATCAGTAATGAAAAACCAAGGTAGGTTGCAAATATTTCTTCTCAGATAATGCTTTGTGTACTTGATGTTGTCAATGTACTAAGGCTAAAGGCTGTAAGGTAATATACACAGTTTACAAAATTGAGGTAAGGAGTGTGTCTGAGGGTAATTTCCCATGAATGCCAGAAAATGTCAGGGCAGCCAGTGCTGTTCCCAAGTGAATTGCTTTGGATTTGAGATGTGCAGGAATTACACTTGTTCCATTTGAATGAAGTGCAATTGTTAAAATTACTCTGTAATCTTATTAAGACAAAAGTCAACAGAATATGATTTTGGAAGCCAGTGATGCTTTGCACTGCTCTGACAGAGAAATGAAAATCTGCAGTTGCTTGTGATCAAAATAGAGGTTACTTGAAAAAATGCAGTTGCAGGAAAAATGAAACTTTAAATTTTATTTTGAATTTGATCTGCTCATTACACACCCTGATAAAAGTTCATGTCTGATTTTACAGTGCTGAATCTGTAACACTCAATGACTGTCTTCAGTTGTCATATTTGCCTTCCAAAAGAAACTACATGCTCTTACTGTATCCCAGGGAAATTCTGATTCTTGACTTGGAAGTGAATCAGACAGTGGGTGTGATTGCCATTGAAAGGACAGGGGTGCCTTTCATACAGGTGAGGTAGATTTCAATTTTTTCAATTGTTTATTCCAATAATTGACTTCCTTAGTGACAAATCCTGTAGCTAAAGAAATTAATGGAAGTGTTGCCTTAATGGTAACGTTTTTAATGATTTGCTCAAACATCAGGAATTGTGAGCTCCCTTGCAAGTGTCCTTTGCAAAGGGTAAGATTTTGGATATGCAATCTAACAGCCATCTCTTTGCCCAGGTAATCCCTTGTTTTCAGAGGGATGGGTTATTTTGCCTCCATGAAAATGGTTGTATCACGTTGAGGGTTCGCAGATCCAACTGCAGCATCACTGCAACTCCAAATGAGGAGCCAGGTGAGGTTTGTGTCAAAAATGTCCAGGAATGAACTTTGATGCATTTTAATTAATAATTTAACGCAAGTAATGACCATCATGCTTCATACAGGATGGTGAATCTTGTGCCCTTCTAGTGTTTTGTCTCTTACATGTTGAATTCAACTTTAAATTTATGCTGTATTTTCCCACAACAAATTCTGAAAATAAATTCAAAAAGCTTTTCAATTCCCTGATATTAAGTACAAAATAGATTCTATTAATTATATTATTTATATTAATATACTGAATATCCTTTTATTGCTGAATAATACTTACATTAGTAAGTGGTTTAATAGGCACATGTACAATAATGTTTCAAATAAAATATTAGTGTGTTCTTTTTATCTGTAAGAAAGAAAATGTTTTTTCAGCAAACACAAGATTTTGGAAGTAATTTGGTCAATTGGAAAGATTGATTTTAGACCTAAGATGTGGGCTTAAATTTAGATTAAAATCTGAATTATTAAACTTTTGTCTCATGAAATGTTACTAAGAACGGTCTTTTAAATGTAATGGTGGAGACTGGAAAAGAGGGAAAACATAGTGAATTCTGTTTGTTCATTTTGGTTTGGGCAGTTTGCTAATTCCTAGTGAGCTACATTACTGGCTTCCAAGTTCACCAATAAACCTGGAGTTTTGGATTGTGGAGAACAGGTTCTGCCCAGCTGTGAAATAGTTATTGTTTTAGATTTTTCAAGATTCATATGGAATAATACGTTAAATATTCAAAATATATGTATATTTTAGAAGTATAAATTATATGTATGTATAAAGTATATGCATATAAATATATGTATATAGTTACATTTTGGAGCTTTGCTGTGTATAGCAAGAACAAGAGTGTTGTTTTTGGTTGTTTTTCCTGATTGTTGCACAGGAAGCACATGGATTTCAGTCCAAGTGCTCAATCATCCTTCACATTTCTCCCTTGTTGATTGCTCCCATCCCATGTTTTTCACTCAGTCTGTTCTCTGTGGGCTGTTGGTGTTGCAGATCCAGAGCCAGCTCAGGAACTGGTTTATGATTTAAGAAGTCAGTGTGATGCCATCAGGGTGACCAAAACAGTCCGACCCTTCAGCATGGTGTGCTGCCCAGTGAATGAGAATGCTGCAGCTCTCATAGTCAGTGATGGCAGGGTGATGATCTGGGAATTAAAATCCAGCATTTCTGGCAGAAATGTGCGCAACAGGTAATGGGATTTACTTTTCTTACCAAAGCTCCTTTTTTTTTCCAAGTAGCGTTCAGTATTTCATTGTGTTTTAAAAGCAACAGTGATCCTTATGTGCCTGGAAGTGTTTCCTGTGCTCTACATGTGTGTGAGTGAAGGAAGAGGAACAAATTATGTCTTCCAGATAGATCAGTTCCCTTTCTTTGAGCAAGTGCAGAAACTGTATTTACTTTTTTTTTTTAAGGCAGTTCCACCCTGAGTGTCTGGACTAAGAAAACAAAAATTAGAATGACTATTTGCTTTATTTTGGGGGAGCATTTTCCTCTCATTTGGCTTTCTTCAGACCATATAATTTCCCTTAGGAATGAATCGCTCACTTTCAGTCACATGTAAGAACCAAAATGAGTCTGTAAAGAACTACACTTTTAGTAGAGGAATGGCTTTCTGCTCGATTTGTGTGAATTTGACACTGAGCAATATGAAGCTGCACAGTAGGTGACTGGAATATGGTGGTATAAAAAATGTTTTTATACACAGAGCCTTGAGAATTTTAGATTTGGAGCAGTCTCTCAAAATACTGTGCGAAGTGACACAGTGCTTGGAACAGTCAATGTATTAAGGTGCTCTGCTGCAATAACCCTTCAAAGTACTATGGAATAAAATAAATAACTTACTGCCATAAAAGAAATAGAGTTCTTTTAAATGTCAGTAGTACCAGGTTTTCAACATATATCCTCTTGTTGCTCATCAGAGATTTAGTGTTTTTATTCTGAGTGTTCCCAAAACTAGTGCTAGATGGATGCCTTGTGCTGCATATCCAGGAAAGCTGTGTAGAATCTAAATTGGTTTTTACTACTTCTATTCTTAAGGGTTATTTCTAAAACATTGATCTTTGTCAGGAAAAATATAATATTATTAAGRGGCAGGTAAGTCTGTGCTCTTAGCTGGTGACGCAGAGCTGCCCCAGCCCAGCAGGACACAGCTGCCAAGGCTCCCCTAAATAAAGGGGCACTTTGAGTCCCTTGGGGATGGAGATGGTGCCTGCATGAAGAACTTGTTCCCATTTCTTTTGCAGCAGTTCCAGTGCTTCACCTCTGTATTCCCCAGTCTCCTTCTGTGGAATCCCTGTAGGAGCATTCCAAAATAAACTTCCAGACCTCTCATTAGACAACATGATTGGTAAGAATTTCTTCCATTGATACCACTGCCACTAATTTCTTATGGTTTTGAATCATTGTACATCTTGCCTTACTTAAGAACTTAAGGTATTTTTAGAATTAGTTTCTAATAGTAGCTCTGAAATAGAAGAATTCCTGTTTGCTAAAGAAATCATCAAATGAATCCTCTTGAGGATTTTATGTTGAGGATCAGTGTTCCAAGTTCATTTTCTTTGAAGATAAAAAGTATTTTAAAATGGAATTTGGACAAAACACTTTGATTTTTTGTTACTAATCTTAGAAGCCAACTTATCTGACATCCCCTCTTTGTGAACTCTAAACAGCAACCAGACTTCAGAAAAGTTTCATCATGCAAAGCTCAAGAGAGAGAAGTGTGTCTTACACATTGTTTGTAAATTTTTATTATACAAATTTCTGTCTGGAAACTTTCTATAACACCTCAAATTAAATTTTCATGCTAACAAGAGCTTTCACTTTTAAGCAGGGCAGGGTGCAAGCCCTGGAGAAGAGCTAAGGAATTCATTCCTGCAGGARGTGCACCTCAAATTCCTGCTGACAGGACTTCTGTCAGGGCTGCCTCTGCCTCCCTTCGCCATCCGCATGTGCCCGCCCCTCACCACCAAAAACATCAAACAGTATGAGCCCATCCTTGCTGTTGGTGAGTGCCTTGAGCAGAATTCTGAAGTACAAGATCTATTCTGAAAGTAATAGATCCTGTATTAAATTCAAATATAGTTGTTGGTACAAAAAAAAAAATTATTCTGTGTAATGTATTGCCGATAGTGACCCCTGTATTGGTTTGGTTCTCTGAGTCCTTGGGTGGTTTTTTTTTGCCTTAGGTTTAAACAATGCTAGCTGAAAAATGCAATATAGTAGCAAGTTTTTATTTATCCTGATATTGGTCTGCTGATATACTCAGCATTTTATATGCTGCTTCCACTTCATTCTGAATGTCAGGAAATAGGGACTTCTGCAGTCCTGCATTCCTACAACAAGCAAATGAACTTCAAGAGACTTTATTTTTGCTCTGATATGAATTTCTAAAATTACAGTTGCAGCACGTTATTTTTTCTGGATGAATCTATTCTGTCTTACCACAAATGTAGTTAAACACATCTAGCTATTAGAATTGTTGTCAGTGAGCACCTGATGTATGAACTTGGAATTTTCCCTATTTAAAGCTGATTTTTCTGGCATCTTCTTTCAGAGTTGTGGTCCAAATCATAGGCAGTCCACCATGACATAATGTGATGCTGCTAAAATGTAACTTGTGGTTTCCCATGAGCTGCAACTGTTAAAAAAGGTGAAATATAAAGATTAGAAAACAAACAGGTGTAAAGGCATTTACAGCAAGGTCTTTTTTCTTAACATACCTGAATCGCTCTTTAGGTATCCATTGTTGTATTTCATAGGGTCAATGTGAATATAATGAAGTGTCTAATGGAAAATTGTAGGTTTCAGTATTTCAAAAGGTTTTTGATGTAATTGAAGCCCAAAGCTACTAGATTACTGATTTCTAATTTGAAAGAAGTCATTATTTCAGGATGAGAAAGCAGAATTGCTTTAATGATTCCATAAAATCTACCCAGGATTCTCCCCTGGCATTATTGGGGGATAACAGTTAAAACATTTCCTTGATGCGTTTACTCATTTCCAGTAATTAAAGCAAAAAGAACATTCCTTTCTTCTTCAGCTGGTTGGGTGTGTTGTGGAAATGTAAGGAAAATAATCAGATTTTCTACAGGCTCTGCAAAAAGGTTTGGGAAAATGTCTTGATCCAGGTGGATTTCAGTGGCTGCAGAAGGTTTAATATTTGGGATTTAAGTGCTAGAAATTCACATAGTTTTTGTAAGATTGTAAGATATTAACAGTTACAGGTATCTAAAAATAAGAGACAGAGAAAAATAGCTGTAAATCCTGCATTTTCACTAAGGCATGGAAGAAAAGGATAATATATGTGCCTATATTTTTTTATCAATTTTTATAGGTACAAGCAATGGCTCTGTCCTGGTGTTTCACCTCACAAGTGGGCTCCTCCACAAAGAGTTAAGCATCCATTCCTGTGAAGTCAAGTGAGTTTCATTTTAATTCCTGCTCTAATCTTTCTAGGAAACAAATGCTGAAACACCTGAGTGATGTTACCCAGCAGTGTGGGTATCTTGCCTTGCTGTTAATGAAATCAGGAAAATTGTTAATGAAATCAGGGTAGAGTGCTCTACCCTGCCTTTGCTGTGTGAGAGCTGTAACACCCTGACAAAGCTGTAAGGAAAATTACACTGAAAGAAATATTGGAATTGCATCTCTGCCTGCTGATCTGGGATGCATATCAACTACTTCCAGTCTCTTCAGTGCACTGCAGGACAAAGAAGTCTTTTTAGGACAAGAAACTTTATTTATTCTATAACTATTGGGATTGAGTCCTTTGAAATAATGCTGGTTGGTATGTCAGGCTTTATTTACTTTATGTCCTTGGGGATGAATTGCTGTTGAGAGTTTTAATCCTAAGGGAAGTAAAGATAATTTTTTAAAGACTGAATGTAGAAATCAGTATTTATCCATCCAGAAAAGGAGCAGAGTAAGTTTTAAAGCTTGTATGCAGACAATGGCAGAATTTTTGGATAACTGATGGCACAGATATTCAAGGTATCCAGCTGCTTGCTGGATGCATATTTCCAGGCAGATTTAAGCATGAAAATAAAATACTGATTTCTAGTACAAATATGAATAAAAAATTGTATCAGAATTGTGTTGTGAAGCCTTCATCTGGTTAAGGTCTGCATTTTACTGTGCATTCTGCAAAAAGTTAAGGAAAGTGCGGGTTGCTGAGAACAGGCAGCTCTGAGAGTTCATTGTGGAAACCTGCTTGGAATCTACCACCAAAATGAAGTAACTTTCTTTATGTTTGTGGTGTGATTACTTGGCCCTTTCTCTTCTAAACCATTTAAACCTCTTGATTTCATACCATTAACTACATGTGAAATTATTTTAATTTTACTTTCTGTTATGCAGCACAAAAGGAGAGTCCTTTTTTATGACAGCAATTATAGAACTCAAAATGAAAACCCCTACTTGCATTTCACATGTCAAAAAAAAGTAAGATGGAGAAGGAGGAGGAAATAAACACAATTTTGAAAAAAAAGCTTTGTGCATTACTGGAAGTATTGTTAGTTTGGGTTTTTCAATTTTATAAAGAGTTTGCAGCTTTTGGGCAACTTTAATAATATATTGCCTTTCTAGCAAATGCCCTCAACAGGTCTTTTTAGAATTCCTATAAAATGTTTGTGAATTCTATTTAGTCTTAAGCTGTTATCAAGGTACATCTTTTAAATATTTGTTAGTTTCCTCAATTATCTGAATGGTTTTCTACATAATTTTTACAAGTTCAAGGGTGTACTTCAGGCAATTTAGATGAAGGAATGGAGATTCTTTTCTTTTTTTTTAATTAATTTTCATGGAGTGCAAAAGTTCTTCTTTCACTGGGAATTGTTACTTTACCTCTAAAATGTGRATGGATTGAATAATGCCTCTGTTTCCATTTTACCTGAAAGAACACCTTCAGGGACCATCATTATTTTAGTAGGTAATTGAGAACACCCTGAAATTGTAACTCAAGGCCAGCAGAGTTCTCAGTGTTCTTTATTTAGGAAGAGAATGTAATTAAAAAAAGGCAATTTCCCTTTACAAAACAAGTGTTCTGAATTAATGGCCACTGAGTTGTTTGGATGTTAGCTATTATGATTTTTTTTTTTTTTTAGATTAAAGTGTTCTACATATGTAGTCACATGCTGATTTATTTTTTTTAAAACTAGTTTTGCTGGGTTTTTTTGGTTTGTTGTTTTTTTGTTTGTTTTTATTTAAACATTGTGTTGTGACTAGAAGGGGGAAGAATTACCTTTCTGTCCTTCCTTTTAAGATATTTCATACTTGWGGATAACCTTGAATTTTAATTTTATTTATGATTATTACTTAGCTTTCACTATTTGTTTAGAATTATAAAGTAAATACTTTTCTGTTGAGTTTATTTTTATAAGGAGATGGAGGTAAGAAGCAGCAGAAATGCTTAAAGCACACRAAGAGGGAAAATCAACCAGGCCACGGCCAGGAGTATAAATGAGGGGGAAAATCAAGAAATAACCAAGTGTGATACCTGTGGACAGTAGGCAATACAGGASATAATAAAACACCTTCAGTGCAGAGAAGAATATGTTTGAGAAATGCAAATAAAATGCCTGCAGCGCAGCTTTCAGTTCAGTGGCACATTTGCAGCTCTCAGTGCTGCTTTTGCTTATTCTGGTACTGAAATACCTCAGATTGGAGCAGTGCTGCTCATTCTTTGTCACTGAAGCTCAGCAAGTTCAAGGCTGCAACAGCTTTTATTTTTAAAATTAAAATCTCACTGACTGTAACAAGAATGTCTATGGCCTGCAGGCACAACTTGAAAATTACTACATTACATCCAAATTTTAGCTGTTCAATTGAAGCTGTTTTAGCATTTGAATTTCAGCTGACTGCTCTTTGGGAAACTGCTTTGCAAACATTCATCACCTCTTTAAAAAAACTTTCCTTGAATAGAGAAATTAGAATGAAAAATATCTACCACCACTTTGGGAGCACATATGGTTTAATTTCCCGTTTTGCCTTTCTCTTTTTTTTAGAATCCCTAAATTTAAGTAGCAGCTGCCATGTCATAAAGTCACAACAATCTATTCCCAACTAGAAATGTAATTTGTGTTTTTATCCTCTTCAGTGCACTTTGTGATTTGTTTGCATTGGAAACATTAATCAAAACAACTTGAGTCTCACTCCTGAAGTAAGTGAGACAAGTTGAATGTATAGAAACTCTAAATATTGCATTTTAAAAGAGGGGATTCAATCTGAGAAGTGGTTGACAGCTGAATGTAACCCTTAATTCTGATAGGCAAATATGAATTTTATTAGGAAATGTTTGCTATTTCAATAGGGAAGGCATTACTTGTTTCCATCATTAAAATTTGAACCACTGTCTTCAGATTCTCAATTTCTATGTATGACAGTGACAAAAATGATGTTGTTTCAGGTGCAAGCAGTTAGCTGAGCTAAGGTTTCCTTTTGATTTCGAGTGTCTTGGGTTTCTGTGGATTTTTACTGGTAATGACAGATGGCCAGGCAGCAGCAGAGAAAAAGGACTTGCCCTGTTCAATCTGAGCTGATGAAAGAAGTGTAGAAAATGCTTCAGGTCTTTGCAGGAGAATGGTGAATAACTACCAGCAATAACAATGCATTAGGAGTGGACTTTTTCCAAAAAACATAGCTGAGATAAGTGGAAAAGTGTCAGAATTCACATTTCTTCCATTTCAGAAAGCTCCCTGGATTTATGGCCCTTTGGAGACTTAAAATGTCACCCATTACTGCACTTGTGGATTTCTRTTCAATCATGCCTGAAATGTTTCAATTAATAATTGAATACTTTTCATTTTGATTGAAATTAATGGTTGAACTTCCATAGATCCTGCTGGGAAAAAGACTGGGTCCTAAATTTTACCTTTTCTTGAGGACTTAGGAATAAGGCTTCCCATGTTTTTAAAGCTTGAACTAAAATAATATAAATATGACTGTAAATTGTATGTGCAGAATATTATGGGAGTGCTTTTTGGTTTCACCCATGTACATTGTATCTAGGAAATTTCTACTTARTGCAGTGTGAGTTGGATTTACTGACAGTAAATCATAAATATTGTTATTTATTTTTCTCATACTGCACATATATTCTTCCAAAGCAGRCAGTTGATGAACCAGAATACTTGTCCTGGGAACAGTTCTTAAGTAATCTGTGTTTGAAGGCTTTGAGGAAACCTTGAATCCTTTTGTCTGTGTTAAAATGAAGTTGGGCACATGTGTGTATTATAGTTCAATTTTCTTTAGAAGAGCTCTTTGATTTCTTTCCCAGATAAAGCAATTTTTGCAGGCACCAAGCATATGTAGGAAATGGGGCTGGGGAAGGGTCTTGTTTAGGGACAGTYCCACMCAGTGCCACTTTCTGTCCCTTTTGCCTYGGGTGTGTTTCAGGAATTGCCTGAAAGTCCATCTGTGCTGCCAATATGTTCTGTTGCATTTARTTTAATTTTATTTTTTWTTTWTTTATTTATTTATTAAAGCACTGGAACTTTACATCCTTGCAGCGCTGYAACATGATTTGCTTGKGAGCTGCTTTGGTGTGAGCTAAAAGAACAAAAACAAAAAAGCCAGGTTTTTGGTTCTTCTGTAAAATCTCTTCAGGGTCTCTCTTTTTATATCATCTTTATTTCTCCTCTCTCTGGACTGAAAYAAATAAGGCAACCCACACTGCCACCCACATGAATATTTTCCTGTGTGCTGGGAATTTGGAGTTGTTTGATAGTAACCCCTGATTTGATCAGAGCACGGCTTTTAATCCACTCTAGTCCTGAGTATCTGTGAGGGCTTTTTGCAGAAGTTAACAGTGTTTCTACCTGAATTTTTTATTTAACCAAAGTAGAGCTAATGCACTCTGAAAAGAAAGCTGCTCTTAAATTTAATTCAGTAGTTTTATATTCACACTATAGTTGTTAATGTGTAGCCTGCTTTTATGCTTAAATATGATATTTCCAGAAAATGTATAAAATTACATCTGTGCTGGGTTTTTAAGATTATATGTGAAAAAAATACTTCAGGCTTCTAACAATTCAAATATTTTAGCTGATATGCTCCATATATTTCCTTCTGATCACAGGGGAATTGAGTGGATCAGCTTGACTGGCTTCATTTCCTTTGCCACATCGACACCCAACAATCTGGGACTGGTCAGGAATGAGCTGCAGCTGGTGGACCTTCCAACAGGTTTGTGTTTCCTGGGAAATCTGCYCCAGGAGCTGACAGATTTGCTGGGGAGTGACAAGTTCTGACTACTATTTTTTTTTTATTCTTTCTGTTGTCATGACAAAATAAAATAATAGAGGAGCTTTAACTTTTCCTGCTCTTTGTGAAGCCAAAAGATGTGTTTTGTCAGGTGCTCTGCAGACAGACTTGAAGCAGCACCTTTGCAAAAACATCTTGGACTTATTAAAAGAATAATAAATGTCAGCAGGGGGTTCAGGAGCAGCCACATGGGGTATTAGTGGTGGATTTTGTTCACAAACTGCACATATTTCCATATTTCCAAATGTGTTTTGTCAAAGTCTGCACCCACTGTTTCATGTGCCCCTGAAATAGTGTCAAACCATTTGTGGTGCTGTGTTGCACATGGTCAGGACTTGAGTGTGAATGAGTGTAAAAGGGATTTTAAACAATAAAAACTGGTACTTTTATAAAGAATTGGAAGGTTAAAAAGTAAATAACTGTTAAAAGATACTGTTGATGGCAAAATAACAGGTTCCTTTTTTTACAGCTATTTTGGCCTCATAGTGGATGATAAATACATTTGTAATGAACTCAATATTTGCACAAGAAGAGGTATAACTGGGGAGATTACACAGCCCAGAACAGGAAGCACTTCAATAATTTTACATTATTTTTGAATGTGAAAACCTGGAGCCACTTAAGTTCTAATTGAAGAGTCTGAATCTTGTAGCACATGGCTAATTCTGAATTGGTTTATACAAAGTGACTTTTTAATTGTTTTTTTTTAAACTTATGGAGAAACCTCAGTTGTTGTATTTCCAGGGTACTGCACAGAGAGGTTATTCTTGTAGCATAATATTATTGTAAAGTTTTTTCATATAATGTCTTTTGTTCATTGCTTAAAATTTAAAAAAAAAAAAAGATACTTGCGCTGGGAAATTAATCTCATGTAAAATGGGAATCTGATTTTCCTCTCAGCTTGTAAATCAATATAGAACATTTATAGGCAGAAGTCATCAAAGGTTCAGAATTTCTGCAGGCAACCAAGTTTTGAGTAAATGTGAATACATGAGACCTTTACATTTGGTCTGCTTAAAAATGATACATTTCCTCTTTTAAAGCTTTCAAGAAAGGCACAGCAATTTAACTGTTTGATTTTTGCTTCTTCCGTCACTTAGGAGACCAACTTTGTATTTTAGACCCAGGAAAACTCTGCTGATTCAGATTTACTCTGACAAAATTTTCATGTATGTTTCTGAACAAAAATCTGAAAGAAAATTGTTAAGATGTTGAAAATAGAGTAGAAGGAATTCCAGTAGCCTCTGACAGGAGAGCTCTAACTCATGTTCTTATAACTAGATTTATTCATGTAGCTGGCTTAAGTAATTTAGCTGTGAGCTACAAGAGGAGCTAAATTTTATAGCTTGAATTTTCCTTGAAGCTAAGGAGAATGAAACTTGCATAGAAGATGTTGTTTGTAGATCATTATTTATTTTAATAAATATATCTCTAACACCTTTAATTCTGCAACACTTCCTACAAGTGGATGAAAATTATAAATTCTTAAGATTTACTATTTTAGCTGGAAAGGAAGAGAGAATGGTTCTGATAAGTGTAGAACGAAATTCTACCATGAAATTCTATCACACTTACTTCATGGCAGAGTTAATTTCTCTTATCAAACTTGAAATCTATTAATGAATCTCCTCCTTTGGGAATGGAGAGAATCTCTCATTGACTTTGAGTAGAAAATAATAACTCTTGGAACTCTCTCTCTATATTTATGTAATCCTGATGCATCCTTTTGAGTTGCTGTGCTCTGGAAGTGAGTCAGGAGTTAGATTTGACAGCAGAGTTTACAATATATTTAATGTAAACTTGGAGATTTTAATGATGAACTCTGAAATGCAGTAAAATGAAACACAGTAAAACTTTGACAATGACAAGAGCCACTTTAGAGATGACAGGTGATTTGGAGATGTTCAGGTTTGGTTAGTAAGCTGGTTGTGTTTACAAACAGAGCAGTTTCTATTTAAATTTCTCTATTTCTATTCAGTTTATTGACTGTTGCTGTTCTCCCCCTGTTCTGTGCTGCAGGCAGGAGTGTTGCATTCCGTGGGGAGCGAGGCAATGACGAGCCAGCCATAGAAATGATCAAGGTGTCTCATTTGAAGTAAGTGCCTCAGCTTTGGGAGGTTTATAAATTTCACTGTACTGTATGAAAGTCCTCAGAATATCATAGACATTCCAAGAAAAAAAAGCACTCCAGAGTATATAGGAAAATATTCAACAGCATCAAGAGGAAAGTGCTTCAGAATATTAATTCCAAGTGAAAAAGCTGTGAATGTTCCTGTGGTGGACTTTGTTACTTCAGGATCCAATCACATTACAAAATCAGTCATTAATATTTTATTTCTTACAGGTATTGWTTTTACTGAACAGGCTTTTTGATAATATTAACGAGAATGAAAGTGCTGCACTGTTAATTTTCAACTTTGCATCTGTTATGAGTTAATTCACTTTTCTATAACTTAAGCCTTACTTAAAACWAGGAAGTTTGGCATTAAAGATTATTCATATTTATTTAGATTTTGTAAGTATTTCACACCTTTGCAATAATTGTCTGCTGGAAAACCAGGTGTGAGATACAGTTGTTTGAAAAGTCAGCTGATAAATGACCAAATTGTTTCCTTTCAAGTCCTCATTGTTTTGAGCTCAGGCCTGTGACAGGAGGTCCTGTTCTTCATTGKATCAAAAATAATAATTGTAGTACTCTGGAAAATTACTTCACTTTCTTGTACAAATRAAATTAAAAGTAGTGCTGATTTTAATAGGGCATTGTCTCTAAATCTGAAAAGCTTCTTCTTTACAGTGGAGGAAAAAAAAATAATGTCTCTACCTTGCACAGGAGTGTTTTTGTGTGTAGGAGTTCCAGAGAATCTGGAAGAGTTCAACCATATAATGTTCTTCATAATGCATTAAAAATTAAGAACAGCCATGGGCTTAGATGAAGAGGCTGGAGAGTGTTGAGTGAGACAAGAAAGGAGGTTCACTTGCAGAAAGATGAATGCAGTGCCTGAGAGGACAAATTGCTGCATGGCCTCTGTATTTTCAAGTTAAATGTGAAAAGTGGTGGATTAAAGGTGTTTACCCTCACCCAGCTCCACAGATGAGCAGTCTGAAGAMGTGGCTGAAAAGGGGTTTAGTATGAGATGAATTTTTGCTCATTTATCCTGGGATTGGGAAGTGGCATGCATCTGCAGGAGGGGAAAAACTCTGTCCAGCCTGCAGTCTTGTGTGTTTTTCTGGTATTTTGTGCCATCAACTCAGGCTGAACATGGTGAGATCAGAGGTGCTGCTGCTCTCTCTGAATTATTCCCATTGTCTCCTCCACTGTAATTGTGCAGAACCACCTGGCAGAAATTTATAATTCTGTTAGCTTTAAGGAGTACTCTGTTTCAAACATTCTTTTGCTTCTCAGTMACTCAAGGGAATCACAAGCTTCAGAGGGGAATTTGATTTGCTCTGCTAACTTATAGTTTCTGAGGGTCTCCAGAGTGCTGCTGTGAACAACACAAGTGAAGTAAAATGCTCAAATGACTCTTGCTGGAGTAAATTCTCATTTGTTTCAGGCAGTACCTAGCTGTGGTATTTAAAGACAAACCACTGGAGATCTGGGATGTCAGAACTTGTACTCTGCTCAGAGAAATGTCTAAAAACTTCCCKACAGCCACTGCTCTGGTAAGGAATAAATTCTGTTATCTTTTAATAAATGTAATACATTGAAATAGTATAAAATCTTTGAACTATTTTGCAGTAAATTTTGCTGTAGCATATACAGAGAAGTGCTTTAATATTTCATCTGTCACCAAATGGAGGCAGGAAAAAAGGAGGTTCTGGTGGAGAAATCTTCTCTGTCCCTTGGGTGATGGAGGGAGGTACTGCAGAAAGCAATCTCCTTGGAAATCATTATAAAGCCCCAGTAAATTCAGGGAATAAACCTTTGTCTTTTCCATTTTTCCTGGGCCATTTTCYAGGAGTGGTCACCTTCCCATAACTTAAAGAGCCTGAGGAAGAAGCAGCTGGCAGCCAGGGAGGCCATGGCCCGACAGACAGTGGCATCAGACACTGAAGTCAGCAGTGTGGAATCCTCTGTGATCAGGTATCCCCCCTCCTGATGGAGTCCTGGGCTACAGCACTTGTTGGTTTCCCACCATGTGCCATTCTTCTAATGAATATTTTGGAACTGATTGTTGAGTACATAGCAARCAAAAGAACTTTATGGGCCTCCCTTTAGTTTGTGCATGTGGGACTTTGCTGTACCTGTTACTCAGGTGTGTCTGTGGCAGTCCATTGGTGACCTGGTTCTTCAAGTAAAACTCTTACTTGCCCTTGGACAAGTTACTTGCTCT
Organism: Cardinalis cardinalis; assembly: GCA_014549065.1. Taxonomy (NCBI): domain Eukaryota; kingdom Metazoa; phylum Chordata; class Aves; order Passeriformes; family Cardinalidae; genus Cardinalis; species Cardinalis cardinalis. The sequence goes on along the minus strand of JACDOX010000010.1, from coordinate 711,293 downwards.
TTCCACAGGAGTGGAAGTAATAAATAGTTAACTGTTATATAAATTCTTTAAAAGGATATTTACTTTTTTTTGGTGTTGTTTCTATGCATTAGGTAGAATTTGTCTTGCAGTTCTATTTTCAAGAAAGAAATAATTATGTCTCATTATGTTCTTTTTAAAGTTTGTTGCAGGAAGCYGAAAGTAAATCAGAGCTGAGCCAGAACATCTCTGCCAGAGAGCACTTTGTGTTTACAGGTGCTGATGGGCAGGTTTATCATCTCACAGTAGAGGGAAACTCAGTAAAAGACAGTGCAAGAATTCCTCCAGATGTGAGTTCTATATCATTGATGCTTGAATTTTTTACTTAGCTTTGATTGCTAGAAAAAATCAAGGATAAGCTTTGTAGCAACAAGTCAGTAATGTAGTACTTTGAAATCTGAAATGAATTCCAACATAAAAACTGATAGCAGTTCTGTTTTTACAGTCTTATAAATAATTTTTCCTGTTTTAACTGAGTACAGTTTGGTCTATCATGTTGTATAATATTTTTTTTAAATGAATACCGATGTTGAAATATTTRTTCATATGTTTGAGTCTATTAATCAGAAGATATTTTTCTGCTTCTTAAATATTTTTAGGGAAGTATGGGTAGCATTACTTGTATTGCCTGGAAAGGGGATATCCTGGTACTTGGAGATGTTGACGGAAACTTAAACTTCTGGGATTTGAAAGCCAGAGTATCCAGGTATGAGTGCAAATTAAGTCTGTTAAACATGAGATTAGTATTAGTTAAACATGAGTATTAGTATTAGAATGAGGAATGTTTTCATCCTTCCTCATTTTTGTTCTTTCCTGTAGGGAAAAATGCAAGTATTTTGGAATAAAAATTCAGAAAATGTCTACTGTGTCACAGTTCTCTACATTTAATCTCTTGTGTTTTCAAAAGAATTAACATTTAATCAAGGTTTTGAAACCAGCTAGAGATCTTTTTTACATTAAATCTGCAATGGCTTCTGGTTAAACATTATGCATTGTAGTGTTTATTCCAAGCATTTCATCATTTTAGATTAATAAATTCATAATCTGGACATCCATTTGTTTGTGCATCTATAGAGAGATTGTTTTCCTGCTCAGTCTGTGCAATACCAGGATCTGCCAAGTTCCTGGAAAGGATTCAATTTCCTACAACGTTGGGTATAGAATGATGGATCCTAATCTTGTCTTTGCTCAGGGGGATTCCTACTCACCGGAGCTGGGTGAAAAAAATAYGGTTTGCCCCAGGGAAAGGAAACCAAAAACTCCTTGCAATGTACAACGATGGGGTGGAAATTTGGGATTCAAAAGAGGTAAGTGGCTGTGGGTTTGATTGACACTTCTCTTCAAAGCCCACACCTCATCTCTGAAAATCWGGATGAGTGAGGGATTAAGTTTTACTGAGTCAGGATTTCTTGCTGGCAGCTGCATGATAAAGTCAATATGGCTTTTTCAGAAGATTTTACTCCCTATAAATTATCTTTGAGCTGCCATCAATGAGAATTGTCTTCCACTCTTAAAGCTGACAGTGCCTGAGGTTTTCTTTGTCATCCGCTTGTAATGGTTTTGAGGCAGACCTTGAAAATCTAAGTATTTTTCAATACCTTGAAAATTTAAGGGGGAGTCCCCAGTTTGAGACTTTAATCTGTGGACAGGAGATTGCTTTCACTGCAGGTTTCTGTGTATGGTCAATAGATTTAATTTGTTAGGGAATACCAGAAAACCAGACACCTGTTCATTAACACTCTCTAGTTTCTCTTCTTACTCACAAACTCTGTAGTTATGTTCACAAACCTTCTGGGGTTTGGTTTTAGGTCTCTTAGGGGATTATGGTACCATGGGGGAGGAAATATAATTGTACTGTTTTAACTTAGCCCCTGGAATAAGTTCAGGGTATCACGAAGGAGGAATTTAAATTTTTTTCCTGTAATGAGCACCAGCTCCAAACTCAGACCTTTAATTAGTGCAACATGTAACTCCACTGATGATAAGAATAAGCAGCAGATTTGAACAACTACTGGGAATTGCATAAGTTGAGTAGGGTATTACCCAATGAGTCTCTCCTTGAAGCACATTTGAATAGTTTTGATGTCACAAGATACTGTAACTGTTCCCTCTTTTTTTCTAGGATAAAGGAGTTTCCTACATGAAAGCATTTAAAATTAAATTCACATTTTCAGTCAAAAGTCTTTCAGAATACCTGTAGTAATATTTTATAGTCTCAGTTCTATTATACATCTAATCCTGTCCTGTTAAAAAGGTAACAAAAAGGCAGCTGTACAGTTGTGGTGGTGTTCACAGGGGTCCCAGGACGGGGGAAGAGTTGAGAATCTTGACTCCATGTTTCAGAAGGCTGATTTATTATTTTATGATATGTAGTATATTAAAAGAAGATGACATATTAAAATTATACTAAAATAATAGAAGAACAGATTTCATCAGAAGGCTTGAAAATAATAGAAAAAAAATGGAATGATAATAAAATCTTGTGACTGACAAGAGTCTGAGACAGCTGGACTGTGATTGGCCATTAATTAGAAACTACCACATGGACCAATCAAAGATGCCCCTGTTGCATTCCACAGCAGCAGATAACCATTGTTTACATTTTGTTCCTGAGGCCTCTCAGCTTCTCAGGAGAAAAATCCTAGCAAAAGGATTTTTCATAAAATGTGTCTGTGACATACACTGTATGTCACAGACACAAAAGGATTTTTTCTCAGTCCTAAATTAGGAAGTAGTATTGTTCCAGGACAACCATGTGACCTRCTCCAAGGTTTCTAAATTCCCTACTCTCCAGAAAGGACCATTATTGAAATGATTTATGGCTAACTTCACCTTTGATGGTGAATTTTGTGCTGTGCCTCCTGGGTGTGTGACACAGCCTCACACTGGGTCATGGAGAGGCTGCTAAAAATAAAAAATACCTGAACTTTTGCAGGTACAAATGGTGAGCAGTTTAAGGAGCGGGAGAAACGTGAATTTTCGGATCCTGGACGTGGACTGGTGCACGTCAGACAAAGTGGTGCTGGCATCCGATGATGGATGCATCCGAGTGCTGGACTTGTCCATGAAGCCCTCTTGTTTCAGGATGGATGAGCAGGATTTAATAGGTATGCCATGTCTTCCTTRCTGTCCACTGYTTGGCACTTCTGCCCTCCTCTTTGKAAAGTGGAGCTCAGCACTCCTGTTAGAACAGGGACTTGTCACATRTGGAGATGTTGGTGCCTTTCTACTGCTTTTCATGGATACATGAAAAGTAGGTAATTTTTTTTTTCTTATGTCATATGTGTGGGAACCCAGGGCACCAGGAATATTTCTCTGTCTGCTCTGGAGTGTCTTGACCCCCAGGGGAGCACTGACTTTGACCCTCATTCATGGAGAAAGTTTCCTAAAGTTCRGGACTTTCCTAGACTTCTAGGATTCAATTCCTAGAATCCACAAAAGTGTGCAATAGATTATARAGAGCAGTGTAGGTGTATCACTTGGTGAGAAATTTAGTTTTGGGATTTTTAGTATGTTGTGGATGGCAGCAAGATGGAGGGCACAGGGTGTCATCCTGGGTTTCTTCTTCATGCTTCTTCTTCCTTCTTCTTCATGGGTTTGGGTGGCATTTTGTAATTGGACAGAAAAGTCTGCATTGAGGGCTCTGTGGGATCAGTTATTGGGTTAAAAGGGAAAATAATCCAGGAGTCAGTTCTTAATTGGATAGTTTAGTCTTAAAAGACCTTGTAACCAGAGATTGTTGGCCATTTTGTGCCTTCTAAAGAAAAGCTGCTGAACTCACAGTAGTGAGACTGTTTTACTGATAAGAAATAATAAACACTTGAGTCTRAACATGAACTACTGTCAAGAGCCTTCAATCCAAACCCAAAAAGCCCAATAATATGTAGGATTTTTTTAATACAAGTTTAATCTCCCAAATAGCACATACTTTTTAATATCTTAATTTAAATATAAGTGAAGAAAATAAGAGCTTTTTGTACAGATATCYAGCAAATTGACTCAAAAAGCATTGACACATCAATTAGGTATCAGTACGTGCATCACTGATACTCATTACATGATTTAGAAACATTTGTTGATGGGTGAAAATGTATTTTCTGATTTTTTTTTTCAGGTGTCTGTAGACTGATTCATTKCTCTTCAAACTGACATTTAAAATAGCAATATTAGTGCTGTTTGCCTTTTTAGCCATTTGTCTAAGAAGGGAGTTGAAATATTTAACTAGTTAACTAAACTACATTTTTTAGTATTCATCATTACTGATATTCCAAATWACTCTTCTTGTTGTTGCCTTTTGAGTCAATGCTACCTTTACTCATCAAAATTCCTTGAGTAATTTATTTAAGACCAGTAGATTCTAAGTCATATGCAATAAACTGTGATGTGGGGAGCTGTGGTGTGGGTTTGTTTGAGGAAACATGTAATTTATCACAGCCATTTTTGCTACCAAAGGAGTGTTCTGCAATATTAAGTTCTAAAGATGAATGTTGTAAAGCCAAGCACACTGAAATGAGGCTGTGCCAGCTGTAAGGCTGCCTGTGAGCTGTCCTTCTGTGGTAATGTTTTAATTACCAAATCACATTTACAAGAGTCCTACATCACTCAGTGCASACGAAGTACAGGGAGCTGTGAATGTTTAAGGATGGAGCTGCTTTTGGTACTTGTTTTACTGCTCAGTCACTGGGTAGCATTTGCTGCCTGTCATCACACCTTGTACTGGAGACAGACTCACTGACTTCTACACTTGTGTGACAGCACTAATGTATCATTTGTATCTTATTAAACTTCCCACCATCCTTTCCAGATGATGGGGTTTRATCCTTGTATTGTACTGTAGGAATTAGGGGGACAAAGCAAAACTAAATATGCTTTATCACATATTTGGTATAGCTTTACTTACTTTGCACCACGTAGCAATAATCATTGTACACAGTTCTGCCAAAGCCAGTAAAATGCATTCCAGGAGTCTATGGCTAAACTCACTATGGAATATCCTGAAATTCTCATTTGACCATGGTTGATAACCCTGTACCCTCTATGAAATGTTTTTGTTGAGTGTAGTGATAAGCTTTTATGTCTAGCAGTCTGTGCTGGGTGTGTGAAAAGACTTTTATGTATGATTTTCCTGGTGCTTGCAAACAAGCTGGGACATTTTCTGATGTACATTTTCAGGTGGTACATGTTCTGCTGGTGGATTTTCTGATGTACATTTTTCTGGTGCCCATTTTCTGGTGGGACATTTTTCTCTGATACATTTTCTGGTGCCCATTTTCTGGTGCCCATTTTGTGTGGTACATTTTCTGGTGCCCATTTTCTGGTGCCCATTTTCTGTGATACATTTTCTTGTGCCTGTTTTCTGGTGGGATATTTTCTGTGGTGCATTTTCTGTGATATATTTTCTGTGGTATATTTTCTAAAGGTACATTTTCTGATCAATGAACACAGCATTATTGCACATGACTCTCTGGACAATGAATCTTTTCCTTTTGTTTCAGAACCTGTCTGGTGTCCCTACCTGCTTGTTCCAAGGGCTTCATTAGCTTTAAAAGCATTCCTGCTGCATCAACCGTGGGATGRGAAATACTCTCTAGATATTATGGACATGTAAGAAGAAATATGGATCTATATGTAACAAATTATTATTTTTTAAAGCCTATATCTTTTATTAGTCTTTCTGTGCAAATAACTGTTGGATGTATAAGTTTCCTCGCTCTTGGGGACTGTCAAAATTATAATTAGTTCACTATTTATTACTGAAAGTAATATAGGTAAGGCTCTAAGGTCAGGTATTTCTTCTGGCTTTCAATAGAACTTGGCTGTTAAAAACTGCAGTCTGCTTTCAGTCCTGGCAATATTTTTATGGCATTATATTACTTCTGAGAAAAACTGAGTTCTCTTTGTTCTAGAAGTTAATGCAGCCATCAGAGTTGTTCCTAAAGTGTAAATGAAAGTGATATTCTGATATCCTGATAGACCTGTCTGTACTCATGGAGAGCCACATCCACATCACCAGAGGAGCACATTTCTGTGTCCTGGACTGTGCTCATGGTCACTTAATAATGCTCCAGGCATTGCCATTTTTATCAATTTTATGGTTAATGAAAAAAAGAAAAATGGGAAAAGAAAGATTGGCACTGATTGTGAGGTTGAGTGWAAACAAACCCAGTCTTTCACTGCTATTTTGGAACTGGTAACTGGATAAAGAATCTGTATCAATGGCTTACCCAAAGAGTGTGAAAAATTGTTAACATGTAACAATTGTTAACCTGTGTTTTTCTCCTACAAGTAGTGCTCTTGCATTTCAAATAGTTCTGTACTTTTTGTAACACAGAAAACCTCTATTTTTTTAATCCAGTGATTACCCAGAGAATGAAAATATTAAAAGCCTTCTTCAAGAGCAGTTGAATTCATTGTCCAAGTAAGAATTTTTCTGTTATTACTTGTGTAAGCTRTGGAATTCTGAGAAGGCAAAATATCTGTAGTTTGTGGCAACTCACAGTTAATGAAGAAAGAATTCTCTTCTCTAAAGATGTGCCAGTAATGACAGTTTTTATTAAAAAAAAAAAGTTTTTTTAATGTAAATTTTATTTAATTTTAAACTTGGTGCTTTAAAGGTACTGATAGTGTCTGTACATGATTTGCAACTGACCTGTGAGCATTTGGAATATTTTAAGCAGTACTTCTCAGGGATTTAGGGGTTCTTTGTGCTGATCCAGACTCCATTGGACACTGCTACTTAAATACTCCAAGGTTGTTTGTGAGGAAAAAAAGATTATTCCAAAAATCCTTTGCTGAAGATATAATTCCAGAGTTATGTTGATGCACGTTGCTCTATTTACAGAGAAAACAGATTTTGACATTCAATTTAAACCTTGAAAATTATAGTTAAAGCTAGTAAATAGACAACTTTGTCCATTTTCCTTTTGTCCTTTCATTTAGTAGGATGGCACAGGTAACAGCCTATTTTTATCCAGTCTGAAACACCTGTGGAAAGCCTAAATTCATGCATGTGCATCCCTTCTGCTGTGACACTACATAGCTGCAAGATTAGTTGTAGTTGAATTAGTATTGTAATTAGTAGATTTACTGCAGACTAATTGGCAGCTTTGCATACACCCTGGTGGTGGTTCCCTATATTGCAAGGGTAAAGAGTTCCTGGTGGACTCCCTGCATTTGCCCCTGGAGATCAGTTATATTTCAAATTATGTRTAATTCCTGTTGCAATTGTTTTCCTAGATGCATTTTTTGATTTCAGAAAAGAAATTCTGTATTTTTGGGGTTGATCTTTTCAGTTTGTATGTGATGGATCCAACCAAACAAAAATCCTGCCCAGCATTTTACAGTTTGACTTTCTCTTTTGCAGTGACATCAAGAAACTTCTGCTTGATCCAGATTTTACTCTCCTGCAGAGATGTCTCCTGGTTGCCAGGTAGTAGAGATTCAGATGAAGACAGGAAATATTTCCTAGGAAAATCTTGATGTTATTAATGCACAGGAATGAGCTGAAGTGTAGGAACTCCCCCAGTTGTCCTTTAACTTAGCACAGTCCCTAAACTACTTTGTTACCCATTTAGTGAAGTGGTTTTAGGACCAAAATGGAAATGTTACCTCACTGAAACAGTTTTATTTGCTTGTTGGATACAAGGAACTTCCCTCAGTCTTAGTGACACTTTTATAACTGCACACTTCTGGCAGCCACATTACATTTAATTGTTCATGCCCCAAAATGTCATTTAGAACTTCACAACAGCTCTGTACAAACAGGGCAGGGCTGGGATTTATTTCAAGTGTATTTGTTCTATGTGGTTCTTCTGCCTAAACTGAGCTAATTTTTTTGTCTGTATTCAGAGATGGTTTTCAAACTTAGTAACGTGTGGTTGAAGGAGGATATCAGTGACTAAGTGCAAAATAATAATAAATTGCAATTTCCACATATTTCTGTGCTGAACATTCCTGGAGTTTAATTGCTGTTGTAACTTACCTTGCTGAATGTCATTCCATAATCCTCTCTCACAGTTTGTCCCACTGATAAAGCAAAATACTTGTGTTGTCYACAGGAATGCACAGTCCTTGAGAAAATGAAATATATCATATTTTTATGTGGTGTATGACATCCTGCTTTGTATCTTCTCAGACTGTATGGGGATGAATCTGAACTGCACTTCTGGACTATTGCTGCCCACTATTTGCACAGCTTATGCCAGGAAAAGCCTGCAAAACCAGACACAGCTGTCCTTCAGGAGCAGCTGGGTAATCCTCTGGATATATGCTATGATGTGCTGTGTGAAAATTCTTACTTCCAGGTATGTCAAAGAGTTCAAAACCAAATTTAAAGGAATGTCATCAGTACAATAAACACTCACTTCCCTGTACATATTTCACTTTTATTAGTAACATACCAGTCTGGGTTAAAACATTCCTCATACTTAAAAATAGAGGCTGGCCCAAAAACTGGCAAGATATTTACATATCTTTTAAAAGCCTGGTTTTATTTCTTATGGTAGGTTTACACTTAAAATATTTTTCCTTCTTTGTCCAGAAATTCCAGCTGGAAAGGGTAAATCTCCAGGAAGTGAAGAGATCAACATATGATCATACCAGGAAATGTGCTGATCAACTTCTTCTCTTGGGCCAGGTTTGTGGGTAATATTTGAATTTTTTATTCTTCTTCCTTGTCTGTTTTATGTGCTTAGCCYATTCAAAGAAAGCTTTTTCTAACTTTATTTGTTATTTCCTATTTGTGTGAACCCAGTGCAGAGTTTTTGCATTGTTATGTTAAATTCGTGATGGGTTTTCAATGCTGTTCTTATTGAAAATGTCCTATTAAAGTAGAATCTTAGTCATAACTAGACAGGGAGATATTTTTGTAGCCTGTTTYAGAATAACTTCCATTGTTATTTGTTCCATGTCTTAAAAAGGGTAAAAATAGAAAGGCTTTTAAACAAAATTAATATGTTGTGGTCAAAGTTGTATTTTTTTTTCTCTTGCCAGACTGACAGAGCAGTGCAACTACTGCTGGAAACCAGTTCAGAGAATGCACATTATTACTGTGATTCACTCAAAGCTTGCCTGGTCACAACTGTCACCTCATCAGGGCCATCTCAAAGCACCATAAAACTGGTAGCAACCAACATGATAGCCAATGGAAAGCTTGCAGGTAAAATATCTCTTTCTTTTTGCTTGTAAACTGATAATTCTCATCGTTTTTTAGGATGCCAATGAAATAGGAGTGAATCCTGCTGTGATGGATCTTACATGTTGGGTGTGCTGTAGTAGACACTACACAAAGTAGTTAACACAAAAATGATCAGTAACTGAGTTACAAAATCCAGCTTGTCTTGATTTATTTTCAGTGGAAAACTCACTTGTGGAGTAAATCTTTTAGCAGTTGTTTGCACAAAAAGAAGCTGAGCACATAATATTTATTTTCGACTTTTCTAAGTAAAGGATTAACTAAAATTTGGTGTCCCTGTTACAAAATGTGAAATACGGATTTAGTCTCCTTTTCAGTTCAGAACTTTTTTTCATAATATGTGTTTTCTTACAAGTACAGGTTAATTTTGATTATTGCAAGAGCTGAAACATAACTGAAATATTTCAGTTACAACCATATCACTGAAATACTCAAACATGCTGAGAGAGTTAAAAGTCTGTACTTGCCTGGAAAAAACTACTTTCCACTCTCTAGACTGTTAATAATTGCACTGTGGACAACATTAAATTAAAATAAAGAACTACCAAGGAAATCTGTTTATTTAGTTTACAAAGATCATGATGTCTTTATGATGAGAAGTCCTGTGAACACCTGAATTTGTATTCAGAACAAAAATCAATGAGAGCTTTGTGTGGCCTCTGTAGCCCAGAGCGAAGATGCAATAACTAGCACCCAGGTTATATGGAGAGCAGTCTCAACATCTTCATGTGCTGAGGATATGGGGATCCTTTTCCACACTTAGCAGCTCTTTTTCCCTGGATTATTTCCTGAGAGGAGTGCCTGTTTCTGTTCCAGAGGGGGTGCAGCTGCTGTGTCTCATTGACAAGGCTGCAGAYGCCTGTCGCTACCTGCAGACCTACGGCGAGTGGAACCGAGCAGCGTGGCTGGCCAAGGTGAGCAATTCCTCACTTCCCAGGCTGAGAACACCAACCCCCTGCTCAGCATCTGTGCTTAGGAAGGCTGAGCAGGGTGCTGAAGTTCCCTAAATCACTGAAACATCAATTAGAAATACCATACAGCTATGAGAAGCCYGTCAGTTCAATCAGAGCTGGCAGATTCTTCAGCCTTCTGACCACACAGGTCTGCTCTTATTGTCCACATTACAGGACTGGACCTAAAAAAGGCATGGAATATTCAATTTCCTAATTTTTCAGCAGTTTGGGAAGGTCCATGTAGCTGCAGCAGTACAAAGCTGATAATAAACTTCAAAATCCCACTCCTGGATGTGGATAATTAACTGAGAAGTGACTTTGTGCTGAGCTCTATGTAGTGTGTGAGCTGATTTCACAATTACCACCACCCACATGAGTTGGCATCACCTTCTGTTACAGCAAATTGCAGCAAAACTACCCAGACACAGCATTAATTCTCCATGTTATAAATGGGCAGGAATTAGTAAGGATTTTTCAGTGTCTCTAAWGTAACGTTTCTGTTGTATTTCCTGAAGAAAGAATGGAACAAGTTGTACTTAGATTTTCTAAATGAAATTTTGCTTTTCAGAAAAATTAAGATTTTTTTTTTTAAGTCTTCAGTTGAGCAATTTCTTGATTTAGAAAAACTTTAGRACAGCTTGGGGTAAAAATGATGTAAATCACAGGCAAAAATGAGCGACTCAAATGAAGTATTTTTATATCGAGATATCTGATTTTCCTTAATGCCCTATTAACTCAAGCAATATGCTTTTTATTTWAAAATGATGGTTTCAGATGCTTTTGCTTCTGGCCAGGGTGCTGCCCTGCGGGGATTGCAGCGGGGTGCAGGGTGTGTGTGGCAGCAGGGAGCTCAGTCGGGCTCTGCTGTGTCCCCAGGTGCGGCTGAGCTCGGAGGAGTGCGCGGACGTGCTGCGCCGCTGGGTGGATCACCTCTGCTCCCCGCAGGTCAACCAGAAATCCAAAGCCATTCTGGTCCTCTTGTCTCTTGGCTGCTTCACAAAAGTTGCAGAGATGTTACACAGGTAAAGGTGAAACAGCACAACCTGTGCTTTCTCTTGTCCACACTTATTTCTGATATCTGTTTCTATTTTCACRTGTGTCGGACTAAGCCCTTTTCTGACCCAGAGGTGGGGCAACTGAGAGCCATTTTAAAAACTTTTATTCCATTTTCAGTCTCATGTGAAGGGTGAGACAATACAGATAATAGTTATAATTCACACCATCACAATCAGAAGCCAAGTATTTCCTATTTACAATACATTATAAGCATTTCTTCTTGTATTTCTCTAAAGTATCTAATCTTATTTACAAAACTATCCTTTAAAACTTGTTTCTATTCCATTTCTCTCTCAACAATGCCTATCCTATTCCATAGCATTTCTAAGTCAGTATTTCTCATCTCAAAGTTTACATACAAATACATACTATGTGAACCTTCTGTCAAACTTGGAGAATTCTCTACAAATCCATTTCCCACAAGCATGTTTTTCTTTAATCAGTTTTAAMGTGGGCTCTGACTGGCATTTCATTTTACTACAGGCTTTCAGATTGCCATCTCCTGTGGACCAAGCAGTAATGATTTATAGTATCTGTGATTTTTTCTGAGTAACTTCAGCCCTGATCTTTCAGGAAAATTTATAGCAAGTGTCAGTTCATGAGTGCAAGGAGGAAAGGGAGATATGAAAGAGTTTTAGAAAGCCTCTCTGCAAATGTTTTGGTGTGGTGTCCTGGAATACTTTTCTGGTTTGTATCCTAACAAATATTCTCTTTTTTTTTTTTTCCATTTAACAGTATGAGGTACTTTGATAGAGCAGCTTTATTTGTAGAAGCTTGTCTGAAGTATGGGGCATTTGAAGTTAATGATGATACAAATATCCTTTTTCTGAAATCCTGTCTGTGCTCACTACATCTTCACATCTGACCTGGTGTTCTGGGAAGCTGAGCAGTTGCACAAACTTTTGTATTACATACTGTAAATAATAATGCATGTGTAAATCATACCTATGGAGTCATCAGCTTGTAAATAAAAAATGCCACTAATAAGTCATGTGGATAACTTCAGGTCTAATGAATGAAAAAATCTTTGTGGCATTAAGATTTCTGTTGCAATTTATGTCATTATATCATGGTAGGTACTTAAGCATACCTCAAATCTGTCTGGTTTAGTTTACAGCACTCTGCCTGTTGCTTTATAAATACTAATATGAGTTCAAAAGGAGGATTTAAAGCAACTTTTTTTTCTTACTTGTGCTGAAAAATAATGGATTAACACAATTGGTGGCAATGTTCAGYGTTTTCACCTTGGGAGAGGTAAGGAGTAAGAAGGGGGGGAAAAAGGATTCTGAATTTTTTTGTTGTTTTGCTATTAATTTGTGTTTTCCTTAATGCTTCATTTACATAAATTGATCCATGCTGTGTATGCAGATTATGCCAGAAGCTTGAAGCTCCTGGGCTTTAAGGAGGGAGCTGCTCTCTTTGCCTCAAAAGCAGGGGAGAGTGGGAAGGAGCTTCTGAGTGAACTGAAGCAGCCGAAGGAGGAGGTGACACAGGAGTGAGAATTCTCAAAGGTTGTGAGGTTGTCTGGCAGACTGGGATTCCACTGGGTGAAAATTCACTTTTCTCTTGAAWCACTGTCATAGCTGATCTGTGGGATTTGAGCAAATACTGTTAAATGTGTTGGAAGTCAGGATTAAGAACTGTGGTGTTGCTTTTTGTTAAATTTGTCTGCACTTTCACAAGAGGGGAAAGAAGCTTATGATAAAGTTATACAATAATATTTCCACTTTTTCAGTTGTAGCAGGAATCAAATTTAAAGATGTGCTGAAAGGCTTCCATACCTGTGTCAAAGTCTGGTCCATTTACTTCTAAAAATCAAATCTTAATAAAACTTCAGTACTGTTGTATTTATATGTAAAAATGATTTAGTCTGTACTGTAAAAATATAAATATATTTAAGAATRAATAGATATCACAAAGCACACAGTTCTTTCCCAGAACATCATGGCTTTTTCAGTCCAATTTCTTGTTTAAAATTACTGTTATTTTAAATCAATTGACTGTATTGTCATCTCCAYAACTGCCTGGGATGGAATCTTTAACAGGTTCACTTACAAATATTGCTCTCCTAACATTCCAGAAATCCATAAAACATCACTTTTTCCAGTTAAGGGATTGTTATATTCCATTTTATTTKCAAGTGTGCACACCCTCGGGATGGAATTCTGCCTGTTAAAGGATGGGGGAAGGTTTTACCAACAGAGCACAGGGTCAGGACACTGCTGGTGCTGTCCCCAGCACTGCTGAGTTATTGAATGTCTGATTAACAAAAGGTGAAAAAGCATTGTGCAAAGCCCAAACAATGGCTTTTTCATGAGCTACACTCCTGCTAACAAACCTGATGGTCCACATACACAAGAATGCCACCAAAAACCTCTTTTCTGATTTTTTGCCAGTATTTCAGTACTTGTTTGTGTTATTGTTTCTAATGTCAGATGTCTCTTTTCTGTGTATTACTAATGAGAAATTTTGCAGCTGAGGAGTGGGTGCTGATGGTGCACTGCCCTTGCAAACTGAAGACTGTGGCATTTAGGCTAAAAGCCTAAATTCTTCTTTTTCCCAGCTTGTTGGAGCTACTGAAGTTGAGTTTGTTGTCATGAAAAGAATCCTATGAAATGTCTCTCATTTTAATGTAATTTTTGTGTTGTCTACTTGCAGTAACAGTGCATTGGATTCTCCTTTTGTTCAAAGATTTGTGGATATGTGTTCAGAGCTCCCATCAGTTTTGGGACATCTCCAACTCCAGAAAACTTTTGGTTCAAGTCTTAAATAACATTTCTGATAAAATTGGAAAGGGTAGACTGTTCAAGTCTTTTTGAATACAAACTGAAAAAGGGAGTTTCATCATTCTGAGCAGAAAAGTAGGAGTTAAACTGCAATGTGTTSTATTTGTTCTTGCCACATCTTACATAAATAACCTTAAAATACCTTTTGTTCAGTGTATTGTGAACTGTGCTTATGTTGTTGCTTTAGCTTGGGAAAATGAGTATACAAGGAAATTTGCCTTAAGTATTATGTGAGCAACAGAATTAATCAAAATTAACTGTAATTAGCAGTGGCCTAAATTCTGGCTCACACTGACTGCTACAGCTCTGCTCCATCTCCTGCTTTTGTAGCAGCCCTGGTGGACAAGACTCCCACAGAGCTGTGAGCACACCCAAACTTTTTCTTTGAGAGCCCTTGAAGCTGTTTGTCAGTGGGTCTCTGAGAGAAATCTACTTCAGTATATACTTGGATTTATAACTCTGATGGTTTAAAAAATAAAAACAACAACATATTGCAAAGGCCTTYTAATACTGAATGTTTCTATAAACTTTTAAGTGTACAGGTTGCWGGATACTTTGTGGCATTCCCAACTGGAACCTTCATGAGGAAAATAGAGTGTAATAGTGATTGAAAAGTTTATTTAGATAATATTGCAGTCTCATTACAATAATAAAAATATTTTTAAAATCTCTGTGTGTCTTGATTTAATACAAACCCATAATTGGAATTGAGTGCTGCTTGTGCAACTGTTGTCATTTTGCCTTCTGGACAGGAACAATGCTCAGGGCTGCTTTAATAGAGGAAGTGATTATCCTTTGTACATCTGAGTCACATTTTCCATATTAGTTCTAATGAAACATTGTGTTTGAGCAGTATTCATTCCCAGGCTTTAGCAGCAAACTTAAAATTTGTATGGGTTAAATTAGAGCAGGACACGGTCTGCACATCCTGAGTTTTGCAAAGCACAGAAATAAGTGATGAAAGAAACCTCCTCCCTTTCTGTTCTCACAACCTAGAAAGGGAACTGGATGAATTTTTAAAATAAAAACGATATTAACTTCTTTAAATCCCTTTGAGAATTCCTTCCTCAAAGCCCTGTGAATACTGCAAGTAGCCCCAGAGGTTTATAATCTGTATTTTCTTGGTTTTGCATTTTGAAGCTTCTGTCAGCACTGAAGCCATAACTCTGGAACCTGTGTTTGACCATCCTTAACAATGAGGAAATTTGTAAAAATGTGTTTGCAGGTCAATATACAGAGATTCTGTATAATACACAGAGATTTTTCATGCATTTGTCTTTAACACCAGCCTTGTATTAATTAACTGGGATGTTTGATTGCCAGAGCAGAGTAGTCAGTAACTGCTGAAAGATTCTTTTGCAAAAGGCAGGACCTTTAGAAATGAGGAAATTTTTGGGCATTTAGGTTGTCYAGATGAGGAACTTCTAGTAGGAGAAAATCTTGCAGCACAGCTAGTGCTGGTTACCTCTCTCATTGTTTTAAATAATGAATTTTGGCCTTCCATGATCAACAACAAAAAAACCAAAAAAAAGCTTAAAATTGAGTCTGCAGGGGTGCATAAATTGTCTTCAGTTCAGTGAAGCATCTGGAATTTGTACATCCCTGGAGCTCAGTCAGTCCCACAGGCAGTTTCTCTCCCCATCTGTGTGCTCACATCCCACTGGTGGTTGTACAACCTSAGGGAAGCTCATGGTGAATATTGTCATGGGACTTTGGGCAGAACTGAATTTTAAAAATGGGCTCATTTCTTTCCAGTTCCTGATGTGATCCTTCAAAAAATTCCAAATTATTTCAGTTCTATGAGAATGGATTTACTTATTCTGTCAGTGAAAAGTGTAGAAAATGTTCTTTCAGCTTGGCTTCAGTAAAGGCAGGCCCTAATTAGAGTTCTAATTGGATCASGATGGGCTTCACAATAAAGGCAGCCTGTAAATTAAAGATTGACCAACAGTATCTAAAATTGCCTAACTTGGGTCAATTTCTGAAGTACTTCTCAAAAAATTCAGTTTAATGATGTGTGGATGTGTTTATATACACACATATACATAGAACTGATTCAGAGGGAATAATTAGGGAAAATGACAACACAAAATACTTGATTGCAGTGTAAAAATTATTAGTACTATGTTGCAAATTATTTATCATTTGCTTTCATTAAAATGCAGTCTGCCAGTTTAGAGACACTGCAGCCAGAGAGAGGCATTTATTATTMATCAAGAAACCTGGCCCAGAGTGTTGGTGTTGAGTGTCTGAGCAAATAATCCCAGAGATCATTTATGGTGCAGCTGACTCTGGAGACAGAAAATGAGGACAATCACAGACTCTTCAATGGGAAGTGGATTTGGTTTGGATGATCACTTGCTGCCCAAAATTGTATTCTAAAAGTTCAACTAAAAATTTAATTGCTAGGGAGAAGGAGAATAGCTTACAAAATAGTAGGGTTTGGGGTTTTTATAATTATTTATTACTTTCTTAGAGTAATTCATCACARCTTTGATGTTTATGTGAACCATTCATTAATGAGTTCAGGGTAAAAAAACTGATACCCACAGATCCAAACAGTGACATAAAATCCTTTAATGAGGCTGATACTGACCCACTGATGTTTTTGAGTTGGGAATTCTGATGGTAAATTGCTTAGTTTCTACTTGAACACTGAAGATAAGGAGGGGAAAGATAAGAATGAGGAGAAATATGGATGAGGAAGGAGTGTTTAAAAGGCTTCTGTAGGAATAGGCGAGTGGCAAAACCAAACCAGGAGGTGGATGCTGCTGATGTGTTTGCAGATACTCAAGGCAAAASCATTTTGCTTAAAAGTGACAGCTTTAATACAGGAGTATCCACAGAGGGGTTCAGCAGAGCTGTGTTCTCACCTCTCAAAGGCTGCAGTACTGAAAGATTGAATTGCAAAGTCAATATCTGTTCATTTCCCAAGCTGATTCAAATTCTTTTCCAACTCCACACCCCCCTGCCCGAGTTAGGGCTGTGTTGTCATTGCTGTGTGGAGCTGGGATCTCACAGTTACCTCACAGACAAAGTGAATCTTGTCCACTCCTGGTGGTTCCAGGGGAAAAGAAACACCTTTAAAACACGAAATTAAATTTTTAAGAAGCAGATTGGTGGATTTGGACTCGTTGAAGTTCTGTTCTGTGGAAGGACAGTACAAACTTTGCAGATCTGAATCCTGCCTTCACTAAGGATTGTGGCAGAATGTGCAGTCAAAATTTACTGCCCATGTGCAAAGTGCTTTCCTTCCTCTCCTATTTTGCTCCTTTAATCAGAAGACAACATCCAGCTCTTGAAACATGCCTGGTTCCTGACAAGTATTTGTTATGTGTGGTGAACTAAGCCCTCCTACCAAAGTGCATCCTCACAAGTTAACTGATAATTTCAGTGATTTCCTGCAATTTTTGACAGTAACATAACTGCATAAATACAGCCTGTTCTAAAGAAWTAAATATTAGAAGGCCCCCAACCTCCTGTAACAGAGACCTCTGCCCTGTTCTCTCTTGTTCTCCTGCCTCCTCAGCCCAGCTGAACAAATTAAATTGTAATGAGTTGGGTGTGGAATGACCAATTAAAAGGGGAAATACTGGAAAGGGTAAAATTTAACATCCAGGTGGAAATCATAGGCAGACTTTGAGGGATTAGAGCTGGCACCTCATCCATCTGCTTCCATTTGCTCTGGCAGAACAAAACCAGAAAACGTGCAAATGGAGCTGAGATACAGCATCTAGGTTTTAGTTGTTAAAGTTGTGGGATTTTTAATAAATTCTGGAATTTCTTTGTGTTTAACTTGCTATTAGTGTAGGTTTTGGTTGGTTTTTTGGGGTTTTTTTTGTTGTTGTTGTTTAGTTTTGGGGTTTTTTTGTTTGGTTGATTTTTTGTTTTTTTTTTTGTTTGTTTGTTTTTGGGGGATTTTTTGTGGTTTTTATTTTGTTTTTTGTCTTGAGATTTAAAATGGCTTTCTGACTTGGTTGTAACAATTTGGAAGAGAAGGAAAAGCATGGATGCCCAAAGGAGGGAAGCAGCACATTTCAAATGCAGCCACAGGAGGTAAGTGGCAAGTTTATTTCAGTCCTGAAAATCTTAGAGCAACAATTACAATTAGGTAATACTAAGTTTATTTCTATGCTATTCGTTAAAATTGTTGGTCCCCTTTTATAGGTTTAACTTCCCTCTCCATCTTCCTGTTTTCTCCTCCTTCCCTGCCAGTGCAGCATCAAAAGGAGGAATTTGGGTGATGGTGAGGGAGCAGCTCACGGGCAGGGAGAGCCAAAGTTCCTGTCAGACCAAGCTCTGCAGGTGGTGAAGGCAAGGCTGTGAAATCCTTCTCCAGTGGGACTTTCTTGGCCCAACTTTAAGGTTTTCTTTCGGGAAATCAGATCCCCAAGTTGAAAATGCTTTTTTTGTCCRTGTCGTTGTCAGAGCTGCTTCATTTAGCAAAGAGTGGCTGCAGGTCAGGAGGGTTCCCTGGCAAGCTCTGCTTCAGTGGCTGCTTTCCAGAGGTTTATTGAGTGATTGTGTTATCCACTGGGCAAAACAGATGCCAACAGGTGGTTTTTAAAAAATGCACTGTTATTACTTTTCACCCTGGTGTAGCAGGAGATAATAGAGTTATATTAGACTTGTCTGGCTTTTATTTCACTTGCTGTAACTAATAAAAAGCTACAGGCAACAAATTTCAGGTCATCTTTTCTTTTTTTTTTTTTTTTTTTTTTTGGTGTGTGTGGTCATTTTTTCAAACTGGTTTCCTATACGTGGCTCTACTGAGTAATATTTTTTTCCCTGCTTTTGGAATCCAACCACTGGCTCATGAATAATGGGACAATTTGTTGACCCTTTGGAAATGCTTTTTTCCAGCATTGTTTGTGAACTTTTATACACACACCTCTTTTTACCTTTTTGCTTTCTGTCTCTAGTAATTCTTTGTATAAAAGGCAAGTTCATTTGGTGTTTTATGCAGTGTGCAGGACCAGCTATTTCAGAAAGYTTTAAGCTTCTCCAGAGCTCTGTATCTCTTGTCTGGATTTACTGTGTAATTCTTTTGTGTGGCTTCAGCTTCATATTTGCTTGTGCTAGGAAAAACCAGCCAGGTTGCTGCTGCAGATGTCATTTCTTCAAGACCAGCTTTTGGTCTTCCCTTCCTGGCTCTTAAATAAACTTTTTCCTCAGTGGTTTGGTCACTGACAAYTTTTCTTTTGAGGAGAAAATTGCCTTGGGAACAGGAGGACATTTATTAAAGCAATGGACCTAATGTTTGAAAGGCAGCTGGGGATCTCTATGACAAAACCCAAAACAAAATTTTAAAAATTCCAACAAATGCAAAAGAAACCCCACAAAAAACCCCAAAACACAATCCCTCCCCACAGATAAAGCCAAAACACCAAAAAACAACCAACCAAAAAGAAACCAACACAAACCCCTCCTTCCCCTCAAATATCTGAGTCTTTTCTTTCCTGCCGTGTTCTRTTTCAATAATTTCTTGCATCTGGAATTTTAACTGGTACCTGCAGTAATGGCAATACTGGATCTCAGTCTCTGGCTGGTGGCATACAATYCCTCCCTAGACCAGCTGAATGACTTGGAGTACTTGTTGGCTTGTTTGCTTGTTTCTTAGTTGCTGACAGCACAAAAATTTCATTTCCACAATCTGAAGATTGATTTTCAAATTGTCAGCATTGATTTTTTGCTTTTTCTATGTTACACAACTAAATAGGAGCTGGCACATGCAAAATCCTGTATAAAAACCAGCCCGTGCTTCCTACGTTTGGGGAAAGAAGCCAGGCATAGCCATTTATCCAACCTGGAATAAATGGAACATTTTCTTTCTCCCTTCCCTCTAGAAAAATAGTTCTTAAATSCTTATCAAGCCAAGGAGCCTTTTCTTTCTGACTGTTTCTTCCAGTTCTGCTCTGTGGTTTACCTCAGCATCTGCTTGCTTTTTCCACTGGAGAGTTAAGGCTGGCTTTGATTAARAGGCAGCTGAAAGGCAGATTAATGCAAGGAAAAGCAGCCTGGCTAATATGGAAAGAGAGCAGGGAGGGAATTTGTCAGACATCACCTGGATGTGATGTTTTCTGGTAGCAGCTCTTTCTCCCAGTGGGACTAAGCCAATGTGGAGGGAGTTTATTCTTACTTTATGCCACAACCCTCTCATCAAAAAGCYAAGGCACATTCTTTGAACTGAACTGAAATCATCTGTTTATCCWTTCTGACCGCTTTGCAGGCAAATTCCTTGGCCACGAGATTATTTGCAAAGCACATTTTTTCTCTTTCCCATTCCCCCACATTTTCATGTTTGATGAACTTTTGAAATGTTCGTGTTCCTGTGAAACTCCAGCGCTTTGAGATAACATCATAAATAATCCAGGGACATAAGTCCCAGGAAGGATGAGGGAGCTGGGMAGGGGCTCAGCCTGGAGAAAAGGGGKAGCAGGGGGGCCCCTGTGGCTCTGCACAGCTCCTGCCAGGAGGGGACAGACAGACAGACAGGCTCTGCTCCAGGGAACAGGGACAGGAGCAGAGGGAACGGCCCCGAGTTACACCAGGGGACGTTCAGGTCAGATATTAGCAAAGATTTCTTCTCTGAAAGAGTGGGTAAGCACTGCAGCAGGCTCCTCAGTGAAGTGGTGGAGTMACCATCCCTGAAAGTCTCAAAAACCAAGTGGATGTGGCACTTGGGGACAATCTAGACTAGTGGCCATGGTGGTACTAAGTCAAAAGCTAGACTTATTAATCTTGGATGTGTTTTCCAACTTTAATTATTATATTATTTAATTTATTACCACTGTTCTTTTTATTTTTATTACGATTATATATTAAAATTATACTACATAATTAATATAATATTAATTATGATCATTAGCATTATCATTATTATCATTTTAGCATTATTGTAATGATCATTATTTTGCCCCTTGCTGTGCTCAATACACTGCCACAAGCACTTTTCCTTTTCAGCTTMAATTTTCCCTACTCCTAAAACTCCTGCCCCATCCCCTCGGAGTTTAAACCACCTCACAGCACCAGCTTTAATACAGAATTATTTCACTGAAGTCCTGGGAGTTCGCAGCTGCTGCAGGAGAGGGCAGCAGAGATCAGCGAATGGACAGGGTGGGAACAGCCTCAGCCAGCGGTCCCGGGGTTTTCTTTCCCTGTTTTCAGTCCTGGAGGAGCRGCAGCTCCCAGGCACCACYCAGCAGGAATGGTYTCAGATGTGGATTTTAGCATCAGCWATAAACAGCTACGGGGAAGGAAAGGAGGGCATTGACAGTGCCCAGTTTTCCTACAAAAGTAGGAGCTCAGGTTGTCATTAAACACAAAGTCACACCTCACTTGAAATCTGTTCTGATTTGGCAAAAAGGACATGCTTGGCAATGCATTAGAAGTGTTATTTAAAGCTTTATGTTGCATCTAATGCTGGAAAGGCGAGRTTTGCTTCAGAACTTGGTTGTGGTCAAGTTTGGTTCCGTTTATTTTTGTGCTGATGATGCCTCAGGTTYRGCTTTTCTATKTTTCAGTTTCTGTGCTGCTTTAGTGTGTGGGGCTGGGCTTCACATCAGGGGATGGTGAGCTCTGTGCACAGAGCAGGGAGACAAAACAATTCCTGCTCCAGCTGGGCACCAAGGACAAATGACCCAAATCTCAGCCCAGGAGCACAAACACCGTGGGCTGGAGAGAGAAAAACAAGCAGGGTGGGACTGCAGGGGCTAAAGCTGGGATGGGACAATGAACTGCAAGGTGCAAATGGAGCAGAACTGATCCCAGGGACAGACCCCTCCCTTCTGGGCTCCAAGAGTCACTGTCATCTTTGGGGAAGAGCCAAAATGAGCAGGACTGCAGCAAAGGACAGACAAAACCTTAATTTTGTGCATCTCAGAAAAGTCTGTAATTGGGAATAGCAGAGGAACACCAGCAGGAGATTTTTAGATTGCAGCACTTCATGCACCATGAGTTAGGAATTGTGTGATTTCAATTTCAACCCCCTTGTATTGCTGACATTTGTCCCAAATCCATTTCAAGGTCCAGTTTGTTGCTACTAATTTTCTTTTTAACCCACTGGTTTCTTACAGGAGGAACTGCCTTTCTGCTGGCAAACCTTCCCCATCCTTTTCCTCTTTCAGCCCCTGGTAGATGAGAACACATTTTCACAGAGGAATGACTTAACACTGCAAGGCTCAGCTCCCTCCAGACTCTTCCCTCCTTTTCACATCTCTGCAGGGCTTCATCCTTGCCAGCTCCTCTCAGTTCCAGGCTGCTTACGTGTGTAGCTTTTGAAGACAGCTCTCCTGTCAGTGTCAGAGGCTTTTATGGCAGTAATTATCTCAGGATGAATGCTTTGCTGGGATTAAAGGTTTCAATTCATGTCCTTTTGGGTTTTATTTTGTTTCACTGGGTTTTTCTTAAAGTTTCTGTGTGCTGTTGTTTAATTTCATCTTCCAAACTTTTAATTATTTAAAGTTTTGCCCTTTTTCCTTTGGCTAACATGTTAYAGGTTCCCTGTGGGAGTCCAGTTCAGGATTCAGTAATAAAACCAAGTGAAGAGTGAATTGCCTGGGCTCTGTCCCATCCTATTGTCTGCCCCATCCTATTGACTTAACAGCTAAAATCCCTAAAATGACATAGCTGGTGGGAGCAGTGGCATTCACATGAGGTGAATAATCTCCAAGAGAGCTTTTCAAATTCACTGTGAGGCATCTTCAGGAGGTAACTGAGCAGTGCTTTTTCTGAAGCCAATTGTGCACCAGCTGAGCATCTGCCCAAAGGTCCCTTGTGCACCTCGCCTTCCCTAAACTCATTCAAGTTATTCAGAGAGTCAAATGACAGTGCATCTACAAAAAAATTCAGAAAAAAAAAAATCAGCAAAGTGAAGTCATATTTGTTTTGAGGGTTTGTAGAAAAGGGTTGGATTCTTTTCTGTAACATTGGCAGGCTCTGATTCAGCTCTGGCAGTAATTATTCAGAGGAAGGATGGATTCTGTATGAGAGAGAAAGAGAGAAAATACACATCATTCCCAGGGAGTCTTGCCAGTCTGTGCAATTATACTGATTCCTGACATCTCTGGACAGTGGGAGAGGATAAAAATGAGGTTCAGATTTGACACACATGAATTCCTGAGGTGGAAAAGCCAGCCTGACTCCCAAGGTGCCACATGACCCCACGTCTGCCCCTCTGGTTCTGGCCAGGCAGGGGCTCAGCTCTCAGACGCCCTCCCCAGGTTTGGAGTCTCATTTAAAATCACAATTTCTGCTAAAAACCCGTGTGCTGCCTCTCTAGGTGGAGCTGGCCTGGCTTCAGCCTGTAGCATCCATCCTGAGGTGCAGCTGAGGAGTTTTCTGCTGCCCAAAGCCAGCTGGGAGCAGCTCTGGCCCCTGGGCAGGGTGATCCCAGCAGCATCTTCCACTTCTGGGGACCCAGCTCCCAAATCTCTGCTCCCACCTGGTGTCACACAGGGGATGTGCCCCTGCCCCTTTCTCTGCCATCCCCCTGCTTACACATTTAATCACTGGGCTGGTCCTGATCCTTCCAGTGTTGTCTGGCTCAACTTTGGCTACAAAATACACAAAATTCACCAAAGGTTTGTGGCATATAAGCAGCAGAATGATTTTTTTGGTAAAAACTTTCAGATATATGGATCAGTGGGGCTGGGGAGCTTTTTGGTGCAAATGGTTTTGAATCAGGGTCAGATTGGTTGTTCAGGCATTCAAAATCCCTCTCAAGCCTTTGGGACTTCTGTTTAAATGCAGACAGTTAAATTCTGTTCATCTTCACCAATTCAGGCATGCACAAATGCACAACAGGTTAGTGACAGTTATTTTAATATTGATTAAATGCATTTAGTAGAACACCTTGTTCTACACTKGACCTATTTCCTCAGTTTTTCTCTGTTTGTGGAATTGTATTCATTCAAAAAAATTTGAGTAGAACATACTACAACTGGGTGATCTTTATAGAACTGAGTCTATTGGGGTTGGTTGGTCCTTGTAATTTTCCTCTGGTAGTGTTTGAGCCCAAATTTAAAATCTGGGTTGTCCCAAGCCTTATCCAGCCTGGCCTTGAGCACTGCCAGGGATCCAGGGGCAGCCACAGCTGCTCTGGGCACCTGTGCCAGGGCCTGCCCAYCCTCACWGGGAAGATTTTTTTCATAATATCTCATCTAAACCGTTCAGTTTGAAGCCATTTGCCYTTGTTCTGTCCCTACAYACTCTTGTRAAAAATCCCTCTCCATCTTTCCTGTAGGTTTCCTTTATCATCTGATTCCAAAGAGAGGCCTTGCAGCCAAAGCTGTTGTGTCTCTGATGAGGAGGTCAGGGCCAAGCCAGCAGCCTGGAGCTGCCTGTGAGCCCCTGGCCACAGTGACCMCTGCCCACCCAGCTGTTAAACCTCTGAGCAGGGTTTGCTTTGCCATTGCTCCACCACCTTTGCTTCCTCCAAGCTCTTGCAGGATGAGTTCCCCTTGTCTCACCACCCCCAGCCCAGCCTCGGGGGTCTGAGCTCTGTTCAATATTTTTATTGATGACAYSGATGAGGGTGTTGAGTCTTTCATCRGTGAATCTGCAGGTGACACTGAGCTGGGAGCTGTGTCCATCTGTTGGARGGTGGGAGGGCTYTGCAGGGAGACCTGGAAGGGTTGGAGGGATGGGCAGAGTCTAACAGGATGGAGTTTGATAAACCCAAGTGCCCAGTCCTGCACTTTGGCCACAATAACCCCTGCAGTGCYCTGGGCTGGGGATGCT
This sequence comes from Cardinalis cardinalis, assembly GCA_014549065.1. Taxonomy (NCBI): domain Eukaryota; kingdom Metazoa; phylum Chordata; class Aves; order Passeriformes; family Cardinalidae; genus Cardinalis; species Cardinalis cardinalis. The sequence goes on along the minus strand of JACDOX010000010.1, from coordinate 686,547 downwards.
GTGGCTGGGCAGTGCCGGGCACAGAGGGACCTGGGGACACAGAGGGACAGCAGCTGGGCAGGAGCCAGCAGTGCCCTGGGGGCCGAGGAGGCCAAAGGCTSCGGGCCTGGCTCAGCAATGGAGCGGCCAGAGGAGCAGGGAGGTCACYCTGCCCTGCCCTGGGCACTGGGGGGRCACACCTGGGGTGCTGGGCCAGCTCTGGGCCCTCAGCTGGGAAGGACCCTGGGACACTGAGCACATCCAGAGGGGCTGGRAACACAAACCCTGAGAGGAGCCCCTGAGGGAGCTGGGGGTGCTCAGCCTGGAGAAAAGGAGACTCAGGGCTGCCCYCATCACTCYCTGCAGCTCCTGAAAGGTGCCTGTGCTCAGCTGGGGCTGGGCTCTTKCTCCAGCAGCACTGACAYAACCAGAGCACACAGCCTCAAGGGAAATAAATACAGGTTGGATACCAGGAAAAAGTTTTTTACAGAAAGAGTGATAAAGTTCTGGAATGGCTGCCCAGGGAGGTGGTGGAGTCCCCATCCCTGGGTGTGTTTAACAAAGCCTGGATGTGGCACTGGGGGCCAGGGTTTAGCTGAGGGGTTGGGGCTGGGTTGGACTCAATGATCTTGAAGGTCTCTCCCAACCCAACCCAGTGATTCTGTGAATTCTGTGATTCTGAATCCCTGTGACTCCCTGAGCCTCTCTGTAGCTGGGTTGGTGACTCACTTGGAGCCCTGCAGCCTCAGAACCTCACAGGAGACCTTGCAGGGCCAGGCTGAGCTCCTGAGCAGGGCAAGCAGACCCCAGCACTGGGCCAGCAGGTGAGGCTGGCRGCTCAAGGCTTTGGCCAGTGCCTCTCTCATCACCCCAGAAAAGCTCCCTCTGAAGTGGTTTATCCCCACTCCAGATGGGCTGGAGCCAGAAAGGGAGTGCTGGCTTGGAGGAATCCACGGTGTGCACTTCATAAAAAGAAGCTTTCAGGAGAGGAATGTGTGAGCTAATGCAGTCCCAGGGCAGCAGTAACTCGTGCTCTGACAGGTTCTGGGTCTGAGGCTCGTTACCTGCCCCTGCTTGTCCGTGCTGATTGTCTCCTGCCAAGGCAATGCTCAGCCCTGAGTGGTCAAGAGGTTCAGCACTCCCAGGCTGGCAGGGAACGGCTTTCTCCAGGTGTGCAGGCACTGAGGTGGATTGTAATCACATTTATTTACAACAAGGTCAGGTGGTGTCCAAGCTCCCCTTGCAYAATGCACTGGCAAAAAATAGAAATAGAGCAAAAAAAGACAGGTTTCAAGGAACAACRGGCAAAAGCATCAGAGCATGTTATRATGTCCTTGCCTCTTGAATTAAAAAACTCTAAGGGAGATTTTGGAATCCATAGCACAGAAGTTTTATTTTTAAAGAAAGCAGGGTACACATTTACTGTGAGCAGCACAGATTGATTGTGCAAGGGCAGAAAGTTGAGTGACTGGCATCTCATKGTCTCTTACACTCTAGTTTTATTTCTGAAAAATATCTTTTCACAGGCTGTATAAATGACATTCTCTAGTTCATCTATAGAGACATTGCCTTCCAGTTGGCATCCRGGTATCCCAATGTGCTCAGCCATAAACTCCTCCACACAGATCACACATCTGAGCCATTAGAAACTTTTGCTGAGAGGGGAAAAGTGTGCTCCTGAGCCATTGGAAAGTTCAGGGCGTGTAAAATATTTCCTGCTTCAATGAACATTTGGAAATCAAGTGTTTCATTACAATGGTTGGAGCTGGCAGCTCTCACTTTGGGGGGAAAAGGGATTGTGACAGCAATGAAATAACAGTGAAAGTGTGAGATAGCTGACAGTGGAATTCCCTCTCAAACACAACTTTCAGTTCAGTGTCAGCAGAATTCCTGAACAAAATATTAAGGCACAAATGAAAATATTCCTAGAGAAGGATTAATTTTGGGGGCAGAAGGAGATCAGGGGAGAGAGGGAGGATGGTTTCTCAGCACTCCAGGCTGGAAGGGACCCCAGGAGAGCTCCTGTCCCACCTTGTGCTCTGAGGGGGTGAGCTCTGGGATCACTGGGCTCTGCAGGGCTCCCTGTAGCTGCTCTTGGGAGCCCCCAAGGATGGAGGATCACAGCCTGCTCCTCTGACCCTGCCAGGGAGAGATTTCTACCAGGCACTGCATTCTAGGGACTGGAGATCAGGAGAAAATGGGACCGTGGTGGCCTTTGAGACAATTCTCTCTCTGTGAGGAGGCAGGAATGTACAGCTGTGGGTTTTGGGGGCAGAATTTTGTCATTGCCTGCTCTGTTTTGGGGGGTTATTTATCCAGCCTGTCCTGATGGAGCTGCTCCAGCTGATATAGGATATCTCTAGGAGGAGTTTGCTGGCTGGACAYTTTCAGGAAGACAGCAGCCAGAAATTCTGGCTGGTGTGGCTCCCTCTGTTTGCCCTCCATGGGGAAACACAGGACAGGTTTCCTGTTTGCTTCCTATTCACTGCAAACATGCAGCAARGGACAGCAACTGCACTCAGCTTTCAGCTTTAATCACTGAAAATTGCTRAAGAGCAGCAAAATGATGGTGTGGAGGAGCAGCCTGAAGAGCTCAAGTGTTTGGCACACAGACCCAGGATGCTCCACTCTTCACATATTCCAATTTCAGTTTAACCATGTCTGACCACAGCCAAGAACTCTCAACATTGTATAATCACATCTCAAGTTGATACCTGTTAGAGCAGGTGTGTATTATTAATGCTGGATTTCTGGAAGCAATTTCAGCTCTGTTGATAAGTCCTCAGGGCTTTCTTTTTTATTTTTCTTTATTCATGTTTCTCTTAGAATATGCTTAACTGATTGTATACAAACATCRATGTTTATTGGTCTGTGGGAATGTAGGAGGTAGGAATTTTGGGTTTATTTACTTGTTGATGCTGACCTCTTTGGGGGATTTAAAAGCAGTATGCAGGTATCCAAAATATGATTAGCTTTTCAGTATCTACCAGTCATTAGGTTAAACTTTATGGCTTTTTAATAAATTCCCTRAGGAGAAGRTATTTTTAATATCAATTGTCACAAYGTGATGGTTTATTTTAATGTGTTTTTTTCTATGCATAGTATACTGATTTTAATTGTTGTTTACACAAAATTTCATACACTTTAACAAAGTCTATTGAAATATTTAAATATTTACTAGGGTATAGAGCTGATAGCTGCATTTATGATTGATTTTTATCTGTAAATTTTGACCAGCTTGGAATGGAGACTGGTGTTTTAAAACCTGTTTCTCATATCCAATGCTATTGTAAATGGAAATGTTTAATTTTAAAGCATTTTAAGGAATAACAGCAGGCTTTAARACTGTATACTCAACTGAGTGGTCTTTACCTTCAAAACCCAGTTACTGTGAATGAGACTCTCTTATGACTGGAGGTTGCAAGTCTGGATCCAGAGTAAATACTTGATTTAGTGGGAGAATATTCTGAGTTCTTTGAAATGTTATTCAAGATATCCTAAMGTATATTTGTAATTTACTGGAAATATTTGCTCTTCCCAACTTATTTTTCTTTCTCTATTGATAGTATTTGATATATACTTACTCTAGCTTGGAATAACTCAGTGTGTAACAGATATTTTCCATTTCCTTTGAACATGTTCAGGTTAAGTAACCAGAGGTGAGAATATATTCTCTAATGAAATCCTTTGATTTGAAGAGTTTGGGGAYACTTGTTTGGTCCCCATCACTGTTGGTTTTGTCAGGTGAAGTGGCAGAATCCCAGAATTTGGATTGGAAGGAACATTAAATCCCACCCAGTGCCACCCCTGCCATGGCAGGGACACCTCCCACTGTCCCAGGTGCTCCCAGCCCCAATGTCCAGCCTGGCCTTGGGCACTGCCAGGGATCCAGGGGCAGCCACAGCTGCTCTGGGCACCTGTGCCAGGGCCTCACACCCTCTCAGGGATGAATTTTTTCCCTAATATCTTATCTAAACCTACTCCCTTTCAGTTTGAAGCCATTTCCCCTTGTCCTGTCTCTCCATCCCTTGTCCCCAGCCCCTCTCCAGCTCTCCTGGGGCCCCCTTGGCCACTGGAAGGGGCTCCAAAGTCTCCCCCAAAACATATTTGGTGCTTGGTTCCCTAAAAAAACTCTTGAGAAGCTGATTCCCTACAAAGCCACTTTGGGACACACTACTGAGATTATTCTTTGAAAATATTTGAATTTCTATCTAAAGGTTGAGAGCTCTTGAGAGAGTTGGTTAAGAACCAACATTGCAGTGCTGGGCCCGTCCATGGGTGCAAAGACACGAGCCCAGGCAGCATTTTTGTGTCTCTGCCTGTGATTAAATGGATTTAGGATATTTCTGCTTCAGACTGAACTAAACCTGAGCTGACAATATATTTCCAGCAGACTTTTCAAAGCMAGGAGCAGCCTGGTGTGGGGGAGAAGGCACAGAATTAGGCCCTYTACCTTCATCTACCTCACAGCAGCCTCCAGAGGTTTATTTTATTTGGACTGTGATGGTGAAAACAAATTCACTGCTCATGCAGGTTGAGATCTTATCGGGCAAACCTTAGTGAAAAGCACATTTTACATTCGAGCTCTGAATGTTTTTAAACAGAGGCTTATAAGGACATTGCTGACAAGGTTTGGCATTGCAGCAGGGTTGGTTAAAATGATCTTTTTTTAAGGTAAGGATTTGTATTTGGTTTTACACAGTAATGCCTTGAAAAAAAAAGAGGGAAAACATTACTTAGGACGAGTCATAAAAATGCTTTAAAAATGCTATTAAGATTTAAGGCATAATGCAGATCCTATAAATCTGCTCTGCATTCTTTCACTAGGAATGACTGACTTTTATGAAAACTAGGGACTGTAAATCAAGAACCTAAATAAGGGGGGATTTTGACATGTAAATATAGATTATACATTAGCTGAGCCCAGGCTTGACTGCCTCCTGGTTCCAGGGGGCCACACAAAGCAGGCATTTATTCTCCTGAGCAACACTTTCACCTTGTAAAAGCTGCTAGGCAAAACTATAGTTTATCATTCCTCTGGGGAGAAACTTTTTTCTTTTTTTCCTAGCAATTTGGGAAGGGGATTTGCTTGCTCTTTCACTCAGGCCTGATTTTCTGCCTCCCTGTTCACTCATTCCTTGTCTTGGGCTCTGTGTGTGTGTTTGAGGAGATGGCAGCACTTCTGGAAGCAGTGCTGGGGCTSTCTGAACACAGATGTTGGATGGAAGGTTAATCCCAGCTGGAAGGATAAWCCCARSTGGAAGGWTAAWCCCAGCTAGAAGCTTAAACTCATCTGGAAAGATAAACCCAACTGGAAGGTTAAACCCAGTTGGAAGGTTAACCCTGGCTAGAAGGTTAAACCCAACAGGWAGGTTAATCCCAGCTAGAARGATAATCCCAGCTAGAAGCCTAAACCCAACTGGAAGGTTAATCCCAGGTAGAAGGATAAACCCAACTGGAAAGATAGACCCATCTAGAAATTTAAACCCAACTGGAAGGCTAAACACAGCTAGAAGGTTAATTCCAATTTGAAGGTTAATCCCAGCTAGAAGCCTAAACCCAACTGGAAGCCTAAACCCAGCTGGAAGGATAAACCCAACTGGAAGGTTAATCCCAGCTGGAAGGATAAACCCAACTGGAAGGTTAATCCCAGCTAGAAGGTTAAACCCAACTGGAAGCCTAAACCCAACTGGAAGGTTAAACCCAACTGGAAGGTTAATCCCTGCTAGAAGGATAAACCCAGCTAGAAAGATAAACTCCCACATGGGTACACACACGCCCTTTTTCAGCCTACACAGATGGAATGTGCTGTTTCTGAAGCTGTTTTAAGCAGCAGCTTCTGCTCTAAACCATCCTTCAAAATGCCAAGAGCCTTCCACCACCTTATCATCACAAATGCACTTGACCATTTGCATCCTGGCCTGAGCTCAGGCATTGCTGTGCCTCTCGCTGGCGCCCAGCCATGGCTCAGCTGTGGGGATGGTGCACGGGGAGCACTCCCCTGTCCCTGCAGCTCCTTATCAGGGCAGCCCTGGCACAGCAGCCAGCCTGGCTTCGCCTTATCTGCCTCAGGCTTCCATATTTAAACAAGGATTTAAACAAGGATTTAAACAAGGAGGGCTCTCTGTGGCTGAACTAGCATCAAGCATAGCTTGACTGGAAGCCTGGCTTTTAGAGAAAGGGCATCTATCACTTTTATGTGGCATTTCAGAGCAGAAAGCATTTAATAACACGGAGAGACAAAGGAGGGATTCTGTCTTAATGCACAACCAGCCAGCTAATGATTAACTTCTCTTAATACTTAATAGGTTTATGTAGAAAAAAGCCATCAGCAAGCCCAGTGCCATGGCGTGGGTCAGGGTGGTGTGGAGGAGTTTTCTGCACGGTCTGAAGTGAAACCTGTGTGCAGCAAGTGGGCAAGAGTGTGTCATACACTTCAAAAAATGCATGTAAGTCATACTCAATGGCCTTTAGAACAGGAGGAGCAGGGTCGGGGCTGGGGTTAGGGCAGCAGGGAACCTCCAACCTSCAGCAGAGAGCAGTGGCTGCAGACAGGACTGGAAAGAAGGTGGAGGCTGAAAGYGAGTAAGTTTAGATTGGATATTGGGGAGGAATTCTTCCCTGTAAGGATGGGAGACCCTGGCAGAGATGCCCAGAGCAGCTGGGGCTGCCCCTGGATCCCTGGCAGTGCCCAAGGCCAGGCTGGACAGGGCTGGGAGCACCTGGGACAGTGGAAGGTGTCCCTGCCATGGCATGGGACTGGATGGGATTTAAGGTCCCTTCCATCCCAAACCCAATCTGTGTTTGAGAGAAGAATAAGAGAGAGAAAGGGAAAAACAAATTCCTCATCCTCTTCCTCCAGTGGAAACATGCCTTCATATCTCCAGTTGCCTTTTATGAGAGCACAATGCAAATGAGGCAGAAAAAGGCATTTTGACTTGCCAGTGCATTTCCAGAGAGTTRGAAGCCCTGGTTTCTCATGAGGGTGGTTGTTACATGTATTCTCAAAAATAATTATTCATAAGTGAGCTAGTTGTGATAAAAAGGTTGTTTGGGTTTTTTTGGTTTTGTTTTTGTTTGGGTTTTTTTGTGTGTGTTTTTCTTTTTTTGTTTTGGGGGATTTTTGGGGTTTTTTGGTGGGTTTTTTGTTTGTTTGTTGTTGTTTGTTTTTTGATTTTTTTTGTTGTTGCTTTTTTTGGGTTTTTTTTGTGGTTTTGGTTTGGGTTTTTTGGGTTTTTTTTTTGTTTGTTTGGGGTTTTTTTGTTGGTGGGGTTGTTTCGGGGTTTTTTTTGGGTTTTTTTGGGGTTTTTTTGTGAACTGTGAGTAACTCTGACTCTGTATGTGCAGAATGGAAATCTGGAGCTGAGTGCCCCTGGACAGAGACCCCTGGGTGCTTCCCTGGCACCTTCTGAGATCAGTTTGCATCTCAGGAGCTTTGCCTGGCTCACCCAAAGGGCACTTTGGGCTCACTTTTCCTGGGCTTTCCTGGGCTGCAGTCCCAGCAAGGTGCAGCCCCTGGAGCTGCAGCTTCTCCTTTCATTTTGGCCTGAAGCTCTTCAGAGGTGTGTGAACTCCTGTGAACCCAGGCTGTGCTCAGGACATGGGGCTCTGATTATTAAACACTTTTTCAATGTCTGCAGCAGCTTTCACCCAAGGACACACCAGTGCRCTCATGATTAACTGCTCACTCCACRCTCTGTCCCTGTAGGAAACACCTGGGAAAGCCATGGCAGCTCTGCACACCCTTCCCCAGCAGTGGTGGAGAGGGACCTGCTCTGAGGTCTCATTTAAAAGTGCAGAGCACTTTACATGAGCACTTTCCAGCTCTGCACTTTGAGTGGCCCTTGTCTATAGCGTGATTTAAGCCAAACACAGATGCCATGCCACATAAACACAACACCACAACCCTGCTTGATGCCTCTGCAGTGAGATGAAGGGCAGTGGCAGCTTTAGGGTACTGGTATATCACTTAAAAACCTGTTTTCCAGCATTTCCCTTCCCATTACAGGATTTTGGAGGGGAAAATCAAACCAGTTCTGTCTCTCTGTTTCATACATATTTTTGTTGCTTTATTAGACTTATTGTGCTTGGAGCAAAGAGGGTTTCTCCTGCAGAAACAAGCATTAAGAGGGAGCTCTGCCCCAGTGTCAGGGTCACAGTGGCCAGGTAGGTGGTGTGGATAACCCATGTTCAATCGTTTCCACTGGACTGAGAGCCAGCAGTGGGTACAGAGCCTGCCTCAGCTCCCTCGCCTTGTTTTAGGGACCTCCTGCAACACAGGGAAATCTTTGCCAACCTTTTGAACACCTTTGTGGCAGTCTCTTTTCCATACAGGTGGTGTTTAGAGGGAATTTGGTTTCTTTTTTTTTTTTTTTCAGTTGCATCTGTCCTACAGCCTCCCAACTCCAGGTGAGTTTGTTGTCTGTGCAACTGGATTTTGCCTTTGCATGTATTTGAAAGCAACTGTCAACACCAACCCTGAAGTTTTCTCCCCCCTTTCAGCCTTTCAGACACAGCTAAGCCTAAAACCACAGAGCTTTGCTGCATGGCTGGGGTTTTACAGCCAGATCACCCCYGGGTGTGACTGACAACCCATAAAACCCCAGAAGCTGGGGGTGGAAGGGGCTGTGAGGTCAGCAGTTCCATTGCMCTGCCACAGGTGGGTCAGAAGTTCTGTGCCAGGGGTGGCTGCCATTAATCACTGAATTTCTGAGCCTAACACTGAGCCCTGCTGGTTGTGAGCACCAGCAGCAGCTCAGGGCARTGGGAATCCAGGCTGGCCTGGGACAGGATGGTTGAGAGGGGATCTCCTGTGATCGCCCAAGTGATCAGCATGGGATGAGCTGGGCTGCTCACACAGGGCAGGGCTTCCATTGTTGGGGAGATTGAGACACTGCTGAACCTGCTTGGTGTGATAACTTCATCTGCCTGTGTTTAAATCAGGGAGGATTTTCTGTTCATTCACAGTTAAGCGAGTTCTTCCCCTCCTTGAAGTTGAGCACTGTGCAAATCACAGGGTCTTTTATTATAATACCTTTTGCAGAGGACATCTCAAACTATTAATTAGTAGGTAGATATAACATTTTTCTTCAGCTTATTTTCTTTCCGCAAATAAGGATATTTTTTTGTCTTTTTTTTTTTTTAAGCAAAACCAAAATTCTTTTACTTTTTACTCTCAATATATCTGACACAAAGAAAACAGAATGAAAGCAAACAGTAACTCAACTTTTACCACAACATGAAATCCTGTTTGCACTCTGCACATCAACTGTTGACATTAACTGGCAGATATGCCACTTCCATGCCAGGGTTTCATTCTTGGAACATGAGATCAGTCTGACTCTGTGAAAATAAACACTAAAGAAAACATGCTCATTAAAGTGCTCAGCTCATAAAGGCCCAGTGCTCAGAAATCTGGGCAGCTGCTGCCACCCCACCGAGGCTGTCTCAGCTCTCCAAGCTGTGTTTTTGCAGGTAACCAGCCYGCTCCCATTCCTGTTCAGAGTTACAGGACTCAGTTTCCCCCCAGCACTGTTTGGAATTACCTCTTTTCTCCATTCTGCAAGTGTCAGTTCTTTTACTATTTCTCAGCTGTTTCCATGTCRTGATAACCTGGCACTTCCTTGGCTTGTTTTGTTACAAAGCTGGAGACTTGTTTTGCTAGAGTTGTTTCCTTCTCWTTTTGGGAAGAAATGATCCCACAGCAAGGTCCAGCCTCTTCTGTGCCTACTCTTCCTCCACAGAATCTTTTACAGAAGTTAAATGTGGCACAGGCTGCTCTTGCCTAGTGCTCAGAAGATGCTGGGACATAAGAAGCAGGGCACAGGAAATATGAAGAAAAAAGAGAGGGAAATCCTCTTCCCTGGAGTTACAATTAAAGCTAAATAGGGAGTCCTGAGTTGAAAGGTAGAGAAATTAGTTTTGTTTCAGGTGGAACTTCTTTTGGAGGGAAGTGTTGAAATGAGAGAGCTTTGGCCTTAAGTTTTTATGCTCAACTAAGTGGTAGCTGAAGAATTGCTTTAAATAATTTCAGTTAAACTAGTGAGCAGGGAAATCAATTTCCTTTCAAAAGGATGTGGTGGAAAGGCAAAGCCTTGGGTTACAGCTCKGACAAAAAAGAAAAAGTAAGTGCTTTCCATTTAATTCCTTGTGCCTGTCATAGTTCTGCAGACATCTTTGAGATTTACAGAGCAGATGCTCTGGTTTGAGGTGCCAGCTCACCTTGCCTGACCTCCCACAAAAGGCAGGTCTGGGAGTCTGACCCTGTAATTTCTGCATCAGGCACCTCTCTGTGTGTCTGAGCTGTAGCACGGCCCTGAGATACCCATCAGCTCCTGGCTGGGGGCTGCAGCAGAGGAAATCCAGCACATCCTTAGGTAGCTGGGTTTAAATCACTGAGATAAGCCTGCACTTCTAAGGCTYTCCCTGAAGACAAGACAGCAGCAAGGATTTGCAGGGGAGGGCAGAGCTTGTGGGAGGGTGAGAGGCTGCAGGTCCTGCCAGTGATTTCCTGATGCTGGGAAATGGGGAACATGCAAAGTGTTGCTCTAATTCCAATAAAACAAAAGTGCAGCATCATTCTGCAGAGGACTTAGTGAGAAATGTATTCTTCAGGAAATKAAAGGGCTTTAGAAGACCAGTGGGCTTGGGTTTATTAATTATTTGGTTTTCAGTGATGACATTATTTGAGTGATCAGGCAGGAATGCTGTAGAGAGAACAAATTAAAACCACTCTGGGAAAAGAGAAAGGATTCTACCTCTGAAAGCAATTCTATTTGGTTTTATRCTATCTGAGTACAGGTCATCTTCTTCTGTCCCAACTGTTTCAAAAACTTATTTTGAAAGTATTTCACTTATGAGTTTAGCATTTGAGAGCCAAATCTGGTTTCTATACCAAAGGCTTCAGTGAAATTTAAGTCAAAATTAAAAAGAACAAAGTTGTCTGGGGTGACATTACATGGAATAAATTTATTTCAAGCCAACAACTTCCAAATGATGTTACTCTCTAGTAGTGATAAACATTAACCCACATTTCACTTTGTTGTTCTCTACATCTATATAACCATAGTCAGAGTTTCTCAGGCCTGAACATGAAGCTCTATCTGGGATACTTACATTAGTATTAGAGAAAATAGTTTCTTTATTATTTAAGTAATATAGTTTTAACCAAAATTTGAACATAGGTGCTGACTTATGAGCCATCCAATGGCTCTATATGTTTTTATAGAAATATTTTGATATATTTTAACATATTGAGGAAGTTTCTTGTATTTCCTGCCTCTTATCTACTATATTTTTACTGCAAACCCCTAATGTTCCTACATTTTTGCTTCATTSCTTTTCCATCTCCCACTTTCTTCAGTACAGATCTCCTGTTCCTAGCTCAACACTTCTCCCTTCCCATCCAGAATTTCATTAACAGGGATGCAAAAAAATAGAATGTGCTGGGTTTGTTTAAGGGCAATTATTTCAAATGCAGTTGACCTGTGCTCTGTGAGCGAAAATACATTTTTCAGACTGATTTATAAGAGGCTAAGTCAGTGCATCTTATCATTAAAACACCTACTATGCCTGAGGTTAAAAGAAATGAGATGTAAGAAAGATGAAAGTTGTCTGAGTACCTGTGGTATGAAGACCAAGGTATTCAGGGGGAAGAGATGAACAAGAGAGAATGGAAAATAGTTATTCATTAGTAGTTATTCATTAATAGTTGTTCATTAATCTATCAACATGCATTCTTTTTTTCTTTTTTTTGGAGGGGGGATGGAATTTCTTAAGAAAAATTAAGCAGGATACCATCTGAGGAGATACAAAATACTAAAATACATAAGAACTTTGTCTTTCAGATGAATAATGTAATTAAGGAAATAYATTTAGTTAGCAGCCTAATATCAGGACTGTGGACTAGACTCATTAGTCTGTGGTAGCTGTTTTGACCAATCCATTCTGACTGGAAGGATTTTGTCTGCTTAGAGATGCTCTTCTGAAACTTCTATTGTCACCAGTACAATACTGGGAATCGTAAAAATCCAGGGAACTTCGGGCTCCTGTGCATAACAGATCAGTGCATTAAACGTCCTCATTCTGAGATCCCAATTCTGCTTAGAATTAACCCACCTGGAAGGGAATTAGACAGAATTTCTGTGCAGAATAGCAGGAACGTGCTCTACAGAGCATTTGGCTACAAAGATGTTCACTTCAAGGCATCTATTGTACCAAAAATATAAAGTTAATTTTTTTTTTCTAGCAGGCAAGTAGGGAAGAAAATGTGCAGATTGCTGTCCAATGGAAACAGTAGAGAGCTGCTGGAGGTCAGGAGCACCCTGGTACCTCTGCAGTTACTGGTGCTGCCTCCAGGGCAAAACTTTTCCCTGAAAAGAACTTTGTAAGCTTCACAGCAGAGGTTGGGCTTATTGCATGAGCCACTAACTGTTTAAAAGTCGGGATCCTCTGCCAAACTGATTGCCTGGTTTAGGCAAAGAGGCAGCACCAGATAGCAGCTCTCCCCACCCATTTGTGGCTGGGGTCTGGTGGGCTCTCAAGTCCTCCTTAATCTCTCTCCACGCAGGAGAAGCACAGGACCTACCATGGTGTCAGGCAGAGCGTTGGAAATATGAAGTAAAATGTTTATTTTCCAAAAGCAATTAGGTGTGAGTGAGGCCCTGTCTGGTTGGGGCTCTGCTTCTAAAGGCATGGGCTCGAATTTGGCAAGTGCTGGCCTAGCCAGTGCATGATGTTATTTAAAAGTGAAAGCCCAGAGTTTGGAAAGCAGCATCCAAATAACTCCCAGTGGTGTCTAAACCATATCTTGAAGGAAAAAAAATCAACCTTATGCTGCYCCTATAATAAAATTAATCAATATTAAATTAAAATTAGTTTTAATTAAGGTAGATTAGCACTGTCTAATATAATCCTCTGACTTCCAGAATACTTTGAAAGTCCAATTTAGCTATTAGATAATAAAAATAGAGAAGAAAATTGTGTACAGCCTCCATCTACATTAGGCTGGAAGTTTTTGGGTCTGTTTTCCTATGCCCTGCTTCCATTGCTTCTTTTATTTTGACTGCTTCATGGGGTATTGGTAATTATTACAGAAGCAAAATGAAAATAAATCAGAGCTTTTCCAAAAGGTTATAGGAAGTATAGGCTCAGAGCCTAGGAAACCTCACCAAATTCATTTCAACTACACAGCCTGTGAGCACAGAAGTGTTTTAGGAAATTTGCTTTCATTTCTCATGATTTTAGGTATCATGAGGTGCTTAATAAGATGTGTAATGCTGGGGTGACCTGCCCCTGCTTTCCCAGTGCAGTTAGCTGAGACAGGCTGGGGTTTGTGCAGTTGAGTGCTGGGAGGCTGAGGGCATGCAGGTGGGAGAGCAGCCAGTGCCAACCATCACAGCAGAGCTCCTGGAGAGGCAGGTCCAGGTGAAAAACGTGACCACATCCCTGGGTCACCTTTCCTCACTGTGCCTTCTGCTCTGGAGGGGAGAGCCTCGCTGTTCAAAGCCTCACACTGTACCCACAGCCTTCCTAAACACCATAAAACRCCATAAAACACCCTCTGCCTCGGTGTGGGTGGGCAGTTAAAGCAAAGGCAAACACCCAGTCCTGCCAGGTTGTGTTTTTTGAAGCAGTGGGTGAGATGTGCTTCCAAAGGAGTGACCACAARGACGTGGGAAACACCTGCAAGGCTTTGTTGCATGGCACCCAACAGGAGTCCAAAGCCCACCTGTGAGTTCCCTGCAAAGCTGTTGCAACAACATCAGTAAGGCAGGAAAGAAATGCCCCTCTGTATTTATTGGTGGTGTTTTGTTTGTGCAAATGAGATGGGCACACACCAGTAATTGTAGTGTGAGGGAAAATCACCTCCCCATCATCACTGGGCAGCACAAGCGCTAGGAAAAGGGCCAAAGGTGGTGGCTGTCCCCTCCAGAGCAGCCCAGGATGGCACACCTGCACCCATGGTGTGACACAGCCCTGGAGTGTACCTGGGGTGCTCTAAGACCTCTGTCTCAAGATTGGCTTGCTAAGGACCTGGCACAACAGCTGTGATTCACAGATGTCAAGCTGACAGCACATTTTTGTCAAACACACCTTGTCTAGTTTCATTTGATGTCTTGAAAATATCACCTCGAGTGGGGAGGAAACAAACGTGTTCCATAGGAACAAGTAACTTTATAGGACAAGAACATAACCATTCCTAGATTAAGGCCAGAAGGGAATATTTGACTTCCTRTGTAACCCAGGGCAGACTGCATTATTCCACAAAAGGATATGTTTTAGAAAGACATCCGCTTTTGTTTAAAACTTTTTAGTGATGGGGAAACCATGCATGAAAAGTTCTTGCAGTGACTGACTGCTACCGAGGAAAAGTCATCACCCATTTTCCACTTTGAATTTATGTGGCTTCAGCTTCCAGTCTTTCAGCCTGTCTTTGTTTAATATGCTTTATTTTAAAAATCCTCTAGTATCAATTTTTTTTTCCCACATTTCACTCTATATTAGGGTCAAAATAGTGGCAGGTTACCTTTGGAAGTTTAAATAGATGTAGCTTCTACAGTTATTCAGAATTTTCTAGAGGTCATATTATTCTTTCATCTGTGTTTTGGCCTTCCTCCAGTGTTTCAGTAACAGGAGTAATACACACATTTCTTCCAGATTAGGTCTTTTAATTTCTTATTCCCTCTACATTTCTTTATAAACTTGCTGCTGGGTTGCAGCATGGTTGACACCTTCCCAGCTGATGAGCTGCCATGAGGAGCAGCACACTTGGCGAGGCAGGGGAGCTTCTGCTGCAGCCCAAGGCTTTGGGAGAAATGAAAGGAAAACAGCCCCTACTCCCTGGGTGTCCTGAGCCTCATGAACACAGCCAAGAGCACGGTAAATTAGAATAAATAGCCTCACACTCAGGGAGCCCTGTGCCCACAAAGGGGGTTCAGTGCTAGGAGAAGGTTTGATTTTATTYATCTACATCTGTGACAGCTTAGGAAAATGCCACGGTTACGTGCAGTGCCAGCTGTTAATGTCACTGCATCCCCATGAAACCCATCCCAGCAGCACTCCGGAGTCCAGCTAGGAGCTGGGGAGGTCTCAGACCACAGAGGGTGTTGGTTTGGTCAGAAGGCTTTCCCTGGACTCTGCCTGCAGGATCCWGCACGTACTTGAGCCATATTTTACCTGGCCTCTCTTTCCCCCTGATGTGAGCAAACTGAAGGCTGTGTAGCCATGATTGGTGTGGGAGTAATTCTGAGGGAAAAATCAACTGCAGAGAGTCTGGGGTAGCTGTGGTGTTGGGTTGGATCTGCCCACAAACACGCTGTGTGGTCATGGCCCCCAACAAATTTCCTGGGATATGCAAAGATACATCCCTGCCCTGAGCTGGCTGAAGCTGACCTGAATCTTTACAGACTTAAACAAACACCTAGTGGGAARGAGTAGGAAATATCTGTAGGATCTTTGAGTGCAATCAGTCCCCCAGCACTGCCAAGGSCACCACAAAGCCATGTCCCCAAGGGCCACATCTACATGGCTTTTAAATCCYCCCACAGGTGGTGATTYCAGCTGTGCCAGGGCTGGACAGCCCTTCCCATGAAGAGATTTTTTCTGATATCCAATCTAAATCTCCCCTGGCACAATCAAGAGACATTTTAACCTGTATCTACTTAGGTCTATTTCCTTTGGTCTTTAAATAACCCACTGGCGCTCTTTAGGGGGTTTTTTCAGCCCTGTAGAAGTGGAAGGTAAATGGGGTTCTGGCTCTTGTACTGTGAGTAGAGACTTTTCAACATTCTCTTTAGAAGATCTTTTCAGAAAGCATGACCCAGAAAATATYAGGCTTTACCTTTATTGAGCTGTCAGTGACAATCAGGAGCAAACTCATCTTTTCAATGCTGAACTGGATCAGCTGGATTGAATAATAATTGTATGGTAATTAATAAGTTATTCMAGGATGCAATTTTTACAAGTTTGCTTTTCACAGAACACTGAACACACATCATTGAGCTTCTACTGTTTTTCCTGTTTTCTCAGAAAAAAAAAAATCAAAAAACAAACTTTCTTTTATTTGGTTAATGTCAAAAATCCAAAATTAAAAAGCCTAAAGAGATGATCTGAGGCTGAGGAGACATTCACAAACCTTAGGATTTTGATAGGTTCAAAAAATAGATCAAATGTTTAATCATTTGAAGTTTTCTTTTGACTTGAGAGAATGGCTTTTTTAGGTATATATTGATATTTCATTGTRAGAAAGAAAAGGCAGGGTTAATGTCTGTCTCCCATTCTGGGACATGGGTTCAGGTCACTTTTTGTGATGTGCTCAAATATTTTCAGTGTCCTACAGGAGTCAGAGGATTTCTCTTCTCGAGGCTGGCTCTCTCAGGTAGCCTCTCCCCTTGTGTTGTGCTGCAGAAAGGTGTGCAGAGCTGAGTGTCTACATCCTGCAAAACGAGAGGAATTCTTGGAATTCCCAGTCCAAGGGTTCATATTCCAGCTGGCAAAGGCAAGTTAAATGCCCAGCAGTAATGGGACATTATTCTTGTCCTGCTGCTGCTGCTCCTGGGATGATGGGACCATGGGCAATGCTCCAGCTGGTGCTGTACAACATAGCAAAGGCAAATCAGAACAGAATAATAATTCTAAAAGCGTAATAAAAAATAAATAAGGCTGTCTGGAGCTAAGTTACTGAACTTTAAACTAGGCCTTAGGGCCTTTGCTAGCTAACACAGTTTCTTAAGGCACTTAAAATCTACTTTCTAYTTAAAACTTAAACCTACACTTCTACTTCACATCCATGTGGCTTAAAATGTCTTAATTTCTCGAAAGGCCTTAATTCAACCCCTGAATTCATCTCTTTCTCTCTCTGAGGAACTCAACGAGACTTGCATTCAAACATGTCCCCCTCCTCTTAGAACCMTGCAGATTAAACAATTCCTTTGTCTCTTTAGCCTCTGCAAATTGTTCTCAAGGAGTGCCATGATAAAGATCWGCCCTGTCAGGGAGGAGAAGATGTTTCAGGGGACGTGCTCTGGGGAAATTTGCTTTGCCTAAGGAGCCATACAAAGAGTTGTACAAAAAGAAGCAAAACCAAAGTTGTGTTATCACAATCCTCAGGRTGCAGGGGCTGCTCTCACGCTCTCTTGGTTTAGAAGAGTAGAAAATGGCAGATTTGTGCTCATTATGTGACAGACAAGCAGAGAAACTATTTTAAATGTTGTTTAAATTCTTTCAGTCTGACAGGTAAGGGATTGCTCTGTTTGGATTAATGGGCCATTACTACAGGATGTCCCTGCAGGCTCAGGTTTTGTTCCTTTCCTCCTGGCAAGCTGGAGCATGATCCAGGTATGCAAGTGCCAAAAGCATCGTTTCCATCTTCCCCCAGACTGCTGGAATGTCAAACAAACAAAACCCTGCAGTCAAAATCCTGTCCTGCTGGCACTAGAACGTGGGCTTGGGGAAGAAAAGGTCACTTCTACCTTTTTGCACAGAAACTGGGGGGGTTTGTTAGGTTAAACTGATAATGTTTGTTATCAAATGCATGATAGGATCCTGATTAGTAACGAGAGATGGAAAAAAAGGAAAAAATTACAGAAGATGACAGCAACAGTGATGCAAAATAAACAGCTAACTTCACAGTGGCTTCTGAATCCTGCTGGTGGAGACTGGTGCTGTCTGGGCTCACTGGGAGCCCTGTGTGGGGACCACTTGCCCCTTCCCCAGCAGCAATTCTCATCTTTCCCAGGCCAAGAGCATCCCAGGGTGTGCTGAGCTAATGCCAGCAGAGTTTCTCCTTTGTGGATCAAATAGCAGGAATTGAAATGAGCCTTCCTCAAATTCTCTCCCAGGATCTCCTCCAGGCAAAACTTTGAGGTTTGCATAACTCTGAAAACTAATCTGACTTGACTCTGGCAATGAAAATGAAGCCTTTTATTTGTGCCAAAAAAAGATATAKTTCTTTTAAGTAGCATTTTTCATTTCTAATATGTCATTTCTGTCTTCCCCCTTTTTTTTCCCCTCTTGCTGTGACTTTCTCCTCTTTTAAGGATATTTTTACATATACTGTTCCAGGCATGCTGAGACAAGAGTAAGATATGTGCAGAAGTTTATCAGAATGCATGAATTTGGTGTGGTCAAACAAAACATTTCAGTTACTGGTCTGAATGTGTTGTTGAAAACTGGAGGATTACATGAATAAATGGAAAAATCAATTTTCTTTTGGGTCTTGAAGCACTCCCAGAAGCTTCAAAAAGGGCAAACCAAAAGAAAGAARAACTAAATAAAATAATATCCTTTGCAATTAATAGGTAAAAATGTAGTTTTAATACAATATAACACATTGCCAGAAGARAAGTAAAGCAGCTATCATCATTTTTTGATCAAGGCAAAGGATTTTTGTGACACTTTTCATTTTCTTATATGAGAAATTTAGTTTGGAGCCAGCTGCAGCCACARAGATGCCAAAATGTTGCACCTTCTGCCTTTAGAGCATTATGCTATTACCAGAAGGTTTAGTTCAGGACCTACTAGATCTGAAAGTTTCAAGAGTCAGCTTTTGCCTCAAAAGTGAATGTTTAATAACAAAAAAAAATAGATTTAATAAAAGATGTGCAGATGTCTTAGTAATAGAGCTGTGGCTTCATGCTGGGTTCTTTTGAAACCATTTGCTCTAGAAATCTCTGTATGATAATCTCAAATTCCTGGTGCTCTGGTGTGTCTCAAACCATCAGACATGCCCTGCCTTTAAGCAATCATTCTCCCCTCATTCATGCTGTCATCTTTTTTGGGAGAGGAAAGAGAAAACCATCTAGCTGCACATTWTGGATTTAAACACATAGTGGGTTTAACTTCAGAGGGGCCAGAGCAAGAGGAGGAGCTGCAGGGACAGGCTGGGAGGTCAGGCAGGATCCCATCCATCCCTGGCCACAGCTCCAACACCCAGAGGAGAATCAGCCAGGCCCAGTATTGGCCAGGCCCAGCTGTAGCCATGGTATTTTCTGAAAAATCCCTTTGCCAGGATTTTTTCTCCTGAGAAGCTGAGAAGCCTCAGAGGAAAAGAAAAACAATAATTATCTGCTGCTGTGGAATGCAACAGGTGCATCTTTGATTGGTCCCTATTGGTTGTTTTTAATTAAAGGCCAATCACAGTCAGCTGTCTTAGACTCTCTGAGAATCACAAGCTTTTGTTATCATTCCATTCCTTTTCTATTCTTAGCTGGCCTTCTGCTGAAATCCTTTCTTCTATTCTTTTAGTATAGTTTTAATATATATCATAAAATAATAAATTTAGTATTTTATAAATCATAAAAAAATAAATAAATCAGCCTTCTGAAACACAGAGTCAAGATTCTCTTCCCTCATCCTGGGACCCCTGTGAACACCACCACAGCCCAGCATCAGCCAGGCCCAGGATTAGCCAGGCCCAGGATTAGCTAGGCCCAGGGTTAGCCAGGCCCAGGATTAGCCAGGCCCAGTATTAGCTAAGCCCAGTATCAGCCAGGCCAGTATTAGCCAGGCCCAGCATCAGCCAGGTCCAGTATTAGCCAGGCCCAGTATTAGCTAAACCCAGCATCAGCCAGGCCCAATATTAGCTAAACCCAGTATCAGCCAGGCCCAGTATTAGCCAGGCCCAGCATCAGCCAGGCCCAGTATCAGCCAGGCCAGTATCAGCCAGGCCAGTACCAGCCAGGCCCAGCATTAGCTAGGCCCAGTATCAGCCAGGCCAGTATCAGCCAGGTCAGTATCAGCCAGGCCCAGTATCAGCCAGGCCAGTATCAGCCAGGCCCAGCTTTAGGGCCCAATGTGGGCTCTGGGTGGTGGAGCACAGCCTGTGGTCCTTGATGTTCCACGGGGTAATGCCCCGTGGAGATGGAGTTAATATTAAAGAGAGCAAGAAGGGAAAAGAGCCTTGAACAAAAGGGGCAGCTTGATGTGATTTATTGGGAGGGCTGAATTTCTCATTAATGTGTCATGGAGAAAAAGGGATTTAGAGCACCAGAAGCTTTTAGGTTCCCATGGCCTGGGCTGAGTGTTTGCAGTGGGATGGGCAGGCAGAGGATGCCCTTGTCCTACATTGCATAACCAGCCTGYAGAGAAAAGCACCTTTGCCATTCTGTGTGCCTCCTCAAGCCTTTACACTCTAATCCTCCTCATAAATTAAGAGGCAGTAATCACCTACTGCTTCTCCAAGTTTCCTGCTCCTGTTTGATGTCATTGTTCTTAATTCATCCTTTACRCTGGGGTTAAGCCTGCCTTGCTTTTTTTAGTGCTGCCCCTATTTAATCTTCTTAATTTATGTGGCGTGCTGATATTTGTTTAGRACTCTAAAATAGATATAAATAGTAAAATGGAGACATCCCTGAAACAAAGAGAAGTCTGTTTAGAAAGAACTGGAAAGAATCCTCTTTGTCTGCTCTGAGGAGATGACATTCATGAGGAATTGTGTAAGGAAGAAAGGATTCACTTTGTCTTAGGTTGTTTTTTTAAAGAGAAAATGGAACCTGGGAACAGTTTTTTGGTATCTTTTTGGTATCTTTTTGGTATTTTTTTGGTATGTTTTTATTAGTATTGCATAAAAATACAAAGACTAAAACTCCCTACAAATAGATGACATTATCTAGAACACCTCTGTGTTATTAGATTTTTTTATTAAAAAGAATATGCCTTCAGAAACAAAAGCTGCATCATTTATTGACAAAACAAGACATAATCAGCTACCAATTCTAGCTCTCCAACCCATAACACTAACTGAATTAAATATATTAAAAAAATAATTCTCTAGATTTTCCTGCAATCTTAAGACAGGCAGCTGAATGCACAGCGTTGTTGGGAGAGATGGAACTGAAAATGGCAGAATAACATCCCTCTACACAAGATCCACRAAGGGTAGAAATTAAACTGTCAGAAATGTGGCTTTTATTTTTTATTATTGCAATAATTACACTGACTTTAGATTGTTGTTCAACTGAGCTTTGCTAGTTAGGTGTAGATTTCTTTTCTCTCTTCCTGACTCATAAACTTCCTACATTTTAGACAAAATCTTAATGAGATTTTTCAGTTGAATGATCTCAACCTTTTTTTTTTATTTTTATCTTGTCTCAATCTCACAAGTGTCCTTTTCAACACCAATTTACCAAAGCTGCTTATGTAAGTTCATTAGGCCTTCGACTGGTTTTATATTTATCTAATTTTGTACAACAATATCTGCATTACACATAAATGGAACCTTATTATTCTGCATAAATTTATGTCTTTCAAATACACAGTGTTTCTCAACGAGCTCCTAACGCTCTGAGTTTTGGGGTTTTTTTGGGGGGGCTGTCGCTTTTGTTTGGTTGGTTGGTTTTTTTGTTGTTTTTTGTTATTTTTGTTGTTGGGGTTTATTTTTTGTTTGGTTGGGTTTTTTCTGTGATAATTATTTATGGAAAACACCAAGAATTACAGACTTCTATGTTCAAGTCCTTGGGTTTTTTCTGTGATAATTATTTATGGAAAACACCAAGAATTACAGACTTCTATGTTCAAGTCCTGTGCAGCAGAAATGCCATTCTTAGAAACTGGCAAAAAAGGAGAATCATGAAGTCTTCWTAGAGTATGTAGGCACTTGGTTGATGGTGATTTAGTCAGTTGATTAAATTTTGTCAAGTGGAGGGTAAATAACTTTCAAGGAGCAATGAGAGAAATAGATACCCATCAGTATAGATGGCAATATTCTCAGCTTTCTCTATTCCTTTAGTCCAAACTTGTGTTTGGTGACAGAAATTCCTCCCTGTGAGGGTGGGCAGGCCCTGGCACAGGGTGCCCAGAGCAGCTGGGGCTGCCCCTGGATCCCTGGCAGTGCCCAAGGCCAGGTTGGACACTGGGGCTGGGAGAAGCCTGGGACAGTGGAAGGTGTCCCTGCCATGGCAGGGGTGGCACTGGATGGGCTTTAAGGTCCCTTCCATCCCAAACCATCCTGTGATTTCTGCTATTTCTAGACAGACCACAGCCTTGTGACTCCTGCCCTGATTTATGCACCACAGTGACCATTCCCAGGCTACAAAGGGCTGGTCAGCTCCTGGCTCACCCCTTGGTGATGCCCTCAGGGCTGCTGAGCCAGGGAAATCCTGTTGGCTTTGCCATGATCTGCCCTGTGAGTGCCCCAGCCCACTGAGGGCTCTGGCTGGTTCCTCTGGGCATGGTGTGCCCAACACCTCCTCACAGCGACTCCTCAGCTGAAATTAGCTCGTCTAGAGGCAGACTGAGAGCATTTGCATGTCTGGTACTGAGCTGAGTGTGTTTGTCTCAGGCTGACACCATCACTGTTAATAATCCTGCTGTAATTGAAACTTGCCTTTGACATCACCTCCCGCCTGACTAATAGGATTGTGTCTCCTTATTCTCCCTCACTATTTATTCCTGTCTCCCTGATCAGCCTGAAAGGCAACTCCCCAGCAGCATGGCACTAAAACCAAGCTGACCTGTCACAGAAGCCAAGTTTTTACCCAGGAGCCCTTCCTGAAGGAGTTGGWTGAGCCAGGTGGCACCTCCTGCTCTGGTGGTGGAGCTCTGGGACTTCTGCTGTCACCCACGACTTGAGGAGTCAGTTTTTTTAGCTCTTGCTTTGCTTTCACCATAATTGTTCCCATAGAGACAATATGGGATTTTACAGGCTTCCAAATCTGGACATTAGCATTATATTCTCTCAGGATGTGTCAATGGACACGTGAATTGTGGAATATTTAAGTTGTGTTCTTGAGGTAGTTTAGAACATGGAACACACCCTTCATGATGCTATTTATAAATTTGGGGAGAGCAGTGAGTGTCTCAGTTAAAACAGCCAGCTGACTCTGTGGCTCACAACATATAAAGCACTTTCCTCATAATGTTTGCATTTGTGGGAATATTTCTTTTTCCTACACTTTGTCATGCACTGAATTTGAATGACTGATCTCTTGCACRATAACTGATATGGCTGTGATACAGCTGGCAGGCAACCTAAGACATTCTTTAATTTTTAAATAAATATGTTAAAATAACAGTGATTGAAACCGTGGCTATATTAAACTCAGTATAAATAACCTGAATTACATAAAGACAGCTATAACTGCATTACTTAAATTCACCTATGGATTCTATATCACTTAATGCATTATTTTAAAAACATTTCCAGGGAGAACATAGCTGACTCCCATGGCTTTTCTTGGAGGGACTGAGGAACTTTTTGCCCCTTAAGTCACCTGTAGTTTCTTAAAAGTGTAAAGAGAAAGAGGACATCATGTTTTTACTATATACAGACAGGCTCCTRAATAATAAAACATCTTCAGCAATGAGATTATTTTTTCCACTACAAGAAACACGTAATATTTCCACTAAATKCCTGCATGAAGTCACAGCTGGTGTAAATCAGCAAATTCCCATTGACTCCTTACTGGATGCAGTGCAGCTTTAGGAAGTGCCTGGCATTGTTATCAAAAGGGTAAACAAGAGACCAGCCAGAAACCTCAGACACAACTAACACTGTAAATTCAGTGGGACATGGTGCAGAAATTTTGTGTGAATTTATCTAAAACAGCTAAAATGTGTTTTGKTTTTTTGTTTTTTTCCTTACTCCAGAAATGGTATAGCCATGCCATATGTACTGGAGCAGAAAAAACATATAATTTAAGAAGTATATATTGCTTAACACGAGTGCTATTCCAAACATGCAGCATAAATCCTGCTCCTCGTTTTAGCAGCTGTAGCAATCCCAGTTCCCCCAGGAGCAGTGCAAGTCTTGGCTCACCCTCCCCTGTCCTGCACCTCCCACTCCCACCCCTGGAGCRGGGTGAAAGGATTTAGGAGAGATTTACTGTGGCAAGGAGCCTGAGCCTATCTATTTAATTCCAGAGCTGCTTTCCCTCTGCARAAGGAAGGCTCACGGCCTTTCCTTGCACACCCTTTGTGGTGCAAAGCTTCTCTTGGTTAAAGCACTGTATTAATGAACTTTTGTGCTCATTGACTGGTTATGGTGATGGTCCCTCTGCTTCATCTGCTGCTGTCCATGCTGGGATGTCCAGGGCTTTCCATCATGGGAAATACTTGGGTGCTCTTAGATTTATATCTGAGTTGGTCTCAGGTTGAGACTTTTCATTCTATTCAGGGGAGTAGGATGCCAAATTCCCACCAGGCTGATGGGACTGTAACCATTCCTCTTCAAAAAAGGCTCTTGTGTCTCAGCTAAAGGATTTCACTCACACTAGGTAAAAAACTTTACAGGTCAGAGAGTGTTTTCTTGTCTGCTGTCACAGGTGAACAGAATAAAAATAGGTGATAAAATTCCTTTCTTTCTAATCAGCCTGATTGGCTTGACTTTGCAGCTTTGGAGAAGGTCTGATGGATTCCTTTGGGTGCTGCAGTGCCCTTCCCAGTACCAGCTGCCCTTCTACACAGCAAAATTTACAAAAAAAAAGGTTCACAGGCTGTATCCTGTACATAACGTTGATTTCTGTCTCCTAAACAAGATTATTACTTGGGTGAAAAATCACTTCCACCTATAATATGCTGTGTAAAAAAAACAACTGGGCTTACATGTCTGCTCTCTTGTTTGAGTGGAAAAGAATTAAGGTGGCTTGTCCAATTTTATTTCCTTTAAAATTATTTATTTCCTCTCCCTTTCAGGTTTTTGTGCAGCTTTTGTAATCCCTGGAGACTCTGTATCTAACTGCATCAGGCAGAAAGTTTCTCCCCTTCATCCCTGAAGCTCAGCAACAAAGTTGTTCCAAGCACCTGGAAGGTAAGAACAGGTGTTGTCATTTTTCTTCAGCACAATTTAATTTTTTTTCAGAGTTATTAATWACTGGAATGGTAGATTTCCATCCTTGTGTTCTGATTCACTTCAGAGCTTCCAAAAGGTCACAAATTATCTAAAATTTCAGTAGAGACTCCTGCTTCTTCCATGAAGGCTGTGCAACTGCTGAAGGTGTGAAATTGGACTTGGACCCAGATGGGGATGACAGAAGGATATTTTAYTGAGGTTTTCATGGGTAAAAAAGAGAAAACAAAGGGAATAAAACTCTCCTTCAGCATCCTCAACCTGCTGCATGTGAGGCTATGATTTACTGATCCCTCTGATTTACTGATCTCATTGTGAGCRCCCACAGTAACCCTTGCTCCTGTTGAGCAGAACTGAGATGTGCATAAAAAGCACAGCTGCTTTCAGCACATAATGGGGATAATTTATAGATCAGGACTGTAGATGGCTTTATTGTGCAGTCACCAGCTCCATGAGGCAGAAGGTGCTTGGAATAGCCTTGATCATGGCATGGAAACATCTCAGAGTGACCATTGCAGCTCCTGATCACTTGCCCATTGCCATAGAAGCCCTTTGTCCCTAGTAGGACCCTGSTTCTGGGGAACTGAACAGATGAGGCTTTTTTTCCTATATTTTCCCTGTTTTTTAGCCTTTGCAAGCACTCTGCTGCTGCCTGCACACCTCTGATCTTCTGTAGAGCCTGATATGCTAAATCTCTTCCACCTTCACCTAATCTGCGCCATGGCAGCAAGAGCAGAGCATGCCAGGAGTGARTTAATGTTTGTAAAAAAGAGAAAAGTGCATCAGAACTAGGCAAGSTCTAAGCTACCAAGCTGACTTGGCTTATTGACAGCCTGTTAATGCAAAATGCAGGCCATGTTAATTGTTAGATATACTGGTCATTCTTTCCAAATTCTCATCAAACTAAATCCACCTTCAGAGTACAGGAAGTAATTCAACTTCACCTTAAATGGAGATACTCCTATTTTAATGTGTGGGTATTCCTAGCACTCCTCCCTCCCTTTTACCATTTTTGTGTCCTCCTCCATTCTCCACGAGACAGAAATGCTGGATGGGGCAGCCCAACAGAACATCCTGGCTGCTGCTCCAGGCTGGATGTGTGACCTCAGCCAGTTCCCCCAAAACTGCACAGAAACATCCCTTTTCTGCAGAGCTTCTGAGAACTCATTCTTTAATTCTTTTTGCTGTTTGGCAATTAATCCTTAAAGCAATCACAATTTGTTGCACTGAACCTGGCAGCCTAAAAAGTTATAAATTCTGTGGCCTTCTCAGTAACATCAGACCCAGCTGAATGTTTGGATGTCTTGCTACAGCCAAATTTGGGACACATCCTTTGGTGCAGAATCATTAATATAATGGTGAGGATGTATTTAGTTATAGGTGCCTAGAGCTACTTCCTTTTTGGAGCTCAGATGTGAATAGTGATGGCAAAAAAAAGCWAAGTAATGTCTTCAATTTTTTGTAAAAGTAAAACACTCCTCCCTAAATTTTAATAACATGATACCCTGTGCTTGTTCCAAACTTCTATAAATGGTCTCAAAAAGAAATCCCTGAATCTGTGAAATGTGTAGGGTTCATTTAACATCTGGAAGTGCTCTCCTCACTGGCTTTCTGGGCAGTGAGAAACGAGGCTGGCTGAGTCCTGGATACTCACACAAGGAGTCCTGAGCAGCATCAGTGCTAGTCAATAAGAGATTAAATTTTCTGCACTGGAGATTGATGCTTGAAATGTTGGGTTTGGGCATTTCCTGAGGGCCTGTTACTCATGCAGAATGTTGGGAGCTGTTTGTTTTCAGTCTGTAACTAGAGCAGCCAAGCTGATGCTCATGAGGTAATCTCTGTTGGACCATCTCTGCTGCATTTGTACAGAATAGTGCCCTTATTACATGCCTAGTTCCATTTATTTCATCTGTTAAAATTAGATATTTCCACAGAACTAAAAACACGTCCATGTTCTTGGCTAGCAGACCCAGGAGTTGAAGCTAACCATCAAACAGAGTTTCTAAACTTTTAATGGAGTTTATTATTTTCACTTTTTACAAAGTTTATTATTTTCATTTCTTTTGTTCAGGAACAAGAGCTCACAATGCCTGTGGTACTCCCCCTGGAATCTGAAAGGAAGGATCATACTGACAATTGTGATTTAAATAAAAAAATTCARAAAATAAGCAGACAAAGCCCCAAAAAGGTAAGAAAGTAAACACTCAAGCATTTCATTTTATATAATGCAATGTGAATATTTTAAAAAGTTACAGGTTCAAAAAGCCCTTTGTATCATCCTGTTAATAGGGTTGGGCTTTGAATCTTCCCTAAATGACTTTAAAAAAAAAAAAAGAGAGAGAGAGAGAGAAATTAAGAGAAGCAGTTCTGGGCATTTTTGGCAGGTTTATTCCCTCTTTTGACATTTGCTGTGTGCTCCCTGATTTTCAGTCTTCTGTTTCAGAGAGCCACAGTGAAACACCAGCCTTGATGAAGAAATAGGACATTGGTGTGGTCACAGCTCTGTGACTCAAAAAAATGGCTGGAAAAAACAAAGCCCTTCCAGCTAAACATTCAAAGAAATCAAATAATTGTTCAGACACTTTTGTTTTGAAAATTCTCATAAGCTTACCCAGAAGGCACTGAGAGAGGCTGCTTGTGTCCTTTTTCTTAAACTTGGGTTTCAGCATCTCTTTTGCATTTTTCAGCTAAACCAGTAAATACAGAATATCTTTCTCTGCAGGTATTTCAGGGGGAAAAATCTCTGCATTTTAAGGCCTGTGATCATTCAGCCTGCACTGTGGGAATAGACACTTTTTCTCAACTAACCAGCATTTGGGTTTTAAGCAAGGAAAACAAATAACAAATAGGAGGGACTACATGAATAAAATGTCTGTGTGTAAAAAGGGTGGGAAAAACAGAAGGCAAGAAGCAGCTCAGCACTATAAGCAGCTCAGACTTTAGGGCAAATGAAAAGRTGACAATAAAAGGGGACCAGCCACCATTGAAATGGATGCAAAATATGAACCACAGTTGGTGCTGAAATYTGAGCACCAGTCAAGAACTGCTGCAGTCAAGAAGCTACAAAAGTCCCTCTGGATAATAAAGTCACTCTGAACTCACAAGATTTAGAGGGATGTGCTCTCAGGGTGACCACAAAGAGATGGAAAAGCTTACTTGGTACTTCCTGCTTCCTAAAAACATTGCCCCAGAGTTAGGGAGTACTGAAAAAAGGGGAAGAGAGTTTCCTCTGAAATGTTACGAAAGGAAACTTGAAAAATCATAGAAAAATCACTGATAAAAGGTCAAGAGAAAACTCTGGTTTTTTGCTACAAGCAATTCAAGAACAGAGAGTTTAATAATTATGTAATCTTGGCCAGAACTCCACGATTAAATCAGTGAACAGAAGGATATTAAACACAGGGGAAAATACCATGGGCATAAAGCAAGAGCTCCAGATGGACTGAACCTCTGCAGCTGCACTGAGCCTCCTGCTGAGGCTGCTGGACACGCTGGACACAGGGCAGTGACCCTCAGCTGGCTGCACAGTGACCACCAGCCCCAGCTGATGCTCTGGGTCAGGCTTTGAGTGGTGACCTGCCCAGGGCAGTATATCCTTGTTGCCTGAAAAAACAGCAGATATTTCTTATTTCTCTCTGAAGAGTTGCAGCTTCCATGCTGAGCTGGTTTTCTCCTGAAGGAGCTGCAGCCAGCAGGCTCAGGGGTGGTGTGTGTCAGTCCCACAGTCAGCTGGAGACCTGGCCACACAACACACACAGCCTCCACCAGGGCTGCGAGGAATTGCTTCCAGTAATTCCCCCCGAAATGGGAGTAACAGCCCAGGATCTCATGACCTGTGCTGTGAACTTCACTGGTATCCTTGCTGAAAGGAGTTTGTTTGTAGAGATTTTCTTTGTATTTACTGATCCAAACAGAGGAAGTTCTCTGTCGTTTTCTTTTCATTGCAACATGTTCTTGGAATATTCTTTTGTATGTTTTTACTTTCTCTTTGTTTGTATGTTCTCTAGGAGGCACGGAAGACATTTCCAAACAATCTAAAAACCAGGATTTTCCTTTTGAATGTGACAGTTTAGTCCTCAAAGGACTCTCATCTGTGCACTTGGGACTGTGCTCCTAAGACAGAACTCCTTGGAAGCAGCCACAGATTCAGGTGTTGTGAGTTTGGGGTGTCCTGTTTGATACAAATGTCTTGGCTTGCCAGATGACACATTGACTTCTTTGCTAAAACCTCCCCAAGACAGCTATTTCAAGTTGAGAAATCTTAATAAATACCTCGCCTGAAAATACTGACTTACCAATAGAATTGTCCCTYGCAGGACAAATATTCCTTATTCCAATATGCCCTACTCCACTGAATTTTSTTCCAATTGGAAACAGCACCAATTTTACCCAGCAGATAATCCTGACAGCTCAGAGGGTGACCTTCCACAGGGCCTGGCCATGGCCCACTTTGCTGAGGCACCATCACAAAATCCYTTGCCATTGCCCACCTGCTGTAAATGACACCAAAGGTAGAGCTGAGACAACAGTTTACTACAAAATGTGATTGCAGGCCCATTTTTCTTCATTAATCTCATGTTAAACATAACCTATTACAGGGTTTCCATTTAAGGAACAGATGGTAAATACAAGTTAATGCAGATACAGATTAAAAAATATTGGCAACAGCTAATGCATTTACACAAAGCACAAAGCCAGTAAGTGCGAAATGTTCTTTAAAACTATGCTTAAATCATGGAAAATTAAATCCTTTGATAGGTTTGTTTTTAWATTTCTTCAGTTACAAAGTATTTCAGTCAAGTTACAGGGTAAAGGGCACCCAAGATCTCTGCCTACAAAACTTCAAGATCTACTCCATTAAGTATTTTGAARATTTCACTGCATTTTATATTTTTCCTGAGCTGCAGTATCAGACAAATGCATTGCTTGAGCAGGGGAGCCAAGAGTTGGAKCACAAGAATGGAAGCTGAGGTGCCTGGGCTTTTCCAGAGGGAGGAAGTGCTGGTTCAAGAATAGCACAGCAATTGTTTGCCTAAGAAAAACCCCAAAGAATTCAGCTTCCACACGATAAAAGTGCAAACTGTGCTGTGTGAAGCAAGGTATTCCCTACACTGCAGCTGCACATCTGGACACAGCCTGCATCAAAATCCTTTCTCCTTCACCCTGCTGATCCCTGCTGAATGGCCATTTCCATGCCACTTCCCAGGGAAGATCAACCAAAGCTCTTTTCCTTCCTGTTTGCTGCTTTCCCATGCAGGTGGATGGGGTTGGTGAGGATCCAGTCCCTGGGCAGACAGTTTAGGATCAGCCTGTGAGAGGATTTCTAGGAAAGGGCAAAAAAAAAATGGCCAAAGCCTGTCCTTATGTTGGCTGGGATAGAGGTAAATTTCTTCACCCCACTTAGTTGTTTGGCTTGGTAAGAAAGTCCTGTTAAAAATTTGATTTTTTTAATGTTAAAACAATATCTAAGGGAATTCCCACATTTAATTAAAAAATCACACAGACTCAGCTGACTCTGCAGGACCCTGCTTCTGTGCTTGCCTCTGGGTGTAGCCAAGGGAGGAGACAGAGGGATGAAGGATGTGTGTCCACAAAATCATCTGCTACATAACTGGATCTTCCCAAGTTCTTCTGGAGAACCAGGATCTCAAGCTCCTTGAAAATATCACAAATGCAAGTCAAAGAGCTGCAGTGACTCAAACAGGAAGTTTCTATTGTCTCTCTTTTTCTCCTTTAATCTGCTCTCCTCATTTTCTCTTTGCTGTCTCATCTCCCTGTCTCTTTGTGTGTGTTTTGAGRTATGCAGATTTATACAACTATTTACACTCAATCAAACAAAACCTCTTGCTTTGAAAACAATAATTATTCAAACATCTCGGGAAGAAAAGACAATGAGTGGATGTTGTTCACTGAAACAAAATAAAGCAAGACAAAGAAAGTTTAGATTTACTACAAAACAGAAACCCAGTGCTTGCAAAATAATTTGCTTTAAGTGCAGTAATAATTCCTTGAGGCAGATTATACGAGGCTCTTGCACATGAGTTACATTTCAATAGTGAGATCCAGCTCAATCTAGCAAAGAGATGAAGCTCCAAAATTTAGAGCAGGTTGGCTTTGGCTAGAAAATGTGCTTTTCAGAATCACTGCAGGATCTAGAAGGATTGCTCTGCAATTTTTCAAACATTCAARGTCGTGGAGTTTTTAGTTATTTTTTTCAACTTAGTGATGAGATGCTGCAATCTCAGAGTAATGGCACTATATAGATATTATTCCATTAGAGGAATGGAATCATGTAGATATTATTTTCATAATGCCAACAAACTTGCTGGTTTGTTGATTCAGAGAATTAATTCACCCCAAGGAAAAATACTTGGAGSTCAGCTAGGCTGGCTTGCTGGGCACCATTGCCCAAGAGGCATTTAAGGATGGAGGTACTGGTGGTGCTGGGAAGGGAGGGAAGGTGGGACAGTGGTGCCACCTCTGTGAAGGGCAGCACACTCTGGTGCCCAATTCCTGCTTATACTGACTCACTCTGGAGCTCCTGTGAGGTAAGAATCCAACTCAAAGCATTTTCCTGTCCCCCACCCTGTTCCTCCTCCAGTTTGTKAAAGCCTGGCTTGAAATTACTTAGAATCCATTTTACTTAGGTGAGTTTTCTTCTACATATATAACATTGCACTGTTACAAATAATAAATTCTTTCCCTTCCTTAGCAGCCTCCAGCACATATAATTTTGGCAAGCAGCTTGAATAAACATGTCTCTTCCCATCAGGGCTGCCTAAACACATTGGGTGCTGCCTGATCCAAGACACCTTTACTCTTTCCTAGGCATTTGTGCAGTCTGCTGCAGGATGCTTTGGAAAAATTGGAGTTTCCAGCATGAGTGAAAGTGCTCCCTCCAGATATTTAATGTACAAATGATTTTTCTTTCACAATCTCCCTCGCTCACTCTCTCCCATGTTCCACTTGGAAAGCAAACCCATCAGCATTTATTTTATGTGAGCTCCACTTCAGAATGAGGTAGGACTACCATTCTTCTTGTTTGTTTTTTTCAGCCTGATCTCAGTTTTTTGTGCTCTTAGAAGGCTCTTTGTCTCGTTTTCCCACTTGGCATTGACTCAGTAATTGATTTTTTTCCTAGTTGTCTCCAAGGCTACACCATTAAAAAGCTGCAGAGGAGTTGGGAACTTGACTGGAAAGGCACTGGAGATGTGGAGGCCCTGCTTCTCCTTGTCAGTCAGCAGAAATCAGTTTTTCTGGGACTTCCAAAGGAAAAAATACAGGGCTGCAAGCACCAGCTGCCCATGAAGTATCAGTCATTCCTTCACCCCTTTGCAAACCTCTCAGCACATGCATCCATCTCCTGGAGATCCTGCCAGAAGTTCTTCAGGACCATTGTAAAGGTCTAAAGACAGCCCATGGTAGAGCTCTGGTTCCAAGCCATGGGTCCTGCTGTGCTCCTGGGCTGGGGGAACAGGGAGGTGTGGACCTTGGCARACTCTGCTCACAACCATCAGCAGGAATGTGCAGTGCTGCTCTGGAAAACAGTCTCCAATGGAAGAGCTGTAAATATATWAATTATACTAGAATTAACCAAATAATTATGCCAGATCTTCTGKCCAGTTTAAACTCTTTGTGCCCTAGGTGGACTTGAAAAATGTTAGCTGATGATTTTTTTCTGGGCTTTAAAGCTGTTTTGAAATTCTCAAATTTTCAGGATGAAAATCAAGATTTTGAGAATTTTTATCTGAGAAAAAGCAGTATAGCTCAGAGTGAAGATTTCGTTAGTGGTAAAAAGTACCAGACTAACCAATACCACTCCTGGCTTGGTCATGAGGACAAGGGACAAGAAAGTAAATCAGACCCTAAAGAAAGTATCAGCCTAAGCAGCCTCATGGCTGAATATCAAAATAGTARCCAAATGGTTTAAACCCATATTATTTACCAGAGTAAATCTAACAATGGGGCAATTTTCACCCCTATTTCCTAATGTCAACCATTTCACCATCTCAGTTTAATCCCAGAGGTTCCTCTCTTTCCTGTGCTTTACCCCAGTGTCTGATTTTGTRGAAAGGAGATGGGATCCAGACACCTCCAACATTTCACCTGCTGGAAGGTCAGATGGCATAAGCTGAATGAGACCATTTAAAATGTCTTATCAATGTGTTGCCTTTGACATGTGAAGAGATCAAAGCTATGATTTAGGGCAGAATTACTTAAGAATTGAGCTGACAGCTTATTTACATTATTATTAATGGTAGCATTAACAGGACAGTCACACCCCAAGGGAGCTTTGCACTGTACACACATGTCAAAGGCAAATTCCCTGCCCAAATAACAAACAACTGAAAAGAATCCACTTCCTTGTCTCTTCATTTTTGACAACAGTGAACATTTCAACTGGAGACACTGAAGATTGAATTCCAGCCTCCAGTGCCACCTGCAATATCAAGAAGAACTTTTGAATATAATGCAACCTTCATGAAACACGTGGAAGTTTTTTAGATTTATAGTCACCTGGAAAACTACTGGTGACACACTGACACAAATAATTCATTTTAATCTCTGTCTCAGCCTTTTCAATTTTATCCATCAATACTTTCCTTTCTGGCTGCATCATTGTTTGAACTTATGTTGCAGTGACAATTAATATGAGTTTCATGTAGTTTGAGCCGTGAAAGTTTCTGGTTACTTGGAAACTCTTCCCATTGTCCTGATTTTAACTAAACTGTTCCACTTTGCACCTTACAGTAGATTTTACTAAAATAAAATCCCATATTGGAGAGAAACCAAAAAGGGGAAAATTGATGGGGTTTAGGTATTCCAAGAATAGAAGGCTTTAAATTCTAGATCTCTCAGATGGATCATAACACCTTGGTCAGATCCACTCCAGGATTTAGACTCCCAAATGAGATTTTGGCATAATTTAGGGGCTTATTTCCAAGAATAGGATGCTCCACCTTTCGCATGGGTCTCCAGGTGTGGAGAATTATTTACAATTTCTCAACTGGCCCATTATTCTGGTCCTGAGGTTTACTGAAAATGCAGAGTAGAGCTCTGCCTTGTTTGGGAGTGCTGCTCCATGATCAGCTGAGGTAGAGCTCCAAGGACAGCCCAAAAGATCCTGCTCTAGAGGAAAACAGTGTCATGCTGACCTGGATGAGACTGGTGGGTAGTGTGGACTTTTCCAGTCATATTTCAGCTATGGCTCTGACCAAGTTCTTTGGATCAAAATGTTCTAGCGTTCACTAATTTTGGATATATATCAGGTTTCTGAATATTTTCCCTAAGGATAGATCASTTTAAATTATAGAAGTAAATATTCATCTGAAGGTGGCAAGAACTGTGGAACCCTACTTCAAAACCCCAACTACAGATTAATGTTTATGTTATTATTTGTATGTTATAGAATGATTATGTTATTATTTGTAAGAGAAAAACATGGATTGCATCATGTGTTAGAAAAAAAAATAAGGATATGAATCCCTTCCAGAAGGGAAGTGAACATGGAGCCAGTGACCACATTTCTCCAAGAAACTTCTTTTTACTTTGAGCTGCATTTTTTGAAATATGACTTCTGCAGAAGGTGTTTGTTCCATGGCGTTGGTTTATTTATTTATTTTTTTCATTCACAACTGAATGGGTTTTATGCAYTCAGACTTTCCAGGGCAGGGAGTGCCAGCCCAAAGCAGGAGCAGCCACACTGGGAGCAGCAGGAGGAGTGGGGGGCTCTGGGCAGAGGCTGCACTCTGGGGTGTGCCGTCCATCCCTGATGTGCCAGATTTTGGGGTTTTTTGGCTTTTTTTGAGTCAGAGGCACGTGCACAGCAGTCCTGTGGCAGGTCCACAAGTCAGTGCAGAGACAAATCCCCGTGCCCAGTCAGCTCCCTGAATTAAAACCTGAGACTGGCAGTACATCAAGAACCAGAATTTGTTCCAGGTTTAAGCAAATGCAGCATGGCAGGTGTACAATGGAATTTAGGTCAGGCAGGGGAGAGAGATCAACAGCACAGAGCCATGGGCTCAAAATTTGACTAATCAAAGACTGGCCAGGGGTTTGGTCCTTGCAGAGGAAGTGGCAAACAGAGGATAATTCCATGTTTGGGGAAAACATCCCCTTGGGCACTTGTAGGCAGCCCAGACCACCAGAAAGGATTGTGACAAAAAACAGAATAACCAGGTTGGCTGGTAGCAGCCAGAACATCTACTGCAATAATCATAATCTAGGCTCTGCAAAGAGATTTTTGGGGGAAGACTGAAGGACAAGGCAAGAACAACTCTGTGGGGAAGAGCAGCTCTGCTGTAGTTTTGGAAAAACAGAATTTTAAAAAGACTCCTATATAAGAATAAGAACAATCTGACACATTAGATTTAGCAGAGAACTCAGAGATAAACTTCCTAATTTTCATGACAGATGTAAAATATTGTAAAATATTGCTTGGAAAATTGCTCTATATTTCAGGCAGGTGTTCAACRAAGCCTTTGCAGCAGCATGAAGATGTCTGCAGAAATCTAAAGCACATAAATCCAAGGAAATACCCCTGAGGTTAAGAAGGAGGATGTAATGTAAATTATTCATWGCTGGAAATTAGTAATTAGTCATTTGGTGACAGAGGAGACAGGAAGCCCAAACCAAGTTCATTAAGGGGTTCTGGGCCCTTTTTCAGCCAGGCTGCAAAGTGACAACCAGAGGAAAAGCCATAACACAGCCAGGTGAGAGCACCTGGAGTGCTGTGCCAGCTCTGGGCCCTCAGCTGGGAAGGACCTTGGGACACTGAGCACRTCCAGAGGGGCTGGGAACACAAACCCTGAGAGGAGCCCCTGAGGGAGCTGGGGGTGCTCAGCCTGGAGAAAAGGAGACTCAGGGCTGCCCTCATCACTCYCTGCAGCTCCTGAAAGGTGCCTGTGCTCAGCTGGGGCTGGGCTCTKKCTCCAGCAGCACTGACACARCCAGAGCACACAGCCTCAAGGGAAATACAGGTTGGRTATAAAAAGTTTTTCACAGAAAGGTGATAAAGTTCTGGAATGGCTGCCCRGGGAGGTGGTGGAGTCCCCATCCCTGGGTGTGTTCAACAAAGCCTGGATGTGGCACTGGGGGCCAGGGTTTAGCTGAGGGGTTGGGGCTGGGTTGGCTCAATGATCTTGAAGGTCTCTTCCAACCCAACCCWGTGATTCTGTGAATTCATTCTGTGAAGAAGAGGTTGTGCTGCAGGGGCAGATTGTGACTCCGAGAATCCCAGGGGTGTGAATAAATTCTGCCCTCCAAGGCCCCAGATGGATGTGGAATGAGCTGATAAAGACCCTGCCCACAGAGGAGCTGCCAAACGCCTGCTCAGTGACACTCAGTGCCCTGGAAGATGTCCCTCGGCCAGGGGAGGCCCCCTCACCCCATGGGGTTGCACATTTGGGATTGTGAACACACCCAAATATGGCACTGGGGTTAAATATTGCTCTGTAATTTATCCTGAGCACTTTGGGGCAGGGGCCACCTAAGGACTTTCAGCATTCACTGCTTATGGCGCCCTCAYGTTCCCTGGGAATGTAGAATCCTGCTCCTGGAAGAGAACTGGATTGAAAGGTTTCAAATAAATAYGAGAAATGAAAGTGTATAAAGGTAAAATAAATGTATTTTATTATAATAAATGTAATAAACAGAACTGTAGAAAAAAACTCAGTTATTTTAAAAATTCATCAATTTTTAATGTTCATACTTGGAGGAGTTATGTTATTTAACTAACACCTATTGGATTTTGGGAGCTGCTTTGGTAAGGATTTTTTGTTTTGAAATAGGAAAACTGGAAAAATGCAATGAAACTTGCACCCTTCATAAACAAATTAATATATTTTGCGAGGCCACCCTTCCCATGGCAGTGTTGTTGAAACAACACTGTTGAAACAAGAAGATTTTAAGGTCCCTTCCAACCCAAACCATTTAATGATTCTATGATTATAATTCAAATAAAGAATTTGTAACCTATGGGGCCAAACTTTGGAGAAAAAAAAAAACTTTGAAAAAATGGTTTTTAAAAATCTGCAGAATTTAAATTTTAACATGAAAATGCACTTCCATTTAAAAATATTTTAAGAACAAGGGCATACATAAATTTATTTAAGCTGTTAATTTATTGCAACGAGTTGGTTTTATAGACTCAAACTGTGCAACAGATTTAAGGCAGTGATTTCCTAGGGGATGGAGACCTCSATTTGAATTTTCCCACAAAAAAAAATGAATGAGGGTTGACAGTCTGGAATAATTTTAACAGGCCTGTGTATTTGTTACCTGCAGTTTGTTATACAGAAGAAAAGAAAATGTATACAAGATTGAGAGCAGCCGCAGTACAGCAACAAACTGTTAAAACAGGGCACATATATAGGTCAGGAAAGAGTTTCCATGGAGTGGGAAAAGCAGGGAAAGAAGATTTAGGAGGCAGAAATAATTATTGAGGGAATTTTTGGCATGYGGACACCGTCAGGATAGAGTCAAGCAGGCATCTGAAGCAAAGTTGGCCATTTTTTGCTGTGTGAGCAGCACAGCAGTGAGGATCATTTTTACAGGGCTCAGGGAGGAAATGAGAAGATTACACATAAATCAACAGAATTGGAAAAATGTAATAATACAGAATTCTGACAAATGCTGGTTTAAAATACATTCACTTATATAAAAGCTCTTACCAAAGCTGCACATAAACCCATGAGCTACCAGGAGTTCCAATAAGAGACTCTGGGGTTTTACTCATAAAAATGTGCTGACATGGTCGGGTCAATTTTTTTTTTTTCCCCATGAAGTTTAACTGTAGGATCAGAATGTACATCCATGCATGGCTTGAGAAGAAAAATGTCCAATTTGAGGAGTCTGGTACCAACCAGTGAATGAGATTAAGAAAATGAGATCTTAACACAGGGAAAAGCTCCTGTTTTTCTCCCATAAAAAAAAAAAAAAGTAATTACACTGTCAGCAGCAAAAATGATGCTGTTCTAGTGGATGCTGGAAATATCACATTGCATTTACTGTGGCAATGCAAAGCTGACAAAGATTTACGCATTTCYTTCCTCCTGACTTTATTTTCTTTATTGTGTTTACTTTTTAAATAGAAAATGTTGCTTGCAGAGAGCAAAAAATAAATGGAATGAGAACAAAAGAATTAATTGTGATCAGACACCTCAATTCGTCTGTTTTTTGTTTTATTTTAATGTAAAAGGACCAGATCACTAAATGGAAATTTGATTTTAGTTCTATCTTTAAACCAGGGAGTAGAATGGTGATATTCAAAGTGCTCAATAAGACTATAAAAATACCATTTAKATGTGTAAATAATGCTCCTGTGAAGTGCAAATGAGCAGTCAGATGCTCCATATCTCTCCAGGATGGCATGTGGTCAAGGAACGAGAACCATTATCTCCTCCAACAACTCACACTGTAATTAATGTATTTGTTCCTGCATGCACTGGTACTGGTGAGGCTCCTTACAAGCTTTTATAGAACYACAGTAAAAAAATATTCTTTGGAAATGACTCCTAATTAGGAATCATTTTTGGGACAGAACTTGCCCCCTCCACCCCAAATACATCAAACAAAAACAGGCAAACCTTAGGAGAGGGGCTCAGCAGAATATAGACATCAGTAAGGACTCCTGATTAGGTTCAACAACCAGAAAGCCCTGAAAACATTTGCATTGTGAAAAACAATTTTCCAGAACTGTTCTCAATCCTGTAAACACTGTACACACTAAAATGTGCCCTTCCTCTGATGGCTGAGGCATTCATGTTTAATTTAAAWTTAAAATTTAAAATTTAAAAATTTAAAATCCAAAACTTACAGTCTAATCATTATATCATGAAGGAGCTAGAAAATGTAATAAAGCATTGCTTTGGGATTTTCATGGGTTGATCATTTCCATGTAAAATGAGCACACAGATCCCATTCCCAGCACAGATTCCCATGGGAAATTGCTGTCTGATCCAGGCTGTGGTCACCTGGGGCATCTGTCCTTTAGGAGATGGGCAGTGTTTGAATGGGGACACGGTGTCACTCACTCAGCCCCCACGTGGGAAGCCACCAAGCCCATGGGGACTCTCCCAGGAGAGAGGCAGCTGACAATGGCACTGACAGGGTCTGTGAACTCCCCAGGGATGGGACAGGGGATGCTGAAGGGGAAATTGGACAAGTCCATGGAATGGAAACCCACTGAGGGCTGTTAAATCATGGAAAGCACTTCTGAGGCTGAGAGTGGTCAGAAATTGGGAGAGTCAGAGTGGGGAATTGTCTGTGCCTGTTCTGCTCCTGCTCCTTGCCTTGGGATGCCACCAGARAGTGGGCTGAGGTAGCCACACCTTCACTGGGATCACTTCCCTCACATTTTTATTTAACTGAACCTGTRGAAATTGCCACTGTTGAAGTCTGCATGGTTGATGTGACTCCTCTGGGCAGAAAGTCCYTCTTCTGTATTTGACACCTGAACAGATGTTTGAACAAATAAGTAATTAGGCATAGATTTTATTTGTAATGCCTGAAGTTGCAATTTTATGGGGACTGTTTTTCAAGAGCCAAGAGAGATAAAGAATATTTGAAAATRTTTGATAGAAAATACAAGTTAGCCTGTTCAAAGAAAACAGGACTGAGCTTTGCCTATTGTGCTGTCTGAGAGGCTTCATATTTCTCCTTCTTCAACCCCTGAAGAGGTTCAACCATTTGCCTGTTCAGAACTAGGACAATAAAAAAACTGAGTTGGTGATAATCCAGTCACTGGAGATTCATGAATGTTCAGAGGATAAACCAGGTGAAACCCCACACAGTGACCCCAAAGGCAAGGCATGGTGTGAAATTCACGTTTGCTCCTGCTCCCACCTTCAGAGGTGCACAGCTCAGGTGAGGTGGCTCTGCAGCCCTGGGGTACCACAGGCTGAGCAGAAGGGCTGATTTTAACCTCTGAGCTCTCCCATAAAGCCAGAAAATATGGAATTACATTGCAGAAGATACTTTCACCACAAACAGAAGAGCAGATAAGAGAAGATCAAAGTTAATACTTCACTAAGGAGGGGAGTTAATAAATTAAAACTCTAGATAACACCAAGAAAATGTTGGCTTTAGGAAAATCTAATACATAGGCCAACTGCTCAACAATGCCAAAATTAAATGCAAATATTTAAAGACAGTATCATCTGGAAATTACAGGGACAGAGATTAACCAGTAACTTAAGAGACAATTTTTACCATCAGAGGTGGGAAAGCCTTCATTTTATTGATCAGAGCTATAAAATGTGGATGTTGTGCACACATGTCTGCCATCTGCAGAGCCTGGCAGCCCCAATTCCACATTATGAATGATAAGAAAGTAACACAGTGGCAGCAGTGGCTCGTGGTGTGCTCCACCATGCAGGTGGTGTTTACACACAGAGGCTTTTTTGGAGTGAGCACTTGAGGTCAAAATCATCCAGGGAGTTGTTTGAGCAGAGCAGCAAACRACATTAAAATAAACATGAGCTCACTGTAGCCCTTCCTGCCTCAGCTGTTGTGTTTATGGCAGGTTCCCAAAAGGAGCAGGTCCCCTTTGTAGTCCTGCAATGCACCTGCCACCTTTGCAGAGCAAAYTCACACCTCTGTTTTCACTCTGTGTGCCCTCCCTGTGCTCACAGGCTGGCAAGTCCAAGAAAGCACACAGGTTTGCCCCTTAGAATTATTTTCATGAATTGCATCATGGAGATGCAACCTACAGAGAGATGCAGGTGGAAAATCACGCCTTGTATGAGCAAAAATTGTGTCTGTTTAAAGGACAAAATGAAGTGGCAGAGCAGCATACACTGAACAATTCATAGATGTTACCACCAGAATGTTAAAAAATAAGTTTCATGTCCAACCTTGGCTTTCAGCCACAGTTACACACCAAAATGTGCCTTTCACTGTGATCTARAGGGTCCAATCACCACAAAGATGAATTAGGACACACAGAGTTTGGTGAGATCAGCTCTGCAGTGTTATAACTGCATTTAAATACATGAACAATCTGTGGAGTGGAAACAAATCCCAGCAGCCCAGCCTGAGTGAGAGGTCTTTGACTCAGAATGTGTGGTTTAATGCTGGTTTCGAAGAATGATTTGCAGTGGGATGAAAAGCTGGCCTCACATCCATTAATAACAATTAGAATCTCATCATTCTAATACCAAATTATTTTGTGAGAGTATTTTCTTCTGTTTGGTTCTGTGTTGGGCTACAAGGGAAAAACACGTGTTACCAGTTTCAGTGAAGGCAGAAGGCATTCTTGGCTCYTACCTCTTCTGAAATGCATCCATCTTCCCAATTAACTATTTAATTTTGTTGTGGATTTGGAAGCCTTGAACTCAATCCTGTGCTGCTTGACTCCACGAGTTGTGTTTACAAAGCTCTCTGACCAAAGATGCCTTGTAGAAAAGATTTATTTGGGGCAACTCCTTCTTGTTTGTGAGTCTGGAAGAAAAGTGAAAACCTAAAATGTCAAACTTTCATCATTACTTTTGAATTGAGCGCAAATATTTGACTCAGCAGAATATAGACATCAGTAAGGAAATAGCTTATCTGCTCAAAATACTCTTAAAAATACAATGGCAAGAGCATGCTGGGTATTTTAAGATACTTATAAAAAATAAGTGCATGGGAAAGATGTACAGTAAATGATAAGGCAGATGTTTATACAATCTTTTTACAGAGTCCAGAGCAGAATTCTGTGTCACTGATGGCTCCTTTTGGTAAACACATTCAATTGCTCAGTATCAGGGAGCCTTTACTAATTTTCTCTTTGCAGGCAGCAGAGATAAGAAAAGTGCACTGCCAGCTTTTTTAGTGCTGCTAGAGCCTTGAAGCTGCTTTTTAACACAGATGGTACAGAGGTGGAACAGTCTCATATTTCTGTCTAATAATAGCTATCACTCRTAGGGAACTCTGCTCCCAAGGCACTTTTCTACTTCTCATATACACATATTTACATATAGATACACATAAAAACAGATTAAAAAAAAGAATTTATGTGTGTAAAAAGAGACCASTAAAGGCAGAGGGCTCAGAATCTCCTTTAGCAGACTTCCTGGGGGCTGCCTGCCGTGCCTCGGGACACAGCGTGCCGTGCTCTGCCTCAGGGATTTATTTCAACTTGCATGGCAATCCACTGTGAAATTATGATTTTTCAGTGCTGAGTGGCTGTTGCTGGCAGGAAATGAGGTTTATGAATGCTAATGATATATGATTGGAGCCCACCATTGGATCTTTTGCCTGCACTGSAGAGGAGGGCTCAGAGCTGTGTGCCAGCGGCGCTCGTCTTCTTCCCCACTCTGCACCACAGGGGTTGGAGAAAGTCCCAGTGTCTGCTCAGAATTACCTTTGGAGATTTTTGGGACAAAACTTGCCCCCTCCACCCCAAATACATCAAACAAATACAGTCAAATCTTCGGAGAGAGGCTCAGTATTGATTTTTTGAGGTTTGGATTGAAGGTACTTGAGACTGTAATTTATGTTTGGACTTAGGTGTTTATTATTTCTTATCAGTAAAACAGTCTTACAACTATGAGTTTGGTAGCTTTTCACTAGTAAGGTACAAAATGGCTCACTATCTCTTGTTACAAATGTTTTAAGACTAAAAAWTCTAATCAAGAAGTGACCAGATTATTTTCCTTTTTAACTCAATAATTGATTTCTTGAAGCCTGCAATGTGGACTTTTCTGTCTAATTACAAAACATCACCTAAACCTATGAAAAAGAAGGAAAAAAAAGGTGAAGAAGGAAGAAGAAGGTAAAGAAGAACAACTTGTCTCTGCCTTAAAACTTCTATTTTGCTTCATATTTGTTTCTATATTTTAAAACCTTAAAGTTTTCTACTTTGTGATATTACACACTTCTAACYARCTACACACCAGTAATCCCAGTGCTATGMATCAATTTTGGAATTCTTCCCCACAGTCTCAGGYCAAATGCARTGTTCTCTTGTGGGTCTGTGCCTTTCAGCACAKAAAGTTTAAAATTCTCAGCGTCCAGGGTTCCAACAGCTCAGCATTAAATAAAGTTGAGTAAAGGGGATCTAATAATTCTTGCTCCACTCCAGTCAGAAAACCCGCCACAATATCCAGAGATCCCAGACCATTAAGGTCCAGCCTGAAAAGGAATGGTTGCTGGATCCAAATTTTCTAGTTTTCCTCCCTTATCTGCAGGCAAAGTGATGCCAACAGATTATAAAATACACCAGGAGAACTGGTRAGAAAATTGGCATTATTATAGGAAGACCTTTACCTTAGATGCCAAGGACAACAAATAAAATCTAATAACTGGATTTTTTTCTTCTTGAAAACAATAGGGCTCAGTGATTTTCTTTCTAGTTTTTGGCATGTCACTGGAATTTTTGGAAATTTAATATCTTCATGACAGCAGAATGTGAAGGGCACATTTCTCTGTCCATCAGGGTTAGGAGGCGGCTATCTCTGAGTTAAGTGACATAAAATTTATGACCACAGTGCTYATAATTTTTAAAAATATCTCTGGTTCTGACTCGAAGTATTCTGTATCACTCTGTGAAAACTCCATGTTTCCTTGTCTGATACTGATTTTAATTGCAGATAAGTGGCATTAGGTTGTTTACATACCCTGTTTGTCTGAGGATGGGAGATTTATGATATCTGTTAGATGATTTATTTCCCAGCTGTTTAAAGTGTGCGGGGTTTGAAAGTTTATTTGAACAGAAGCGGAATGGAAGTAACAAGAAACTCAGTTTAAAATGCTGTTCAGTGGTTAAATCCACAGTGAACCAATCTAAACCATAGATTTACAAGGTTCCTTTTCACCATTTGAACCCAAACCTTAGAACACAAATCTTATCCTTTTATTGGTAAATGACACTTTTTGAAGCACAGTCATTTAACTTSAAATTGCCATGCTTATTTGTGAARTTAAGAGTACTAAGGAAAGTTTAAGTTCCATATAATTGAAAACATCAAATTATATACCCATGAAAATGGGATTTAGAATGGAAATAGCAGCTGATGCTTAAGTGAAACAGATATGTTGGAGTAACAGTTATGTACCTGATTTTTAATTCTTCAGATGACTCATTTATGCAGCGGTTACCAGTCCTGTARCTTTGAAAAAAGGTAAAGGTCAAACATCTTATTTGCAAATCCATGTTCCTTGGTTATKGTGTATATATGCCAATTCAGATTTACATGTAAGTAATAAACCTGGAAATATTTTAAGCTGATTAAATGAAAGTGGATTTCATATTACAACATGCTAAAACCCACCTACAGAATAAATAACAAGCCCCTGAAGGAAATTTAAATAGAAAGTGATTAATACCTTWGACTGATGAATAATACAGTTTTTATAAGAGGTGTGCTAATGAATCAGACACCTCTGCCTGCAGTCAGTCCATGTGGGTGGGCCCTGCAGCTGGAACACCCTGAGCTGGGGTCTCTGTGYGGGTGGAAAGGTCCAAACACACCCACATGTGGCTGCAGAGCCGGGACTGACCCCTCAGCACTCTGCAGTCCTTCACATCCTACTTGGAAAACGCCAAAGAAGGCCAAATACCACTGACCTCAGTGTTTGTGAAGAGTTCCTGCCAAGTTCCAGGCAAATCTATAAAGAATAAACATGATTTTACTCAKATTCTGAGTCACTTCATTAGCAGAACCAAGCAGTAATTACAAGTCACAACTATTTTCTTAATTTGAACACATTTTTATCTACCAACTGTTTGGTTTGTTACTTCTTTTAATTGCACATCTCCRTAAAGGGAAGGTTGGGAAAGATGAAAGGGTCAAAACAAGGATCTTGGAGGATAAACTGTTGTCTTTAAAAGCAATCCCTACTGGAAGAAAATATGATGATTGAGAGGCCAGCAGTGCTAGGGTAAGCACWAGATAAGTCACAAGCTATTTGAAGTCATGTTTCCTTTGATCTGCCAGGCYTTTCCATACATAAGGAAATTCAGTGGGGTGCTAAAGGCTCTGCTAATCTTCCTAATGATATGCTGAGGATGCTTAAGGSTGAGGTTAAAGAGGCCTTTCAGTGCAGCTTGATTTGTGAACTTTTGAAATACAGGACTGGCCTTCCTCCCAAAGATATTTGCAAAGCAGCTGCTCACATTAAAAAAAATGTGCGGGCAACTGTGTGGATGAGCTC
Organism: Cardinalis cardinalis; assembly: GCA_014549065.1. NCBI lineage: Eukaryota > Metazoa > Chordata > Aves > Passeriformes > Cardinalidae > Cardinalis > Cardinalis cardinalis. Next base: position 641,648 of record JACDOX010000010.1, on the reverse strand, counting down.
AGGGCAGAAAAGTTAAAAAGAGAAGCTTTAKATGAGCTTTGCCTTCAGCAGTGCTGCCCTGGACAGTGATATTGTGGGGTTCCCACRGGGCTTTAGGAACAAAGTGTGTTAAGAACAAGGGTGGTTTAAAATCCTTGARGAAAGCAGGCAATCAGAGGGCTGGGTTGGCCAAAATCTTTGATAATTAATATCTGTCAGGCTGGTGGGCACAGCACAAATGTGCTTGGGAAGACTCAAGGTCCTCATTTAAACATCTGATKTTTGGGTCAATCTTTAASACTACCATGGYATTCAAAGTCAGGTGTGAAAGAATCAACCTTTGACTAAAGAGCCTGAAAGTAAAATGGGGAGCCCTAATTGGTCAAGAAACTTCAAGAMTCATTCACAGGGGGTTAAAAAAGAAAGCAATAAAGAGAAATGTGCAATGCATATTGGTATCACTGAGCTCAGAGTGGTTTGATTTTGCCTGGTTCACACTCCTCGTGTGCCCTGAACACAGCAAAGAGAGCACATCTGTACSCTCCAATCCATCTGAGGCTCAGAAAGTGAAACCTCTCCCTGACAGTGTGACTGGTTAGCTTCAGAGTGTGCCCAAACTCCACACTCAGTCTGGCAGTCACAGCAGCTTTCTTCCCAAAAAGAGGAGATCATCACTTGCATGGCAGCACAGCCAGGTGTCCCCAGCAGACCAAAGGATAACTCAGGGGTCTGTAAAGTGTCACAGACCCTCACACSTGCAAGGTGAGGCTGTTGTCACACGAGTACAGATGAGACCTGGCTGGACATCTGCCTGAATGTGCAATTCYGGGATGCTTTCATGCCAGGATGGCACCAGAGGTAACCAGAGCTCGGATGGAAGGGCCACAGAAGGGGGTGGAACCAGGGCAGTGGGAATGGGACGCGGCTGGTGGCCTCAAAGCAAAGCCAAAGCCAGCCAGGTGTCTGGCAGGAGGCGCTGGAACGCGGGGCYGAGGAGCAGCAGCGTCCAGCAGGAGGGCTGGGGTCAGGGCCCAGCAGCCAGAGCCGGCTCCCCTCTTCACACAAGCTGCCTGCGGCACCTCACTCACTCCCAGCCTTTCTCCAAGCAGCYTTTCCTAATCAGTCAATTAAAAAGCTCGGTAAGGAGCTCATGGCAATAAATAGAAAAGCACCTTCCCCTGTTGGCAGCACCTGCGGCCTACCTGGCTGTCTGGGGCAGCCAAACTCCCTCTGAGGGACATTAACATCCCTAAACTCAGGCTGAAGACTAATTTTCACATTCTCTCAGTTGTCCAAGGGTTGTTTGGCTGTCCCATGCAAAGTGAAATACCTTTAACATGAGAAATCTCCCAGCACACGTTTCAGTGGGTTTAGAGCACATCTGTRGGAGGCAAGGGCTGGCTCACCTCAACTGAAGGAAAAAGAATTATTCCTTGCACTGCAGGTAAGAACTTTATTGGTGGTCTACAGGCAATGATTTAAATACAAGTTTTGAAGCACTGCTCTGGAATTTRGCTGTCTTGGGTTTGCTATTGTCATTATTTATTTGGTCTTGTGTTATCTGGGGACCTGAGTCACTGCATTCCTGAGGAAAGTGCCAGSGTTTTCACTTGGAATGGCAGAGTGACATTCAACTCCTTTCAATTGTCCKGGTTTTATATCTGATTGCACATGAAAGGAAGCCTTTTGAGTGCTGTAAAAATGGATAAGTTTAGAGCAAATCTACCTAGAACTGACAGGCAGGGAATCCTATGAAGGCAAATAGGCTTAGGGCTGAGATAGGAACCAGTCCTAATGCTGTTAAGGCTCAGTTTCTGTGCAGAAGCAGAGATGGAGGTGCTTTGAAAACTCCACTGGCAGGGACAAAATACCTAGAAAAATTAGAGCACTGGAAACATTTCTTTGATTTTGCAGGGCCAGACTTTAGATGTGGAAATCAGTACTTGTCTGCTGATAAATGCACCTATGTGAGACTTGAAAAATTCAGATTCATGGTTTATTCCATCAASATTTTGAGTATGGAATGTTCCAAATATATACTTGTGAGTTTTAGCAAAAATAGAAAAAAATATGAATGCTTCTCATTCATTGGTTAGAAGAGTTTTCCCAATGAATAAACCTCTGTCTATAATCAGTAAAAAGACATCTCTAAAAACCATAKAATGAGCTAGTGAAGGGCAAATATCCCTCCCTTTTTAGCCATCATGACCGATGGTTTTACTTTTTCCAGCTGTAGTCTACTGGATGACACAGAGGAGAGCAAATCCAGTTAGAACCTCAAAACCATTAAAAAATACACAAACCCCAGTTTTTATCCAGGGCACACACATCTGGCCTCACACTGAGCAGGTTTCCAAGGGCCAGCTCCATGTAAACACTCACAGAGGCTGAGCAGGGCAGCCAAGTCAAAAGGTGAGATCATGGAAACCACCAACCATTTATGGCCTCACCTCAGAGACCTCTCAGCTACATGGGGCTGCCACTTCCAGCCTTTAAAGCTTCCCCTGGTTTTGAGGCTTCCTGCAAACCCACAATTGCCTCAGCCCTGACCCTGCCAAGCAGCCTGGCACGTCATCCACTCCTCTGAGTCCCCAAAGGTCCCCTCTCCACCTTCCCCCAGGAAGGAAATGTTCCCAGATGATGTCAAGGACACTAAAAAAAACATGGGGGCTGCCACTGCTTTTCAAAAATTCATCAGAGAGGAAAAAAAAGTCAGATATTTTTAGAAGTAGACCATTAGAGCTTTTCTGTTCATGCTAGATGGGACTAAGACCAAATCTCCTCATTCTAAGTGGTGACCAACACCCTGCAAATCTCAGCTCTGGGTTSCTGCTCTCCTCACAACAGTCTGATGATCAATGCCATGGCTTTTGCTGGCTCACAATTCCTCTGATGAGCATGTGGAGCTCCTCTTTCTCAGAGACAGGAGTTCATCACCACTCAGAAATATTTGGAAATGTTTATTTGTGTGGATGTGCAGGAGTACAGAGATAAGTGTGTGGGCTCGTGTTTGTGTATTTAACTACGCAGAAATAAACTTTCTGGATGGAAGCTGATAATGGTCAAATAAAAGCAAGCACTGAAATGATTACTAAAATAATCAAAAGTCCTTTTTTTGTCCTCACAAAACAGCTCCTAGCTGACGCTGTTAAATGCTAATGTTAAAGCCTGTAACTAGTGCATGGAAATATGGAAAATTATACTGGGTCCCTAACTTCTGGATAAGACAAAGAATGGTAATTRGGCCAAATCTTGTTGTTATTTATATGAAAAAAAAAAAAAGTAGTTGAATTTAAAGAGGCACAGGTTTCATCCAGAGAGGAAACAACAAAGAAAGGAGCAGAGCTGGAACAACACCCAGGTTTTGTTCACTATCATAACGTATCATGTAGGAGGTAACAACCATGGCCTGTGCATGCTGAAAATTGAAGAAATCAGAAAAATTCAGCATTTTTTGCTTAAGATGATATGTGGTTGGGTGGGAGGATGGAGTGCCAGGACACTGCTGGCATCTAGCTCCAGATGAGGCTCTGAATCACCCTGGCCAGTCCCGAGCTCTTTGTRTTTCATGGAAACCAAATTGAGCCACGCAGAGCCTCATGGAAACCAACCTTGCTTGGACTCCTTCCCAAGTCAGTTCATGAACAGAAATGTTTCTCTGGAAAGTACCTAACAGTGCATTTGGTATGAAGACACACTTTCAAAAGYCTCCAAAGAACAGAGTTTCTGCAGAAGGAGTCCAGTGGTGCTGTGAGCAGCTTGAGGGCTGAAACCTCTCTGTGCCCAGTAAWCTTAAACATCCAAATTCCCACAAGACTGACCCCTTATTGATAGCAAAGATAAAGGGGCTGTTTTCTGAGCCTCCCAGCATTTCATTAAGGCCTGAACKGCAGAGGAGGCCAGAACAGGAAAGAAAATTCCTGTGGGTGAATATTTAATTCTATGGAAGGCAATGGCCAATCCTGGGTTGGGTTCTGTGGGGGAAAGATTTCTCCCTGTGCTTTTAGATATGCAAAAACACATGGCATGAATGAAATTAGAAATTACTTCACTGGGCTCTGGTAACAGCAAGAGCAATCTGATGTAATTTTGAGAAGAACCACATTTGAATGATTCCTATCTTCAAGTAATATCAATTTTCCACAGTGGYTGTTGCTCTCTGATTATTTGCTGTTACTTAATTCCTTGTGTATCTCTGGTAGTTGCTTTGGCTGTTTTTAAGTGTTGTGCATTTTTATGCTCACAAGCAGTGCAGTGTTCATTTGCACTGGGARGTTTTGAGGAGTGTGCAAACCTAACCTGTGTCGTTTGTGTGACAATTGTGTTGAGTGTGGACCCCATTTTTGCTTGAGCTTCTTCCATCTGACATTTCCTGCTGACACATTTAGGGGTTTTTTCTTGCTGCAGAATACCCAGTATCTGCCAAACCTGCTTGAATTCTGGGACTTTGGGGGTCACATGATAAAAACTCCCATCTCTCCGCTCCCTCCATCTGTTTTTTTCCCCAAGCTAGAGCTGTTTTCCATCACTGGGTCAGTAGGTGGAGGCCATGGCYGAGCCCTGTGAGCCCAACAGCTGTTGCACAAAGGCAGTGATGCCAAAGGCATCCTTCTTGTAGGACGGGAACACAGATGGGGGGACTCTTCCTGAGGCCAAGGGATGCACTTCCCAAGGACAAACAGCAGCCAGGGYTCTSCACTGGCTTGATGCCATAAACAAGRGGGCTGCAGTTATAAAGGAAAATGGCACTTCCCAAGGGAGCARATAGGTGAAAATGTAACTCTGAAAAAGCCCTGGAATTGATGGAAGCCTCTAAAGGCAGGTGATGGAAAAGGGGAGGTTGTATGCTAATGGCAGGTGAAAGCTGAGTTCCCTTTGGGTTTCTGTTTAGTTACAGATGTGGCAGGAAGTTCCAGTGGAATTTTTAAAAAAAAAACCACAGAAACCACCCCAGGAGCTTTGGGAGGTGTGGGCAGGACTGTGTCTGTCACAGGARCAAAGGCAGTGTCTGGACACCTTGGAAGCTGTTGATGGGCATGACAGGAGATGTGAAAAGGATCTTTGGTTTGAGACACAGCACTCTCAAAGKGTGTGAGGCTGAATCAGTTCCTCTTTTGATGTAAGGGGTCTCCTAAGTGACACCAAGTCTTGTTGGTGGCTTCTCAGCCAAGGCAGGAGCTCCTTCCACCCTAGGAMAGGTCAGGGCTTTTCCATCCCAGCCAAACCCTGTGGCTGCAGGATCTGTGAGTCACCAGCCAAAAAATGGGAATAAACCAGCTGAAACACGACCCACTGGAGAGCAGGGGGAGATGGAGGKAGATGCACAGCCTGGTGAGCCCTCTGTGCCTCTCTCCTTGCCCAAAACCCCTTTAGCTGAAAGCAGGATGGCCAAAGGCAAGGATGGAATTGTTCTGGAAGCCCCTGCATGGCTGGAATCTTGGGCTGTCCATGACCRGTCCTGGGCAGGTCAGTGCTGCCCTAAAAACCTCTGGTACAAACAGAAGGAGCTTTAGCAGGGTAGGACAGCAAACTTTGGCTTTAATTGCCTTGGGTGACATTTGGTTGTATTTAAATATTTTAAGGGATGCTGGCTGGGTGCTTCTCCCCACTGTTACACAGCCTCCAGCTTCAGGGTTGCAGTCCTGTAATTTGTATTTCTGCTTGTCAGACATAAGCCTAAGTGGGTGTCCCAGCATTGCATGTCAGAGAGGGACAGGCATAAATACAGAGATGGAAATTTCCCAAACACGTTTGTCACCAGGTCAGATAAGTGGAGAGAAGCTTGATCCAGTTACTAATTAATAGCAGACTTTAAAAGTAGGAAAAATCATCTTGTTATAATTCATTGTTATAAAATAGGACTATTTTCTGCTGAATTTATGAGGGAAATCTTCAAGCCTCTGTTTATTTTTTAGTGCCAGATGAGTCAGTCTTGTTATCCTTAGCAATAATTTGTGATATAATGAAAAATTTGGTATGATTTATACAAAAGAGTTTATGTCTTCATTGTAAATAAACACTGTTCATTCTGTGCCATTAAGCTGAATCAAGAAATATGTGSTTTAAGATGCAGTTTACAAGCTAGTGAAAATCAGAAATTATAAATAGCATGACAATCTTTTTGGRAAGGATGTAAGTCATCATGCTCCCGGGACATAAGATAACCTCTAATTAATGGGGGCTAGTAAGAATTCTTTCCTGTCAGCAAGTTATTCCAAAATTGCCTTCTGTAAGGCTTCCTGTTCTTCCCTCTGAAGCAGCTGCTGTGCCTCTACAGGAATAGGATGATAAAATCAATAAATCCCTGACCCACTCCTATACCTCTGTGAATGTCTTTTTTGATGGGAACTTTCATCCACCCAAGACTCAGGTTCAGTTTGCTTTGTTTGCAAGGCAAAAACGGCTGAACTCTGAGGCAGAAGAAATGACTTGTTCCCTTTAGTGATGTCTTCACTTGTGACAGGAAAAACAAAGCCCAAATCCTTCAACTCATGTGTTGGCATGTAGGAGGGAAGGTAAAGTSATTTTTGTCAATAACTTCACCTGGAGAAGCAGTTGGTTGCAKTGTTAATATGGACCCACAGTACAAACATCCATCTAATAGAGGGAGAGAAAAGCTTAGTTCTTGAGAGGTTGTCTGGCTAAAAGRAATCTCACCCCAACCATCCTCTGAGCTTTGGAGCTGTGTGTAGGAGGCCTTCCACTTTACCCTGATCCTCAACTCTGTGGTTTATAATTTCCCCCTAATATTTCCACCTGTCTTTACCAAAAGTACTTTTGGGCTAAAGCCTTATTTTTGCTGTGCAATAGGTAGGCCTCCAAAATGGTTGCAGTCACTGTGTTCTAAGATAAATGCAGGAAATGGCTCTCTGGAAGTGCCTTTGCCCTTTTTTCTGTCATACAAAGCAGCTGAGGGATTGGCATAGGCTGAGACAGGCCTAGTTTAACATTAAACTAATTGAAAGTTGCTGCAATGAATCACATCTAATGTGTCACTGGAAAGGGGGTTTCTTGATCTTTAGATAATGATGCAGTCTAAGATAATATATATATCCACTTTTTAAAAGGTAGGAAGTAGGCTGGGAGAGGGAATGTCTCTAATGAGTGGTAAAACTGCAGATGCACACACCTGGTTTGGGAAGATGCTCTTCCTGCAGGCCACTGTCTGAGCAATTAAAGGAAGCCCTAACTGGACATTAATCAGCTTTTTTATTTGTTCTCTAGGCAATCCAACAACAGGACACTTTCCTGAGGTGAATTTGCAATTCCGTCCTTCCCCCATCAGTGTCAAAGCTTGAATTATATTTTTTTTTCTCTTGTTTGGACATGGACCAGGAAAAATTAAACTATCCATGCTTCAGATCCCTGTGACTTCTAGAGGTTGTACTGATCATCAGCTACTAGCTGTGAATAAAGCCTTCAAACATTATTTAAACATCACAGCACTAATTATGGTTTCCTTAAGTAAAATGCTCTTAAATTGTAATTACCCATAAGATTATACATTGGCAGTTAGACAAGAAATTGTGTTAGAGGTTTGTACCAGGGGGCTGAGCTCACCCCACTGTCTCAGTCAATCAGATCAGGTGAGAAGGACAAGTGCAGCAGGCAGAGTTAGCAGTGGAAAACCATCCCTGGGCTCTGCCCAGCCCCAGTGTGAGCAGAAAACTCATTTAATATTCAGCGTGCACTATTCAGTTTACAGCACTGCTCCCAATTCTCAGCTGGTGCAAACAGATGTTGATCTGCTGAATATTGATTTCCATCAGTTCAGGTTTCAGTTCCCAGTGCAGAGAGCTCTTCCCTTTGTGTTTAATGTGAAGTGCACTGTTAACCACCACCAAAAAGGGAAACAACTCTAATGCATGTTTTGGGGTTTTTTAAAAGGAAACAGGGGATTTTGGAGGGCAGTTCTGATAAAACAGACACTCTTGTCCTTATGGGTGTTCACCACTCACTCCATCCCTTTGTAGCATGAAACACACAAATTAAACAGGACTGGAAATTTGGAAAAGTTCAGACTTTAGAGTAGATTCAGGSTTGGGGCTAGAACAGATATTTTCCTATCATCCTCTGTAAACCCACATTCCCTTCCCATGCACCATCAGGTAGTTTCTTTTTAATCAAAAATACATGACCAGCATAAAACCTCTTATTCCTGCTTGTTTGAATTGAATTTTGTAATTTGCCCTTACAATCTGTTGGTTTGGCTGCATGACATTGATTTCCAGCTGAAACAATTTCCTCACCAATTACTTCCACAGACAATTCCAAGCAATTAAGAGAATTAAGGAAGTGTTTTCATACTGTTAAGAAATACATCTATGAAGAGCTTTTGAAAAGATGCAGCGTGAGATGCTAAAATTCACTTTGCTTTTCATTAGATATTAGCAGGGGAAATGATCAGAAAAATCCAGTAAATGTTTGATGTAAGACAGCTACCAGGATTGCAGATGCTTTTAAATTGGAGACTACCTGCTTTCTTCCACAAAACTGCTTTGTGGGGTTGKTTTTTTCTGTTAAATAACCCACTTTTTCTCCTCTGTGTGGATGAAAAACATGATCTGTCTATTCCATGCATGTTCCTGCTGGATTGCCTGTGCCTGGTGATGCTGCAGTGGCACTGCAGGGTTTGTCTCCAGCCCTGCCTGCACACAGCTCTGCAGGACACATCCCCTCATTCCTGTCAGAACTCAAGATTCAGGACTAAAATGGCATTTTCTGAGGGGTTGGTTGGAATTAAGGCAGATTTTGCACATGCATGGAACAGGGGTGGGAAAGCRCATGGCATTTTTGTGGGAATGAGGCACAGGAAGGCACCAGAGCTGTAAGGATCTGTAATTTTCAGACACCACCCAATTTTGGTGCAAGGAGTGACTCAATTTAAGTGCAAATTAGTAAGTTTGGGGAGAGATCCCTAAAAATTACTAAAGCCTTTCATGATTAKGAGGAAGACTTTAATTTAGGAGACAATTCCCACATCCCACCTGAAGGCATTACTATTTTCTATCCACCTGTGCTCCTCCTGTCCTTTTTAATAAGACTAAGTTGTGGATTCCAAACATCACTCTTGGCTATTGTTTCACAAAGTCTTTTTCCCCTAAAAGAGTTTCTCTYTCCCTAAAAGAGTTCTTGTGACATCCTGATTTTCATGGATTATTTCAGAGGGGTTAAAAAGAGCAGTGAAAAACTCAGGGTCTCACAGACATTGCCATGACCTCTCTTGCATCCACTTAAAGCAAATATTTTTCTTCCTTGGGATTCTGAAAATTGTACATTTGACTTCTAAACACAATAGGTGCAATGTTGGAACCAGTTTTACACAGGTGTGACTCCTTGGGTTTTGATGGAGTTTCTACATATTCATTGGCAGAGGAAGTGAATAAATACTCTGGGGCTTTGAAGACAGAGCTACAACAGGAACTGACAGACAGCAAGTCCTCTTTTAGAAAGTGAAGCACAGGAATGAATTTAAAATGTGTTTTTATATGTACATACAGACATGGGGGAAAAAATCACAGAAAGGAAGAGAAAATCTTTTGTTGTGAAGTCAAAATTCCCTTTACAACCGTGACTGATAACCCTGGACTGACAATAGCCATCACTTTTGTAAATATTGTAAATATTTTAGAAAATCTTGTCACCTGAGTGCATAAAATCTCTCAGAGATCACTGAAGTGCCTTCATTCTCCTCCCTGTTCCCTCTTCCCCAGAGATTTTCACAAACATCGAGAAGAATAATGTCCAAATGTGAACAAAATGAGAATAAACTCATCACTGAACAGGACTAAAAGAAAAGGAAATAGCTGATTTAATTAGGTTTTTGGTGATGATTCAGACCAACATAAATCTCAATGAAAGGACAAAAATAATTACAGGTAATTAATGCCAAAGTATCTAAAGCTAAGGAATTTAGTTAGCCTAGAGCACAGTACATAACACACCCAGTTCTTTCTGAAGATAACACAGTGCATCCACTAATTTAGGTTATGGAGTTTCTTTTACACTTGTAATTATTTTTAATACTGACACTTCTTTGGCCAGAAGGGAAACAGTGCTGGTAACATAACGAAGCCAACCTAAAACATAGAAGTTTTTTGTTTTGTTATTCCTGGAGCTAAAATGGCATGAGTCAAATACAAATCAAATCCATCATTCTGCCACTGGATAGATCAGTATAAAATCAGTGAGATGCAAGCAGAGCCGGATTCCATATTTTTTCTGTCTCTGGTTGAGGCTCAGTGGCATTTCTCAGATGTGATTTTGTTTTTAATGTGTCAAAAAAGCAACTATTCAGTRACAATTTTTTTTTATATCAGTGTTATATTCACATCGAAGCTCTGATTTCAAAGATGCAATTTTTATGAAGATCTGTTTCATGCACAAAMCTTCCAGAGTAGTTTAAAAGACAAATATTGGAAAGATAAATGGAATATTTTGCCATTGATAAGAGCTGCAGGACCACCATCTGGATGGACTAGATCGAGAGTTTGGGTTTAAATTATGCATTTTGGTAGTTGAGAGAGAAAAGCATTTTTTCTTGGGTCAGATCCCACTCTGTGTATTTTCCTTTCTTTGGATTGTAGGAGATGRAAGTTAATGTCCATAAGTATGTTTCCCCCTCACCACTTAGGGGGTTTCATAAACCTTATTTTACAGCAAAAAAAAAGATGGGAGTATGAATTAGCTCTTAATTTTCCGTATCAGATAACCTACATTTATGCAGGTGRGAAGCAACAAATTTTCAGAATTTTAAACCACAACTGGAGCAAATGAGTACAAAATCTGGGGCATGTTAATTAAGGAAATAAATTATTGACCAGAGCTGGTGCTTTCTTATGATTTTCTTTGTCCCCCTCTGTGGTACTTCTGTTCTTGAAAGAAGAATCTTGATGGAACTCCTCCGTTTCAGACATGTGTCCTTAGTTATCCACCTAGTGTAGTTGTGCATTTTAGTGAAATCAAATCTGATCTAGAGAAATKATGTTAGGGAAACATCTCTGTCTTACCATGAAATTAAAACAGCAGCAGKGAGCCTGTGGGGATACTCAGCCTCAGAGGAGCAAAATGAGCCCTGTTAGTGATGAAGGGGAGATCCCAATTGGTTGTGAATTAACTCAAAAGGGAAAGGAAAAAAATTCCAGTTTATGTTTTTGAGGAGYGCTGATTGTGGAATTGTTGCTTTTGTATTCCACAAAATGCATGGACAAGCTTCTGCTCCCTCAAGCAGCAGGGCTGGGTGTCCCAGGAGAGTGCCCTTGTCTGACAGGTGGCACAGACAGCAAATTGCCTAAAGCAAGGAAACAGGGACATGGTTTTACAGTCTGAACCCGAGCCCAGGTTTGGTTTGTGTGGCTGGCAGGTCTGGTGGCCACCAGGCAGGCCCCAGCCTGACCCCCAGGCAGGTGTGCTCCTCTGCTCCCATCCTCACCCAGCCCCAGGAGATGTGGAGCCAGGGCTCCACTGAGGGGTGAGGGACCTTCCACAGGACCTTGCATGGACTGGGAGCTCTGGAGGAGCCTTGCCCTCCAGAACTGCTTCTTGCCATGGGCTGCAGTCGTGCATGGGACACTTCTGCAGCACCTTCTGCAGCTCTTCTGCTCCTTGCATCCAGGCTATGGCTCTTCAAAAAACCCTCYTTTTCCCACTTCTGCCCCAAAAGTCCTGGCAGAGCTCCCCACTGACAGCAAGAGCAGTGGGCGCAGAGCTTTCAACCCCCAGTCCCTCCCAATGGCACCAATTCCCTCAGATTGCTGTAACTCAACTGTGACAACMCCAGTCCTGAGAGGGATCAAACCACCCAAGAGTGGCTGATTTTGATATTTATTCCAGGAGATAAAAAGCAAGTGACGCCCATGCTTGGGCAACTCTGAGGAAATATGTTCCATGCTGAAAATCTCCARAGGGAGTCAGGAGCATGAGTGCCATTGGCAGCCCACAGAATAAGCCCTGGCAGGGCACAACTAAAGGCCACCCAAAACCAGAATATTCATTGCACTGGGGCACAACAGGAAAAACTTTCTGTGGCCAGGCATTCAGCAAGTTCCCAGCTCTGCAATATGGCCAAAATTCACTGTGTTTCTGGGAGAGGTGGTGGAGGTTTGTTCCCAAATCCCAGCAAAGGGAAACCCCACATGAACATCCTCATACCCCTTTCTTTCACACCAGAAGCTGTGTAATTAAGCATATCCATTAAGGGGGCCACAAAATATGAAGTAATGAACTCCACCTCTCAGGAGACCAGTACTTCACACAGTAAAATTAATGGGATTGTGAAAGCAGCCATTGCCTGAGAGGAGCAGCCATTTTATGGATCTTTTATTATTTAGGAAAGMAACTCCAAATCTTTCCCTTCAACTTGTGGAAGTCAAGAGAGGGATTTCTATTTTGACCATCTAAAAGTCAATGCCTACTTTTAAAATTTAGTCTTGACATTAGAAAATGGCAGTTGGATAAAGATGTTCCTCTCCCTTTGTTATGAATATGATTTTTAAAGCCTTCCTGCATCAGAATTTGGGCACAAACTGAGCAAAATACAAAACCGCAGAACATGCAAATAAATCAATCATTCCCATGTTATATATCTTCAGAATATGATCCAAAASTAATTCTGGGTGTAGTTTTCAAACTCCAGCATTGCATAAACTAAATACCCTGCAGCACAATTGGACTGACATGAATTACAAAGTAAAATAAATACACACTGGGATGTGTCTTTTGTTCCTGTTATTTTACTTTTCCTTTTGCCTTTCAAAAGTTGTATTAGAGCCCATAATACTTGATAAGTGAAAATTAGAAATGTCATTTAGAAGAGGGAAGTAATTTAATTTTGTACTGTAGATTTCTAACATGCATCTATGGAAATGTTCTTGCCTATCCCAGTGATTTCCCTCCCCTCAAATATTTAAGCAAGGATAGGGCATGCCTGAAAGATGCATGTAAGAGCTGTTTTAATAAAAGAATTTAACCTCTGACTTTTACAAGCAGAGATTTGATTTCTAGATATGAGTTCTTTGCCTGCTTTTCAGTAAATTTTTYTTTACAGTCATTTGGAAAACTGTACCCAAGTCTTTATTGTGCACGACACTTGGAGTTCTTTTTTATTGACTTAGGCTGCTTTGTGCCAAAGTCAAAAGTTGGAAGCAAGGCCACTGGCATGGGAAGAAATGTGTAAAGAATAAAAATCCTTCAGTTGGAAATACAAGAATTGAAATGAAATAAAAGAAATGAAGCAGAATAAAATGAACTTTTCCCTTTTTATGGTCACGTTTACTTCCCAGGCAGTAATGACAGACCCACTAAGCTCTCTGTCATGGGAAGGTGCAGGGATTTCTGTGCATCCAGCACTTTCCTTGGCTAGCAGGGTCTTGGGATTCAGCCACATATCCTGGATGTGAACAGTAGGGAGATCTTTATCTCAGCACCCCTTATTTCTCAAACCTTTTATCCGCTTTTAATTCCTCACAGTTTTTCCTTTCCCTTCAAGACCTTCCACCTCAGTTTCCCCCTTTTTGTTCTCCCTTTTCCCTCTTTTCTGAATTCATGTTGGCTGTCTGAAGGTATGAATTATTTGAGGATTTATTGTAGGATTATTTTTGTGTAAGAGTACTTTTAAATGACTGCTTTAACTTATATATAGGAAAATACAAGTTCACATCCTCTCAGTTCTATCCAAGCAGGAAAACACAAAACTTTACAGAGATTTTGTTTTACCAGCTCTCATTCTTTCCTCATGTAGGAGATAAGAGGGATCTGATGACTTCTTAGCAATGCCAAAACATCTCAGCTTTTGTTTGCTCATTTTTTCTTAGTGTGGCCTAAGGTTTGCAAATGCACCAAACCACAAACCCACAGTTCAGTTTGCAAAGGCCAGGGCACAGGATTTAATGTTGACAGACAAACCAGTATTTTATCTATTTCTACTATATCATTACAAGGCTTAGGTGAAAAGAAAAAAAAAAAAGGAAAGAAAAACCAGCAAAATTGAGACAAGTGACAAGTCTCACCTGTGTTCATAGTGAAATCAAACCAGACTATGAGTTTCATATTGTTCTAAAAGAAAAACAAAATAATCTGTATCTGACTCATTGAAAGACATTGAACTGACACAAAGTCTTGCTGTTACAGAACTCACCCATGATATTCATCACGTTGGAATATACTCAGGCTGGCAAACCTGGAAAGAGACAACATAAGAAGAATTACAGAGTTTTATTTTCCTRTTATTACTCTTTGTGTCTTGGGGATTTTTCTGATTTATAAAAATGCCTGTACATTCCTACAAATAAGTGTACTGGACCAATTACTCAAGGCAAAGCTGCATGGATAAGCTTATTATTTATATTTATTATTTATAGGATTATTTTTAATGTACAGGTTGGTAAGCTCTCTCAAATATCTCTTCACTAAACTATCCAGTCTAGCACATCCTAACAGAACAAATATGAAGAGTATAAAATAAATGTAATTTTTGACACTGAACACATCTGCAGAATGGCATTTCTTTGGGCCAGCAATTCAGGAGCAGTTTCTGTTCCTCCTCCCCTCACACACACACTTCTTGGGGGGAGCAGGAAAAGCAGAAACAGCTTCTGTGGAGCTTGAGAGAATATGGACAGCACTCATAAATTTAAAATKATGTTATTCCCTTCACAGGCTGTGCAAGGTGCTGTTCGACCTGGTGAATTCTTGAAGGCAAGGTTCAATCCTCTTTCCATGCTGCATAAGGTAAGAAAAATAATAAGACAATGAGAACAAAAAAACCCAGAAAAACCAGTGAGAAAAGACAAAACCCAGTGGGACAAAATCTAAGAGGTTTTCTATCCAACAGAAGCCTTTTCCATGCTGTTGTGAGGGATTTTATGCTTCAAGAAATGTGGATTTGTCTGCACTGGCTTCTGCTGTGCTGTATCATGGGGTGACTGTGGTTGCTCATCCAGGAGTAAATCCTTGACTAGAGAGGTTTAAAAAGTAATATAAAAGTTTATGCAACAATAAATAAGACTGCAAGGTCAAAGCCTAAAAGTTTTATAGACAAGAGAAATCAGAACTCTATCAGTCGTTTTGGAGTGTTAAACCTAAAAATAACACCTCACAAAGGGCTGCTCTGTTTTCTTTTTTTCTTTTTTTTTTTCCCCTTAGAATGAAAACATTCTATTTAAAATTAACTTGTTTTGACTGAGCAATACAAAGGTACAACATGAAAACAAAATAGTCAGTGTTTGGCACTGGTGYTTCCAGCTGAAACTCCTGCAAATATTGCCCAGGCTGGGTTTGGGAAGCAGGCTTGAGGAGGTYTGTCCAYCCAGCTCAGCTCAGCTCAGCCCAGCTCAGCAGTGGTGGCTGCTGGAAAAACAAAMTGGATTTTGCTGCACACAGGCACCRGCCAAACTGCACCTGGAAAAGGAAAATAACATTTCAAAAGGGAAATTCATGCAATCCACAAGCACAGGACCCTGCAAACAGCACCACCAGAGCTCGGGTGGTAAAATGTGTGCAGGGGAAAAGAAGAGTGAGCAGTAAAACCATTATTTAAGTACAGTGAGGAGCTTCATCCCCCAAGGTCCAGAGTGCCATAAAATATGATTAACATTAATAGAGTTAAAGACAATTCGTGTCTTTCAAGACAAAAATTCATGCTCTTACAACCATAGCCTTAGGATTTTGATAGGAAAATGAAAGACTGGGAGTAGAATGACTTATGTGAACATTCCTTTGTTCAAGTCAGTGACATCTAATAGCCCAAGGAAGAACGAAAACTACATTTTAATGAGAAATAATTTATCATATTAGACAGGGGGAAAGAGAAAATAAACCTTCTTAAAAAAAAACCATGGAAATTAAAACACATAAATTGAAAATTTGTATTTTCCTGGGACAAAAACAAACTGTGTTWGTGTTTTTGTTTGCTTGGGTGTTATGATTTTTAAAAAGAGGAGTAATTGTATCATTTTACATTTTAATACTGATTAGTTCTCCATGCCCCAAGAAAATGGTTGGAATTCTGCAGAGATAACACAACAGAAATGGAAGGGTTCATTCTTACAGAGATGTAGTTGTGTGCAGGGTATTTTTTCCTCAAAGAGTGATAAAAAGCAAGCTGAATATGCAATGAATAAATGAAAGTGAAGAAAGGTCTTTTGTACTCTTGATTTATCTTTACATTAAATCTTTTTTTTCCAAGAAGCGGATGTAGCATCAGTTACAGCTCTATCTGAATATTCTCACATTTTTGTAGAGGAGCCAAAGAATATACAGTTTATAGAAATCTCCAGAACTGCTTCAGGTGAGATGACAGATACAGCTACAACTTCCTACCCCGAGCTCCCCCTCTGCCTGACAGCCAAAGCAAGCAACACAAAATGGGAAACAAATCAAAACAAAACAAAGCAACAGATGGATTCACAGCTGCACTTTGTATTCAGGAAGGTAGAATGTCAAGAAATCCTGGCCAGTCTGTGCTGAAACTCCCACAGCATTAAAAAGAAACTCAATTTCACTGCGTCAAGTGCAGTCGAGGTTTTCATTCTGTAACAGAAATACTTATTATAATTGCAAAAAAAAYCTAAAAAAATTTTTATTTCTTTAAAATGGCTTCGCACTAACAGGTTTAAATTAAATATGGGTAAGAAATCTCTCCCTATGAGGGTAGGGAGGTCCTGGTACAGGTGCCCAGAGCAGCTGTGGCTGCCCCTGGATCCCTGGGAGTGTCCAAGGTTGGATGGAGCTTGGAGCAGCMTGGGACAGTGGAAGGTTCTTTAATCCCTTCCACCTCAGGCCRTTCTGTGATCCTGTGGACTACAAAACATGATTTTKAGGGAGCTGGGTTAAATTTTCTTACACAAATATTTATCCAGAGATGGAATCCAAAGCTTCTCTCTCCCTGCTGAGTGGTTCTTTGCCTGTAGCAATTTTTGGGGATTTTTCCAGGCCTGAATGTGGAATCTACAAACATCAGAGTTTATGTTGTACTCAGGACATGGTTACTCAATGCAGAGCACTTTGGTGCATAAAAAGAAATACTACTTCCTAATTTTAGCATGGAATTCTGGTGTAGGTGGGACTATCTTGGTTAACTTCATCAGGATTTGGAACAAATTGTTGAGAAAAGTATGGGACGGCAGTGAGGAATAAGCCTACAGAATCCTTGACCTGCAGCACATATARGTTGAAGGGTTTTGCTAAACCAAATAACCATTTTAATTTAATCTCCACTAGAAAAATAGGAAAAATGAAATAGTTGCCATATGGTGAAAATATGTTAAGCTTCAAAGAAGTAGGAATCATTAAATACAACTATGAAAAGGGGTTTTTAGGTTTGAGCGGTATGCCAGTTTCAATATAGTAAAACATACATATATAATCCTATTAAAGCCTCATTTGAAAAAAAATAAAAGGATTCTTTGAATAATGCAAAATCTTAGGTCACATTTTTTCGCCTGTATATTTATTTTCATTTTAATCAAGGCTGCTATAGTGGGAGAACTTGGTGAGATTTTCAGTGCACATCCACTGTTTCAATTTTTTACACAGGTAACATCATGAACCAGGCTTTGAAGATAAAGAAATGAGAACTGAAACCCATACACTCATAAATAGTGAGCCACTCCATAACCAAAAGGGATATTAAAACCAAAGCTGCACCAAGGACTCCCCTATCTTTTCTGCAACTCCACTGTGTAGAAATTGAGGCAATGAAAAAGAAAACCTGAGCGTCCCACTGCCTTTGCTGTTCCACTGTTCTCACAAAGAAAACTGAGAATCCAGATCAAGGAGCCCTGTGAATAATTCTGGTWTAAATACTGCAAAGGGCTTGCCAAAACACRGTCCCACACACTACATACCCACATTCCAACACTCACAGTCCCCTCCCTGAAATCTCCCCGTAATAAAGGGCAGATAGGCACAGGAGTGCTCATGGAAACCTAAAGGGCAAGGAAAATGGCTGTGAGAAGGGTCACAGCTGATGGCAGAGAGGAGCTGCAGCCCTCTGCAACTCTTGGAGTGGTTTYTTACAAGGTCCCTTTGAGTTCAGGGCCTTTTTAGAATTGTTGGGGTCTTTTCCTC
The DNA here is from genome assembly GCA_014549065.1 of Cardinalis cardinalis. Classification (NCBI taxonomy): domain Eukaryota; kingdom Metazoa; phylum Chordata; class Aves; order Passeriformes; family Cardinalidae; genus Cardinalis; species Cardinalis cardinalis. The sequence continues at coordinate 623,603 of JACDOX010000010.1, read as the reverse complement.
CCAACACTAAATATCACAAGCAAAGCACCCACTGCTCCCCTTGCTTATTCCTTTTGTTTATTCTCGTGAGCTGATGCAGGGACACCCCAAACAGAACAAATTGCTGTGATCCAGCTGACCAACACACAAAAATATCAGTTCTGTCCCAAGCATTTTACAGGGTAATTTCTCATTTCCATTGCATGATGCACCTCCAACCTTCAGGGCTGAAGAGTGTGGCCATTTCCCAAGCTGCTGGAAGTGTTACTGAACTGCAAAGTCTCCTCCTCCTTCTGGAGCTTCATCCCATAATAAATATGAGAAATAGACTTCAAGATAAAGCAGTGTTTCCTTTTTGTTTTTATCAGCTCTGTCAGTGATTCCATCACTAAGGCCACATTTCTGACACTGCTTTTCCTCAGGTTTGGGATGATTTAAGAGGTTTGCAGTTTTACCCAGTTTCTAGAAGATTCTCTTTGAGCACATTTGGTGCTCTTTAGACTCAAGTGACTGCAGAAGTGCCAAATGTTATCATTTATTTATTTATCACTGCTGTTAAATAACAAGGTTGACAGAAAATCCTCCAGGAAGGAGCATCTGTGYTTCTCTCCCTCAGCATGCACCAAAGAGCTGCACTGTTTGTCCCAGCAGCACAAAAAAACCAAGTTCTTAAAAGTTCAGTCAAAATTTTGTCTTTCCAAAAGGAATTTTTCAAAAGTGTCTCTCAAATATTGATTTGGGTGGTTTACTTCCCACAGGATGTGCAGTTTGTTTATATAAGTGCAGTCAGAGAGCTTGTGTACATGCTGCTGTTTTGGGGGTGGCTTTTGYCTGGATTTTTTTGTTTGTTTTTACCTTTTTGCTGTTTGCTGACACCTGCTTTCATGCACAACAATTTTCTTTGATCCATTTGGAGCTAAGCATTTTGCACAGAGAAAAAATGGTTTTGGCTGTGTTTGGTATTCTGCATGTCATTTTAAACAGAGAGGGGAAAGACTGAATATCCACAGGTGATGGAGGTATCCTAAAGATAAACTTAATCAGGAACTATCAGATAAAATGAAATATTAGCTGGGTGTTGCAACCAAACTCCCACGTGATTCATTGCATTCAGTTTTCTTGTTCTAAAAAACCTTACAAATTCCCCATAGACAGTGTGCAGGATCATGTTTTACACTGTGCTGAAAAAAGCTCCCTTTTTTTATACTGTCCTKTGTGATTAATAACATTAAACTGTATTCATCCAGGAATACTTCACCTCCAATAGCCATAATTGGAAAATCCCTGGAAAAAAATGTCACCATTGTCCTGCATACAGAAATGTCAGCCAGCAGCCAAAATTGCCTTGAACAGCAGCTTCCCACAAGGGTTAAAGGAGCTATAAAAAGCACTGCTCAGACCTTCTGACACCCTATTAATTAGCTCCTTCTGTGGATGTGTTGTATGAACTTTGCAGGGTCATACAATAAATAAGAATAAAAACTCAAGGCTTGCAGTTTGCCAGCTCGTTGTGATTTACCCACTAGCAAAGCAAAAATATCAGYGGAGCCTGTTTTTTGGGGAAGTGCCTGCTCCAGTTCCCATTTTGCTTCACTGGCTGTTTAGGATAAGAAAAGAACACCCTGAGTAGAAACTCAGATGAAGTACGTAAACTACTGATCCAGATACACAAAACAATCTCTTAGGGAATTAGCAGATTAGAGGGGGAAAAACCCAGCAAAAATTAACATTAGCAGCCAAAAAGGAATGGCAATTCRTGGTAAAGACTAAATAAAGCTAAGGAGAAGGAAATGTGCTGACACTCTGGACTACTGCTGATATTTCCCACACACTCCACTGCTGGTGGGAAACTCCTGCATTTGCTTATAAATTCACTCTCTATAGCCTAAATAATACAGAGAGCAAGCTCTGAAATGCATTGTTTCTATGAGGATCACAGCAGCTAAAAAAGCCCCAAAAATGACTCAATTTTAAATTAATTTTACAAAGGCTGTGAATTATTTGACCATCTTTTTTTCTCTTTTTTTTTTCTTTTTCTTTTTTTCTGAAGAGAATGGTTAATTTCAGAGCTGGTCTCTAAACAAGGAGTCCTGATAACATCCCATGCTGTTAGGCATGCTGTTAGGAAAGATAATCTCCACAGCTGGAAGGATGAGCTGCAGCTCCAACAAGTAACAAAACCTGTAACCTTCCTGCAGCTGTGCTGCACAGAGGCAACCAGAAACTGTAGGCAGACACAGATTGTATCTTATTTTTTAATGGAAAACAGGCACAGAAATAAACTGGAAGCCAAGATGGCCAACTCCACCAAGGGAATTAGAGGCTGAGTTAGGACTGATTCTCTCTCTTAATGGAGGAAATAAAAGAATTTTCTTYCTCAAGAGCAGCTCCAATTAATGGTAAGGGATGCTGGAAACTGGGCTTGAAGCTGTTCAAGAATGAGATTTGGTGATCAGAATATAAAGTTCCACAAAAATATCTCAGTACTCAGCAGCTAATGTAAAAAAAAAAAAAATACTGAATGTTGGGATGTTAGGAAAGAAATAGAGAACAAAACAAAGTAAGAATATCTTTATGTCAACTTATTCATCTGTGGTATGCATTAATCTTGAATGCTATCTGTAGTTTTAGGGAAGGGAAGGGAAGGAAAAGGAAAAGGAAAAGGAAAAGGAAAAGGAAAAGGAAAAGGAAAAGGAAAAGGAAAAGGAAAAGAAAGGAAGATATCTGTATACTTGTTGGAAGGATAATCAAGTTAATGCTGGATTCTGCACAGGCAGATCAGGAGGGCTCAGTATGGAAAGGCGTGGATGAAGGGCAGTATGAGAGAGTACACCTGAGTTCCCTGGGTACTCACTCCTGGTTTCCATTCATGAAATTAGGCAAGCAGGCATCAGAAGGAAAAGCTTCTCCATGCAGTGCAGATCTGCTGTGGAAGCCTTTGCACCAGTGTCAAAAGTCTTTAAGTGTTAGAAAAGTCGCAGCTTTAATTCACAGAAGWAAAATCAGAGAGGAGAGCTTAGGAAGCCCAGAGGAGCTAGATCTGATTTCTGTGAGGTCCCTGAGCATTGAATTGTTGGAGGTTAGGAAAGGATTTCTAAGAAGCACTAGCACAATCTTTGTCTGCTCATTAAATCTTTTCTCRGCCACATTTGGAGACAAAGTGCTGGGTTAACTGGGCCTCTCCCCTGCCACAGCTGTACCTGTGTTATGTTAGATTCCCTCCAGTCCTGTAACAACCACCTCCACTGCCTGCATGAAGAGGTAACACTGAAATAATTTGACATAGCAGACATTTTTAAGCTGAAGTTTAGCAGCTGTAAACATGGGGCACTGGTACTCTGGGATTGACTGTCTGGTGTTCTTCATGCAGCAGTGATCACAGAATTATCTGCAAAAATGTGTTGTGAGAGAAACATCCAGACATAGGAACAGAGCTTAGAAAATGAGATACAGAGATCTTCAATTTCAGTCCCCTAATATTTTAGGGACTATGTCACATAATCCCTTTTATAAACTGCTCAGGCTTCATTATGATTAAATTTATTGGCCCCCATTTTTCCTGGAAAGCTGTTCCAGAGCTTCACTGCTCTGCTGATTGGAAACCTTTTAATTTCCAAGCGAAATTTAATATGACAAGTTTATACTGTTCTGGAGAAGTGTTACAGTTGCTCTCCACACACACATCACAGAGCAAATACCAACAGGGGAAAAGAGCAATTCAAGTTAAAAACAGTAATAGCACCAAAGCATTGCTGGMTGAGAAGTTTCCTCCAATTTTAGACGCAGATCCCACTGCAACCTTTAATTCTTTGGTAATAAGCTATTACTAAGGGAACTCAAGTCTGTTCAGATCACCTCTGGTTTATATCTACAAATGCATAATAACCTCTGTCCCACTAATGAATCACTGGGGCTGTCATAACTCTAATGAGCACATTTCTTTCTGAAGGTGTTGCTCACCTAAAAGCGCTCTCTTGCTTTTCCTGTCTTGAATGATGTTGTAAGTGCAAGCACATCTCCAGAGAGTTTATCTGTGGAGGCTGCACCAGAGAGAGACCCCTGGAGCTGGAAAGGAGGAGAGTTTCTGTTCACAGCCCGTGGAGCAGCTGTGTCAGCTCACAGAGGAAGCTCTCTCATGCTCTATGAGTGACCCTCGCAGAGGTTTGGCGCTGAGGGTTCCCCCAGGTGGGGCTGGAGCAGCTCTCCAGCAAAGTGGCAGGATCACCATCCCTGGAGGGATTTAAGGCACAAAGTAGTGGCTCTTAAAAGCCTGGTTTAGAGCTTGGCAGTTCTGGGTTTAAAGTTGGATCTGATGATCGTAAAGGTCTCTTCTGACTGAACTGGTTCTGTGGTTCTGAGGTTTGGCTGCTCAGCCACAGATCTGCAGCCTCTATTTTGTCTCTGATTCAGGTCAGCCACGTTTCATGGGACAAGAATTGCTCCTTCCACACCAGTTGGAGTTGGCCAAAAGCTTTGATCACTACAAAAACATTAATGTAAGTGGTGCTTGCAGATGGTTTGCTTGGATTTGAAACCCATGGCTTTGTTGTAGGCACTTYTGTGTTCCTCCAACCACAGTCAGGAGAGGTGGGTGACTCAGTGTTCCACCCAAACAGGCTATGGTCAGCCCCTTTACAGAAATAACCAGGAGTAAATGACTTCTAGTTACAGTTCCTGAAATTTAAAAACATTTATGAGGCTTTTTACCGTGTGCTATTTAAAAAAAAACCCCATACTATACAACATTTTCAGAACAATGAAGCAAAAGAAAAAAGTCATCTTTTTCTCACCATGAGTTTCAAAATTTTGTTGTTTCCAATGCCATTTCTAGCAATAACTGGAGGCAGATAATTTTGGAGGTAATTAACATTTCATTACCACTTCCTTACAGATTTACTGGCCAGGAGAAGAGTGACTTAGAGAAACCAAGAAAACACAGTTATTGTTTGAGTCCTATCTCACATAAATTGCATTTGTTCCCTCAACTGATTCAAATCTCACTTTCTACCATTTGTATTTAATTTTGCCCCACAGCTCTGTCACCCTTCAGACCCATTCCCCTTTGGTTTATCTCATGCCAGTGGTGTCACACTCAGTCCTACAGGATATTTGGTCAGGCAATGAGATATTCCCCTAAGGACAGGGGTTTTGGATGCTGATGAATTGAATTTTGTTGTCTAAATCATCCCTCTCCTGGCTGGGTGCACGTGAAGATGGCAACCAGGGCTGATGATAAATCTCTCCCTCCTCAGCTCTCTTGAAAACTGTTCAGCCACTCSTGAAGATCTGCTGTGGTGTCACAGGGAAGGTGGTCAGGTGTCCTGCACATTTTATCAGTCACAACTCCCTTTTCCATAGATCATTCCTTTTATTGGTGTGCAAAAGCAGCACATCACATCCTCACCCCAAAGAGAAGGCAGCAAACACACCCTTGTTTCCAATTTTGGCCCAAAAAGAAACGGCACCCACAGCAATGGCAGCAGCAGGTGCCTCTCCAGCTCCTTCTAGCAGAGATTTTCCAGGCTCAAACCCTCATCCTAAGAGAAGGAGATTATGGCAGTGTCTTTCATTAGCTAAGCTGAGGGAATTAGAATAGGCAAGTGCTACCAATTATATTTCAACACAAAGCAGTACCCACTTAAGTGTAAGCTAAAGGCCACAGCTCCGTTGTTAACAGGGGCGTTCTCACAAAAAAAAAGCTTTGAACACACTGGGAGCACTAAAGGGAAGATGTCTCGCATGTGCAATTACTCAACACATCTTTAAAACTGCGAACACTTGTTCACATGTGGTGAAAATTAGATCTGTGAGCACTTGGGGAAAAAAAAATCCCACCTGGCAGGCACACTCTTTTTCACTTTGGAGTTTTATGGGAGTTCTCAGAGCTTGTTGGTCCGGTGAGAGCTGAACCAAAGTCAGTGGAGGAAACTGTGAGGGAAGGAAAAGAAAATGCAGAGTAATGTGCTGGTTTTGTCCTAAGCGCAACAAGTTTTTGATTCTTCCAGTCTGGCCCACCCTCAAAGAGAAATAAAGTAAAATTAAAATATGTATCTCTAGGTCTAAATATAAATATTGACAGTGCCTTGGCTTCTTTCTCTGCTGGCTTGGAATGCTGAGGCCTTTGCAAGATTTTCCACCCTCTCCCACAGGTGGGTTTGCTCAGCAGTGTTCAGCAGGTCTGAGCTGCTCTAGGAAAAATGGTGCAGGATCCAAAGATTCCCTGAGGATTCATTTCTTCCGTGTCACGTAAAGTCAGTCCTGAACTCCAAGAATCACAAGGAGCTGATACCCTCCTTGGACAGACACCACAGCTGGTGGGTAACTCACATTCAGAGCATTATTTCCAGGGGACCAAAAATGTCACTAATTAGCCAAAAAGCTTAGTCAGGACCACAGCTTTATAACAGATCCTCCAGACTGTCTGTGAACGCACCAAGAATTGGGTTTATGTCACATCTTTTCTGAATTTCGTCACAGTGTTCCCCACTATACGTCTCCTACCATCATCTCAGGGAATACCTTTTAACTGGTTTGGATTTGCATTTTAATATTCAGTATTCCGATGTTCCTGATACTATCTTGTCTCTCTGTGTCTTGATTTAAGCGCTGAGAGTAACACAAGGACACCAAACAACATGGGAAAACAACCAGATATTTATTTGGCTGTTTCAATTTCCCATTTCCAAGTCAGGTCTAGAAACTTGAGCTTAGCTATCCTAGCAGGTACCTGGGAGAAGAAAACACACCCAGGACAGGAAACCACCTTTATTCCATCTAAAGGAGAGATCTCTATTTCACTGACTCTTTGAACTGGAAAAAAATTTGGGACTGGAGGCAGAGTTATTTATAGAGCCATGAAAATTAAGAACTTCAATTTTCCTGAAGAAAAACAAGAAGTAAAACAGTCCATGATGAAATCATGGATTTAATCCCTTTTTCCAGTTCAACATCCATTGCCTCAAATAAAGGGCCCATTTCTGGTGTGAGCAGTCAGGTAGGGGCACCAAGCTCTGGGTTTTGGCAGATCCTCTCAGGTCAGAGATGCTGACACCACTGGGAGAACTTCCCCCCACATCTGCTCCATGTAAACGCTCTGACAAAGCCATCAGTGCATCCAGTTCAACTGGATTTCCTACCACATACAAAATGACACTTCTAGAAGCCTCTTAAGCTTTTTGAAAACCTTGCAAGGAAGTAAAAAGCTATATGGGGCTTAGCTGAGATGAAGACAGGCATTTTGAGCCAAAAAGCACGGSAAGTGTTGACAGTTTAAAGAAAGAAGGAAGTTGGAGAACAGATGAGATTTGACTAATATTTTTTTGGTCCATCCAGAGGCTTGTTACAATTACCCCTTAATTTTCCCTCAGGGACTCATTACAGTCCAGATAGCAATATCTGTCTACTGTTGGTCTTCCTTTCTCTCTTCTAATGACAAAATGCTGATAGCCAGACATCATTCCAAACACATTTAGTTGTAATATAATAACTTGAAATAGCATCTGTGGCAGAGAGAGGCAGTTTGATGGGCTGTGTTAGCCAGAGAAACTCAGAGTACTCTCCCTGTTTAACATTTCCAGCCTGGAGTGGCCTGGGCAATAACCACAGTGATAGGAGAGCTCTAACAGCTACCATCAAAATACAGAACTTTTATGTTGGGACTAATTAGGTGATAAAAAAGCTGAGCTCTGTACTGTTCCTTCTCTGCAATCTGCCACTATTTAATTCGTGGTGGAGCACACTCAGCTGCATGAAAGGCAGATAGGGAGGTGTTTTTGCAAGGCAGCATGACACAAATGTCCCACGTGAAAGGGCCCTTGTAGTGGTACAACAAGGCTCTACCAAGTCCTTGGGAAACAGCAAGCCCCAACTACAAGCTGCCTTATCTGAGTTGTCAGCACAGAAAGAAGAGCTTTGAGCACTGATTCTTTACTGTGGAAATTTCAAAAGTGATGACATACGGAGGGAGTCGTGTTTCTTCCCCTGGGACTTGTTTGTAATGCCAATTTAGCAGATGATGTGGCAATTACACTGAGTTTGGTCACACAGAAACGTGTTCTTGGATGTGGGTATATTGCTAACAGCTGTTGGTAGTATGAAGAAAAATTTGCATTGCTGAAAACTAAATCCGAGTTAAAATTGAACACTTGCAGCTGTAAAAAATTAAATAAGAAAATCAGCTCAGAAAGCCTGCAAAGAGACAAGGGCCCTCTGTGTTGGTTCATTCATTAATTTTACTGGTTTTAAATGTAAATAGATCACAAGACTTGATATTATGCCATGCCARAGGAAATCCCGTGCCTAAGCAGCAGTAAATTCTTTTTCCATGTGACATTTGAAGATTGCGGCTCAGAACCTAATATCAGACATGCTGAAAGATTCTGGAAACATATCACAGCAAAACAAATTGCACCAAATAAAAATTTGTTCCTCTCTCTATTTTAGAAACTTGGAAAAAATCTTTTGAAGTGGAAAACATGGAAATTTCTGCATCAGCAGTGGTCATATTTCATTCCCCTTATTTCTCTTCTGGTTTTTTCTGATGTCCCACTCTTTGATTTGTTTTTGTGCATCACTCAAAACAAACAGCATCTATTTAATGGAGGCTATTGCAATGGATCTAAATAATTTCTGTCCTGCTCCTCATCTTTTTACCCCCCAGCCTGGATTGACACCATGGTTTGCCCTGACCCAGGTACAACACCGGCTCTTGCTCCTGTTAAACCTCATGAGATCCCAAGGTCCCRCTTCTGGAGYTTGTCCAGGTCCCTCTGGATGGGATTCCACCCCTCAGGTGTGTCAACAGCACCTCTCTGACCCCTTGGAGTCATTCAGATTCACTGGGGGTGCCCCCAGYCCCTCTGTCTGTGCCATTAATGGAGATATTCAATATCACTGTGCCCCTTGGCACACTACAAATCCTCTGCTACTGAACACTACGAGATCCCTGGCACCCATAATCCAAAATTAGAGGATTATCCATCATTTACTGCCAAAGAACAGGGTGTTCAGATATTTCTTGTTGGTTCAGGACAATTATACTGGGAAATGATRGCTGTTTTCCTAGCACTGGTGGCAGCCTCCCCAGTGGGCCTGGGAGCTCACATCACTGCTGCCATTGCAAACCTCTGGAACACCTTTGACAAAATATTTCATCATTTAAAAAGAAATACCTCATAAAGAGATATTGAAATTTTATTTTCACTTTTTTTTTTCTTTTTTAAACTTCTCCTGTCCAATTTTATTCAAACCCCACTGGAATAGCTCAGTACTCAAGCTCAGAGTGCATTGCACTCAGCCTGTTCATCCKGGCAAAATGACTCCCCCAACCACATCCCTGCAAAGCTGCAGCTCCCWCTTTGACATGTTCCCTGCTCCCCAGCTGTGAGGCAACCCCACTGGTTGTTGGGGTAGAATTCCCCTCTGGGAATTCTGGAGCAGGGAGAGACACAGCAAGGGCAGGAAAAGGTCCTACTGCACAAATTTTGCTCATGAAGTCAAAGAGAAATGAATCATTCTCAAACAGTAGACATCTAAAGGTTGGATGGAACAATTTCTAAATATTAGTCAGACCAAAAACAACACACTGCTGAAATAATGAGGGTATATAAGAAACCAACAAAAGCCAAGAGATTCAAAGTGGAAGCTAAAATTCCACTCTTAATTTAGGACTGTTTTCTTTTTTAAAGAATAGTATTCAGCTTGGTTGGGGCCATGTAAGGATGTTTTCATAAGGTTTTACAAAACACAAGCAAAACTTTTTGCTCTGCTTTTTCTTTTTTTTTTTTTTTTAATTTTTCTGCAAATGCAAAAGGAATGATCTATTAGGGGTTTGAATTTTAGGTGTGTTACTTACCTAGCTCTAATCTTCACTCACAAACTTCATCAGCATCACACCAGGCTGCAAAGCACAAATTAAAGCCTCCTTAAAAGTTTATCATCAGAGGCAGAAAAGGCAGCAGATGGGAGCAGAGCAGGGAGAGCCAGGGCTGAAGGTGTCCCTGCACTAATGGAGCACCAGGAGCACAATTCCTGCRCAATTCCTGGATTGAAATGCCAGCAGAGATCCCCCAGAGCAGCAGGAAGAATTGCAGGCGATAGCAGCAGGGTGAAATCTTTCTTTGAAGGAAGAGAAAGTCTTGTTAGCACAGGCTCGGGGTTTAGTGGGAATGGGTACCAATGACACACTGCAAACTCCAGAGGGGACTTCAGCCGGAGCAGGGAAAAAACCTGTTCAACTCTTCTCCATTGCTCTTCCTCCTGTTCAAC